>VDFB02270651.1:485054052-485611374 GCA_007258455.2 Sequoia sempervirens | reverse complement strand
ATGTCAGGGTTTCTTTTGCATGTCGGATGATTCCTGATGGGTTTTTCGAGAGCTTCGCGATGGTGTGACATGCAAATGAAGATACTCACTCAGTAAGGCGCTTGCTATTTTTAGCAGGTATGTCCCGGCAGTCGCTTCCCAGCGGTTCAGAATCACGGGCTGATTGCAGTACCACAGAAACGAGGGCAAATAGAGATCTTTTGATACGCATGCAGAGCAAATTAGGGTTTCCAACTTCGGACCCTGAAAAGAGGGGTCAAAAGTCAAAATTTTCAAAAACCGGTGTAAACCACCGCGATCAGCATTCTTCAGGCTATCTGCTGGTAAAATTTCAAGTCAAACGGAGCACTTACTATTTATAGTAAGTCAGTTTGGAAACTGGCTAAAAATAGTAAATCAACTGCATGCGTTGATGCTGACAGTAAGGTCACGTGGTGAGGAGCGCCTCATTCAAATTTCAAGTTGATCGGAGCAATGGAGCTATCAGAAGCAGGTAGTTGCTATTTATAGCAAATCATCTTTAGAAACATGCTAAAAATAGCAGGGTGATTAAAAACGGCAGTGTCCACAAAACAACAGGGTTATGAGGATGTAGTGTGCAAAATTTCAAGTCGTTCCGAGCTTCAGAGATGCAAAATCAGAGGGCTTACTATAAATAGCAGGGCAGAGAAGCTGGCAAAGACGAGAAAAATGTCTAAGTCTGAGTCTCATCCTGCAGGTACCTCAAAATGCGCCATGCCTGCCTTCAAGGTGATGGAAAGTATTCCATGAAATAAGTTCATCCTCTTGCCACCTCCAAATGCGCCCAGCTTAAAATGGATGACTTCAAGAAAATTTTCTAAGGCAAGCTTCATCCTGCTTCCTTGCCTAAATGCGCCTTGATGACATGGAATAAAATCTAAGTGATTAGCTTCATCCAGTACCTAGGCCAAAATGCGCCCACATGCAAGCCAACAACATTCAAAAAAATTCTAAGTATAAAAAAATTCACCTCCACAGGCCAAAATGCGCCCAAGGCACAAGAAGTCAAAGAAAAGTCAATGAGTTTTATCCTGCAGGTAGGCCAAAATGCGCCCAAGGGAAGCTCAAGAAGGTTGAAAATTTTTCTAAGGCATGAAAGATATCCTCCTCACCCCTCTAAATGCGCCTATCCTTCTCATGCATCAAAATGCGCCCAAGGAAAGAGAGAGTCAACAAGTCAAAGCTTTTTATCCTCCTCAAGGGGCAAAATGCGCCCAAATGCATGCATGTCAGGACAAAAAAACGGAAGGTGAAGAGTCACCCAAAGGCGTTGGAAAAAGTTTATCCACCAGCTATGTCTAAATGCGCCCAAAGGAGGAATAAGTCAACAAGTCAACATGCTTTATCCTTCTCATGCATCAAAATGCGCTCAAGATGGAAGAGGGTCAACAAGTCAAAGGAGTTCGTCCTCCTCAAGGGGTGAAATGCGCCCAAACTACCTCAAGTCAAGACAAAAAAATGGAAGTTGAAGAGTCATCCTCTTCCCTAGCTCAAATGCGCCCAAGTTGAGATGTAAAAAGTGACTAAAGGAGGTAAGTAAGGTGAAAAATATTGCATGGACATGGTGAAAGGTGGTGAAAGGCGTTATCCTCCATCAAGCTCAAATGCGCCTAAGGTGATGTGTTAGAGAATATTGCAAGATGTGTTGCCTAGGCGTGATTTTTGAATTTCCTCTCCTAGCCTCATATGCGCCAAGGGTGATGAGTGTCATGAAGTGTTAGAAAATTTTTCTAAGGCGTGTGAAGTGTGATAAAAATTTCCTAAGGCAAGGATAAATATAAAATGTTGAGTGGAGAATAATAAAATATTTCCAAGGCGTTAGAATTTTAAATAAAATTGCCTTGCAAGTGTGGAGTTAAATACAAATGGTGGGTGGCAAATCAAGTGTGCCAGGCGTGAATAAAATTTTCTAAATGAAGTTGATGTTTTCCCCACTGGCAAACAAATAAAATTTTCTAAGGAAAATTCTCAGAGTGCAGGATGATTAAAATATTTTATAAGGCAAAAAATATTTTCTTCTCAGAAAATACGCCTAGAGCTCTGAGGTGGTGGAATTTTTTTTCCTAAGTCCATGGAGTTGCTGATGAAGTCGGCTAAAAGCGTAACATTGCGTGATGAGTAAAGTTCTCAAGTCGAGCAACAAAATTCTCGTGAGGGGATCAAGAACTAGAATAAATTTGATGAAAGAATATTCAAAATTCCGTGGAAGTTATGGAACCCGTCATGGTACCCATGGGTTCGGCGCGCTCGAGAAAATTTTCTTCCTGGTATTGAAGATTATCGATGAGGAGTTGGATTTTAAAGTCTTCCATGCCTTTGCTGCGGCCTTCAGATGAGGATTTCGCGGCACTCAGGGTTGGATGAGTTTTCCTAAGGGAAATTTGAAAAATTTTCTAAGGCAAAGTGAAGAAATGCTTTCAAGGTGAAATCCTCCAGCGATAGAATTTGAAGGGAACTCTAGGTGAATTTGTTTAAATCCTTCTGTGGAAGATAGTCCCTGGAGCCAGATGGATAAAATCAAGGTTGTCGAGTCTAGGAAGCCTAAATTTCTTGAAGATGCAGCTGAAGTGGAAGATACCTTTGAGGAAGATGGATTGAAAATTTGGCTAAGGCATGAAGAATTTGAACACGAAGTTGGCGATGAACGCTTGGAGATCAAGGCATGAAAATCAGGTGAGTAAGTTGAATTTATATTATGAAATGATCTGATACCCCTCTCCTTGCTTGTTTTGCAGGAGGAACGGGACAGAGTAATAAATGACTTGAAGTGATGAAGCACGATGATATTACAACCTTGAAGAAGATAGAGTTGCGATTTCCAATCATGAAGGAAGAAAAAAGTTGCTAGAAATTGGCTATGTTAGCTCAAGGACAAAGAAGGTGAGGATAATCTAAGAAAGAAGATCAAGAATAGTGTGAACGCTGCCTACAAGCTTCTTTAATCCTAGAAGACTGGACAGGGCATTTATTGCATTTACTATTTTGGGAGGAGGGAATCTTTGATTCATTTAATGTACCACCCCCTATTCCGGCACTTTTAGGGTTAGGGCCCGAGGCACAATTTGGCCACTCTATTGATTGTAACCCTAGCCGTCTTTTGGGACTTGGCTAGCTATATAAAGGGGGAGTCCCCCTCATTTGTAATTCAGTAGACAGTAGAATTAGAGTAGCAGTCGGAGTAGAGAGACAACTAGGTGATAGCTTAGAATAGCTTAGTATAGATTGATAGTGTAGTTTGAAGAAGAGGGAAAGTTTTCCCTTTGAAAACTTTGTAAGAAATTGTTGTGAACACTCTCTCAATAAAAGAGTTTTTCATTGATGGTGAATTTCGTCTTTGTTGTGAGTAGCTAGCAAGGTTTCTTCGTCCTTCGGATTCAAATGGTAGCTCAAAGTAGTATAATTTTTATTCCATGCAAGTAGATGTTAATTGTGGAATGTGGTCTTCAATTTGAGCAAAGCTTCGTCTATCCATACCACTAGTGGGCTGCTGATGGTGAGTTCGCCTTGCGTGGTCAACTGGAATATCATGTACTTAACTTCAATCACAATTTGAATAATGGTATGCGTCGTTGTGATGGTATCTTTATGTCAAGTGGTGGTTTGAACATCTTTAGTCATCTCCCTCGAAGATTGCACCAACTTTGGAAGCTGTCCGATGCAGGCAAAGCGAAGTCTAGGTAGAAGTCTGCTGAAGTTGAGCTCCATATCCCATGCCTTAGAATAGATTTAGACTCTCTAAACCCTACCCCATTTCATTTAGTACTTTCTGGTTAGAATAGGAAACCCGCACTTCATAGATAAATCTTTCGAGCATTTGAATTCCTTTCTCCGCTGCCGAACAATTCCGTAAGTCCCCTTGAAATACCAGCAAATCACATCGAGCCAAACTGAGCCTATTCGCACTGAAAGAACCTTGGAGTTGAGCGCACGAACTTTCTGGCAATCTTAGCGTGCGGAATACTTTGATCAAGAGAGAATAGGGAAGCCGTTGGCAACTTTATTCTGCGTTGGTGCGGTCACGAAAAACACATCAACAATATCCCGATGTGCAAATGGCTTATTCGATTTAATAGAAGGGGTAGGTACTATGGTCTTCTTTGTCACTTTAATATGTTGTTACTTTTCCAACCGAATACGCATAAGTGTGTCAGCAAGGGTTTCAGAGTCAGCAAGTCATGTACCCCTAAGTAGTTGATATTCTCCAGGAGTTTTACCTTTGGAGATGATTCCTTTTAGGCCACTAGGCTAGGCAAGTTCTTGGGTACAAATTTCCTTGCGGTTTTCCTTGTTCTTCTTACTGCCATTCTGGCATAAGAACACTTTCAAACATTAGCTAACTGTTAATGTTAGAGAAAAGTTTTCGTAATGAGCTCATATGTCCATGTGTTGAACCTGGTAGCTCTGATACCATATGTAACAAACTCAACTTTTTAAATAGTAAATACTTTACGAATTACAATAGTAGTAAATAATCACATGCTCAAAATAGGATAGTAAATTATTTTCTTTCATATATAATATTTTCAAATATGTATAATAAATAAATGGAAACTATAATGATTTGAAATTGAATTATAAACTTTTCTTTCACATTACATAGATAAATTGCATTTCAAATAAACAAATTTACAATACACAGTGTTATAAAGTCAACTCTTCTGTATCTGGAAATCTGCATCTATCTCACAAGTCTTGATGAAGTCGTCTACAAGAGGGAGAGCATCACCCGAGTGCTTTACCTCCAACCACATATCGACGTTCCCTTGCACACCTTCCATCTAGAAGTGGCCCTACCCTTCACAAAGAGTATAGACAAAGAAACCAACAAATAAATGCCATCTGAGTTCTAGTGTTGTGTCCTGCAGAATCCATCGACTATACAAGTTTAGACAACTTCTAAGTATGACCAATCTAATTGAATTATGCAATCTAGAACATTGTGAACTAATTAATGCAAGCAAAGATTTTCGCATTACTTTGGCCAAAGTTTTGTAATAAAACAAACACTTCCATGGGAAATGTACTCTTGAGTTCACACACCTCTAATTCGACTTAAAAATGACCTTGTTACTTAAGGTTTAACACATGGTTGACTTGTTTGATTGTTTGTTTAACTTATCATAAAAATTTATGATCAAAATGTTTAACTCTCTATGATCGATAAACGACTAAAGTCATGGAAACATTTTCTTGACAATGAACATCCGTATTGCGTGAAATGATTATTGATATTCATTATTTGTTCTTTACAAAGGAGATGAAAGCTCCTTAAATAATACAATACATGACGATGTTTCTGAAAAGAAACAGACGTTAACAAAAGCAAAGAACTGAAAGTTACTAAAAGCTAACAGAAAGTAAACTACAAACTTACTAAAGGCTAAGATGACCATTAAATAATACAATAATACTTTAATACCCTCCCTTAATGGTCATTCTACTAACTACACCAAGCTTATCCCAAAATTTTACAAATTTATCTGGATTGAGAGACTTGGTGAGAATGTCCGTAGTCTGATACTCAGTTGGAACATACTGCAACATTACAAAGTCGTCTTCAACAAGTTGTCTGATGAAGTGATAGTGAAGCTCAACATGCTTGGTTCACTCGTGGAAGATTGGATTCTTAGCAAGTTTGAGGACCTCTTGATTATCACAAAATAGGGGTGAAGGCCTTGCTTGAGACATCTACATGTCAACAAGCATCCTTCGAAGCCATACTGCCTCACTTGCTGCCTTAACTGTTCCCCGATACTCTGCTTCGGTTGAGGAAAGAGCAACTGCCTGCTACTTCTTGCTTGTCCATGTGACTGCACTTGTACCAAGACTGAAAACATACCCAGAAGTGGACTTACTGCCATCCACTGAACCTGCCCAATCTGAATCTATAAAGCCGACCAACCTAGGATCTTTGCATCTGCTATACGAAATGCCAAAGTCAGGTGTCCCTTTGACATATCGCAATACTTGCTTCGTGGCAACCCAGTGTTCCACCTTAGGAGTAGTCGTGAAATGAGAAATGTAACTCACAACAAAACAAAGATCAGGTTTGGTGGTGTTAATGATATGACAGCTTCAGTCATTCCTTCCAGCTTAGCCCTATTGAGGAGACATAAATTAAATGATAGCTCGTTGGCTATTTAATTTATTGTCTTATATTTATGAGGAGGCGCGAATGTCTTGAGGCCGACCTCTCTTGTATTATTTATGATTTTCTCTTTCTGGGTCGACCCTCTTTGTAAATTATATTCATTGAAATTATTTTGTATCTTGGCCGACCTCATAACTTGAAGAGGTGTGACCTCTCTCACTTGTATATATACAAGGTTCGCTTCCTCCATCATACACATTCAAGCAAGTCCGATTTATTCTTCTAAGTGCGAATTGATCAAGAGAACAGAAGTGCGAATTCATCAAGAGAGCTGAAGTGCGAATTAAATTCATCAAGAGGCAAGTGCGAATCTCTCAAGTGCTGAGAGTGGTTTATATCTATAGCTGTGTGCGAACCTGTTCAAGTGCAAGTTGCGAATATTATTGAAGAGCAGATTCATCTTGTTAGAAGTATAGTTCATTTTCTGTTCTTTGTATCTGATATAGGTACAGAATTCTGGCCTTGAGTTAGGCCTCATTGTAAAGAGAATTATTGCCATTGTTCATAAATATAAGAGAGATCTTTTGTAGAAACCCTAGTTTCCTCTTTTCTCAAATCTGACAGTTTTGTTTGTTTTTTTCTGACGTTTTTGGTTTTTTTGTAATTTTTGGGTTTTTGAGCATAAATGAAGATTTGCGATTTTTGCAAGAAATACAGAATAAAATGCGAATAAAATAATATCTCTCTGAAAATTACAGGGTCTATAGCAAATACTGAAGCTTGTCTAATAGATAATCTTCTGAAGATGATTACAATATAACCCAATTACATGCAAATGAAAAAAAGCAATGATTTTATTGAAAACCTAGAATTAGCAGCTTGCTGGTAAATGATTTGAAATGGTACGGCTGCATGCAAAGTCTCTTCTCCCTCCTTCTGACGTTCCAGAACCAAGCCAGGTAAATGTGCGCCCCTGTCAGTGATGAGAAACTGAAGAGAAGTAAGGCGTTTTGCCTTAGCTGAAGAAACACGTCTTTTTTTGCTGGTACGGCCTGATAGGATGGTACGGCCTGCTGCTGCAATAAATGCAGATTGTACGGCTCCCTTATAATCAATGTCTGAACCCTGTATAAGGTGCACCCTGATAGATAAGGTGTTTCTGGATGGCAAACTCTGATAAAACTCTAAAAATAAATACTCTCTGAAGATCAATGATTTCCTCTGGATGAAGAAACCTCTGCTGGCAATAAATCAAGTGTTATTTCACACCCTCTGAATTGCTTCCAGTGGAGATGGCTCGTTCCCCAAGGAATTCGAACTTGAAACCCTAAAGCTTCTTGCTCAGATCAAAGTTGATCAATTTCAATTCTCAATAATCACATAATGGCTCAAAACCCAATGCAAATGCACTATATCTCTCAAAAGTGCGATTTCCTCAATAATAGGGTTTTATTAAAATATTCAACTTTTAATTATTTCAATTTCTCCATAGTCTCAGCCAAATATTTTATAATAAATTAATTGCCAAAATGGCCCCTTTCCTGATGATGGGCGACCCCTCAATAAAATCACTTAAGTTATAATTTAATATTATAACTTTATATTATAATCATCAAATAATTAATATTTAATTAATATAATTAAATATTAATATCTCCCTCGTTACTCATCCGATGACTGATCCATCTGAAGCTGACGAACACTGAAGTGATTCTGAACGCTGCCAAATCCATACTGCTAAAAATAGCAGGGGTCCCACGCTGCTTGCCAGGAACTGCTAAAAATAGCAACTTCTGCAAGAAGTCTCCGATCGAGCCCAAACGAAAGCCTACTGATCAAACTCCGCCAACTGAAGCTGAGCCAAGCTCCAAAATGACCCTCTATCCAGTCTATTAGCCTACGAGGGTCGTATGATAGGCCAATCCTGTGCTCCGAGAGATGTCACTGAGAAGGGGACATGACATCTTTGTTGTTGGGTTTTTCTCCCTCAAGAGGAGGGTTTTCCCAGGGTATCTACTGTGTTACTTTGTCTGATTTGTTTTAAGTTTCTGTGCATACAAATCTGATCATAAATTAACATGGTATCAGAGCGGGTTTAAGCATGATCTTGATCAGATTTGTTATGCAAAATAGAAATTGCTAACTGGGAAAGAATCGAGCTTTTGCGGAAGTTGTTATTGGATGAGGCTAATTCACTTAAGCATATCATGGTATATCCAGAGAAGGGCATGTTCATCTCAGGTCCAAGATTTTGTCGAATGATCCTGTTAGAGTTTCTCATGAGCATGCTAGAGGACGTTGGTTAAACAGGTGTAACCTGACTTGAGAATCGAACCGTCAAAGGAACAAGCAATCACGGCAATTCACTGCTATCTGGTTGCATTGCCATCTGTGCTTACTTGGTTCCCTTCGTCGGCTGTGATAATCTCTTGATGGCTTATTGAATGAGTATCCTTGCTCAAGACGTCTAGTGGAGAACACCTCTTCTTGGTTGCAAACTAGAGCAGAGGAATGTATTCAGGCTGGTTATTCGATGGGCATTGTGTCGGCTGTCTATCTATAGGACTGAATGTGTGGGCATTAGTAATAAGATTTTGAATGCTTGGCAAAGGGTACATGGTTGGTAGAAAGCGGCTGTGTGCTTGGCATGAAAGCTAATGCAATATTGAGTCCCCTATCAACTGTCATTTCACAGAAAAGTTCATTGCAGTAGCTGGTGTTGTGAAAAAGTCTCACGGTTGACCTAACTTTGCTCTCAGATTTCATTCACAGTCCTGAATTAACAGGTCCCTAGGTTTCTACCGTGAGTTGGATAATCTGAGATGTGTTCCATGCTTACTACAACTAAGGGATAACTTCAGTTTTAAGTTCCAATGTAGTTATGGTTATGTGAAGGCAATAATGGGCCTATGTTCTAACCGTGAAGGTTGTGTGTTGATCTATGTGCATGAGCAGCGTGTCTTCATCAAGAGATAAGTATTCGTTGTTTGCTGAGTTATTCCATTTATTTGGATCTTGTGTGATTAGAATAGAAAGATTGTAATTTCTCTTGATTTGTGTTCTCTAGCAGAAAGATCTTTTGAAGAATTCAGGGGCAGATTAGAATGTCCAGTATTTGTCATGTCTCATGCTGGTGTAAGTTCTCTTAAGAAACATCACCCAGCTGAGGTCTCACTGCTGTTTTAGCTTCTCCTTTCGGACATTGGGTCTGACCTTGGGTTAGATATGACCCGAAAAGCATTATGATTTCATCAAGATAAGCATCTTATTCTGTTCATTCTTGTTTTGAAATCTATGACAAAAATTTCAGTCTGTAGAGTTGTGCAGATCTGATGTTGCTTATTTGATTGTGTATGCATTGTAAGATCATGTTTTCTCTTGAATAGTGTTTAGCAAGTGGGATAAGACCCTTTGGAGACACCATTCTTTGTGAGTTGTTTCATGCTAGATTTCTGAGTGTGACTCAGAAATAAAAGACAACTACAATGATGATTGTGATTGGCTGACCACATCGTTATCACTCTCTATATGCATGAACTGTGGTAGAGCCTTGATTTTTTGAGAAGTCTGGTTCTACATTCTGACTGCATAATGTAGCTAAGAATTTTTGTTGAGCAGTTTGTCTCTTGTTGTGCTGAGAGGAGCACTTCCAAGAGCAGTAAAGACAGAAGGAAGATATATCAGAATCAGTAAAAAGATAAGTTCTTTGATATATTTCTTTTATAGGTTGATTTACTTATTCATGTTTCATTATTGTTCATAAATCGTCATGTATTCATGCTATAATCTAAGATAGTAAACTTTGCCTTGATATTTCTTTGGATAATTATAAACTATTAGTAATCTCTCTCTAAAATGCTTTCAGGACATTCCTAGGAGCTAGAAGGTGGTGAGAGATTGTCTGGTGATGAAAAGCTTGAGGCATCTTATGAGGAAGTCATGCCGACCAAAGAAATGTTTAAGCATGAAGTCACAACTTGCAAACATGAGGCTGAGCTGGTGGCTAGAGGGAGTTCACTTCCAAAAGTCTTCTTTGCAATCTCTGAAGTAGGAATCAAGAGGGAGTTTTGTAACTCGCTGAGAAGAAATGAAGATTGCAATGTTTTAAGAATAGAGTGTTCTGAGAGGACAGCCCGTACTTAAAGATGCAGATGAAAGCATTGAGAAGTACAAGGCAAGATTCATAGCTTGTGGGTTTTCACAGAAAGAGGGAGTTGATTATGAAGAAACATTTGCTCCTGTTGCTCGTTGTTTTGAGGTTCATGGGAAGGAGTCACATGTTTGCAAGATGAAGAAGGCCTTGTATGGTCTCAAGCGGCCTCCTCGTGCATGGTACGAAAGGATTGATCGGTACCTGTCAAGTTTGGGCTTCTTGAAGAATGATGCTGATTCAAATCTCCACTTCAAGGACCTTGGGCTCATGCATTACTTCCTTTGCTTAGAAGTCTGGCAGAAACTAGATGGAATGATTCTAAGTCAAGGGAAGTACACCATTGATATACTTAAGAGGTTTGGCATGATGGATTGCAAAGCCATGTCTACACCTATGGAGACCAATCTTCATAAATTGAAGGAGGCTGTAGCTAGTTCAGATTTGGTGGATCCTACATTGTACAGACAACTGATTGGATCCTTGATGTATCTAGTTAACACTAGACCTGATATTTGCTATGCAATAAGTGCACTCAGCCAGTTTATGTGTGATCCGAGACAGATACATTTTGTTGCAGCTAAACATATCCTGAGATACTTGTGTGGCACAGTTGGATATGGGTTGAGGTATACTTCAGATGCAGACTTGGAGTTACTTGGTTTCACTGATTCTGATTGGGCAGGTGTGCCAGCCGATTGAAGAGCACCTCTGGTTGTTGCTTAGGGGTTCCCGCTATGATTTCCGTGCAGGGAAGCAGTCTTCAGAGCATTGAGTACGCATGAGGCCGAGTACATTGCAGCTTGTATGGCAACTCGGGAAGCTTGGCTTCAGAAACTCCTTGCAGATTGTTTGGACAATCAATGGAGCCTACTATTATTCATTATGATAATCGAAGTTGTGTGAAGCTTTCACAATCTTGTGTGTCATGACGATCCAAGCATGTTGAGATCAAGTATCACTATATCAGAGATATGGTATCGGAAGGTCGCAATTGAGGTACATTAGCACGATGAGCAGACGAAGATATTCTCACCAAGCTCTCGCCAGATAAAGTTTGTATACTTCGAGATAAGCTTGGTATGGTGGAGAATCCAGCCTTGACTGAGTATGAGTCTCAGCATCAGTGAGTCTTGTTAATGCATTTTCTTCTGAGACGAAAGAATTTGAGGTGCAAGCCCTTGTTAATGCATTTTCTTCTGAGACGGAAGAACTTGAGGTGCAAGCCCTTGTTAATGCATCTTCTTCTGAGACGGAAGAATTTGAGGTGTAAGCCCTTGTTTCCACCCTCTGAGTTGAGTCATGGTGGATGTCATGTGTGAGACTCCATGACATATGTTGTACTTGTGTTTCACCCTCTGAGAGAGTCATGGTGAAAGTCACGTTGAGGTGACAACATCACGCAAGTGATGAACACTTGTACTTACCATTTGATGGTTGATATCGAGACGATATCTAATATCACGTTGAGGTGATATTCTTCTCTTTATATCTGTTTCCAGGCAATGATGGCTGATGGACCTCATATTGAGATGATTCGTATTGTGCAGCTGGAAGTTCTCTCCCTAGCTGAGAGGGAGTGTTAATGATATTACAGCTTCAGTCGTTCCTTCCAGCTCAGCCCTTTTGAGGAGACATAAATTAAATGATAGCCCGTTGGCTATTTAATTTATTGTCTTATATTTATGAGGAGGCGCGAATGTCTTGAGGCCGACCTCTCTTGTATTATTTATGATTTTCTCTTTTTGGGCCGACCCTCTTTGTAAATTATATTCATTGAAATTATTTTGTATCTTGGCCGACCTCATAACTTGAAGAGGTGCGACCTCTCTCACTTGTATATATACAAGGTTCGCTTCCTCCATCATACACATTCAAGCAAGTCCGATTTATTCTTCTAAGTGCGAATTGATCAAGAGAGCTGAAGTGCGAATTAAATTCATCAAGAGGCAAGTGCGAATCTCTCAAGTGTTGAGAGTGGTTTATATCTATAGCTGTGTGCGAACCTGTTCAAGTGCAAGTTGCGAATATTATTGAAGAGCAGATTCATCTTGTCAGAAGTACAGTTCATTTTTTGTTCTTTGTATCTGATATAGGTACAGAATTCTGGCCTTGAGTTAGGCCTCATTGTAAAGAGAATTATTGCCATTGTTCATAAATATAAGAGAGATCTTTGTTGCTGGGTTTTTCTCCCTCAAGAGGAGGGTTTTCCCAGGGTAACTACTGTGTTACTTTGTCTGATTTGTTTTAAGTTTCTGTGCATACAAATCTGATCATAAATTAACAGGTGGCAATAAGATAAATGAGGCTGCCCACAAGTTGCCTGAACACAGACTCATTTACCACTGGTGAGTCTGATTTGGCTGAAAGTTTCAGCCCCTTCTCCATAGGAGTGGAAAGAGATTTTGTAGTCTTCCATCCTAAATTTTTCAAGTAGACTCCTGGCATACTTCGACTGAGAAATGAAGATGCTGCCACCTGTCTGCCAAAATTCTACACCAAGACAATAGTGTAGGAGACCCAAGTCTGTCATCTCAAACGCCTGACACAAATTTGACTTGATCTGTTCAATCAAATGTAAACTATTTCCATTAATGGTGATATCATCCACATAGATGACAAGAAGGATAATATCACTGCCATTGTTCTTGACATACAAGTTTGCATTTGAGGGACTCCTGTGAAACCCCTGTGCAACCAGGTACTTCTCAAAGTTTAGGTACCATGCCCTGGGTCCCTGCTTGAGGCCATAAAGATCCTTTTGTAATCTGCATACCTTGTGCTCGTCCTGCAACCTTAAAGCCAAGAGGCTATGTCATGTATACCTCTTCCTCCAAATCTCCATTGAGGAAGGCACTCTTCATGTCCATCTGATGGACCTTCCAGCCAAACTATGCTGCCATGGCTAGTACAAGTCAGATGGTGCTCATCTTTGCTGTGGGAGCAAAGGTTTCCTCATAATCAATACCTTCTCTCTGTGAGAACCCCTTAGCCACCAATCGAGCCTTGTATTTATCCAGTGTTCCATCAGCCTTGTATTTGACCTTGTAGACCCATTTACAGCCAAGTTTCTTCCCTGGTGGAAGATCTAACAGAACCCATGTGTTGTTCTTCAAAAGACTATGATGCTCATAATCCATAGCCTTTTTCCATTCAAGTTTACCATTGGCATCTGAATACTGCTGGGGCTTATAAACACTTTGAATGTTGGCCATAAGAGCAAAATTTATTGTGTTCTTTTTGCTCTTGCCTCTAGACGATCGTCCCTCAACAAGCTCATCATCTTGAACATCACCAATGAGCTTCACCCACCACTTAGGACGAGGAGGAGAAGAATCATCTTTGAAATCAGAATGAGCATCATCATGAATTGGGCTGCCAGGGATAATACCATCCATATTATTCTAAGGAAAATCTAGCAAGATAAAATCTTGCCAAGGAGATTCCACAATGGTAGAATCATTAGAGTCCCTCCTTGCTGGTAGAGGATCTGGTGTGGGAGATTCTACAATGTGTGAAGCATCAGAATCCCTCCCTTCAGGTAGAGCTACTGAAAGCTTAGCTCCCAAATCCTTGGTCTTCAGAGGCTGATCGCCAGGACTGGAAGAAGGGAGCAAAAAGGGCCCACCTTCCTCATTAAACACAACATCCCTACTGAATGTCAAATAGTCAGTAGTCACATCAATCAGCCGATAGGCCTTGTGATTGTCACTGTATCCTGTTAGCATCAACTTCTGGCTCTTGGAATCCAGTTTGGTTCTTTTGGCATCTGGAATCCAAACATACACAGTTGAACCAAAAACCTTGAGGTGGGTGATTTTTGGCTTCCTTCTGTTGTGACCTTTTCACACATCGCCCCATTGCAAATGGGGACCCTTCGTTTTTGTTTTGCTTTTGGTTTTGCCTTGGCATCGCAACTGCTTATCGCCAGTCTTTTTGCAATGAGGAGTCTTAATTTTGAACGGTCACCCGAGTCGAGTTAGTGAATTTTTGCCCGGATCAATGTATAAACGTCACCATTGTGCTTAGAAGGCCTGGGAGACGAAGATCGACTGTCGTTTCGGTCGATTCTGACACTTCCAAATTTTTAGGGTTTCTCACCCCGGGCCCCTATTTTTTAGGACCTACTTTTTTGGCACTTTTGGGCAATTCTGGGATCCCTATTTTTTAGGGTCTATTTTTGGAAAGTTGCTATTTTTGGAAAATTTCTATTTTTAGAAGGGTCACGAGTTTCAAAAACGCACTCAGAAGTTCGAAACGAGCAACAAAACTCTCAGAAAATCGATTCAAAGTTTTTTTGAAATTTTGGCAAAAATCTGGAAAATCACATAAAAGGTTCAAAAATCTGGAAAATTCATTCAAAATGGTGAGAAAATCTGGAAAATCACAGAGAAATCTGGTAAAAGCACTAAAATGGTTGGAGATTTCATGGAATTCGTCAAGAAAATCTGGAAAATTGTGAAGAAATCTGAACAATTCATGGAAAATCTGAGCACAGTCATGGAGAAAACTAATAAATTCGCCTAAGTACAGAATGAATAGTAAGAACCTTCAGCCAAAATGTCAATGGCATAAAAAATTTGATCAATGGCTGAAAATCTGGGCAATGGCAATGAAACCTGTCAAGTCCGCCTCACAAAGATGTCAATGGCATAAAAATCTGTCCAATGGTGAAAGTCCGCCCATGACAAAGGTCTAATGGCAAGCAGATAGAGCAAGTCCGCCCATGGAGGAAGAGGGATCTGCCTAAGGAAAAGAGGCAATAGTCAACAAGAGGCCAAAGTCCGCCCTATGTATGGCCAAAGATATGCTAAACTCCGCCCAGCTAAAGAGGTCCAATGGCGAGCAGATCAAGGAAGTCCGCCCATGGAAAAGGAAGAAAATGTCTTAAGGAAGGGAGGCAATGGCCAACCAAAGCCCAAAGTCCGCCCTCTTCAAGAAGTCAGTTGGCAAGCATAAGGTCAAACTCCGCCCAGCAAGAGAAAGTAAATGGCAAGCTCCTAAGCCAAGTCCGCCCTATGAATGGCAGACAAAAGACCAAAGTCCGCCCATGGAAAAAAGATGAAAGGTCTAAGGCATGGACAAATACAAAAAGGAAGTGGCAAGAAAAGACCCAAAGTCCGCCCTGTCCAAGCATTAAGTGGCTTTCAAACAGCTGAAGTCCACCCTCCAAAGCATGAAATGGCCTGAAAACTGGTAAAGTCTGCCTATGTTTAAGTGTACAATGGCAAGGAGAATGGGGTAAATGGCCAGAAAAACAGTCAAGTCCGCCCTTGAAAGAAATGCCAAATGGCAACCAAAGTAAGCAAGTCCGCCTTAGCAAGTGGCAAAGAAGAGGCTGAAGTCCGCCCTATAAATGGCAAGAAATTTGCCTAAGTCCGCCCAAGTGGAAAGGTCTAATGTCAAGCAAGAGAGCCAAGTCCGCCCTCCAACCAAGGCAAATGGCTTGGAAATGCATGAAGTCCGCCTTAAGTAGTTTCAAAATGGCAACAAAAGGTGGAAAGTCCGCCCAAGATAGAAGGGAAAAATGGCTAAGGCATAACCAAGGTAAAATGTATGGCGAGAAAGAGTATGAAGTCCGCCCAAAGCAAAAAGGAGATAAATTTGGCCAAGGCATGGACAAAGACAAAGTAAAGTAACCAAAGAAATGCTAAAGTCCGCCATAGACATTGAAGAAGTGGCAACAAAGCTAGGCAAGTCCGCCTTGGATATGAGAGATGAAGGTTGCTAAACCATAGACAAAGTCCGCCATGTGTTAAGAAAGTGAAAAAATTAAAATTTGCCTAAGTCCAAACCTTAGATCATGGCTAGAAAAATGATGGAAAGACCAAGTAAATGGACAAAATAAAGTCGGACTTGGCTAGGAGAATGGTAAAAAAAATTAAGCAAACGGCTAAATAATTTCGGACATGGCTAGGAAAATTGTGGACATGGCAAAGTAATTTTGACAAGAAAGGAGGCAAATGGCCAAATAAAATTGGATGTGGCCAAATAATTTTGGAAAACGATTAAAAGTTGTGGTCAAATGAAAGGGACGGCAAGAAAATATGGCCAAATAAATTGGACGGAAAGAGAGTTAGAAGCTTGAAAATGAAATTTGTAAAAATCTTTCAAAGCTTATCTTGAAAAGTTATCTAAAATAAATTTGTTTTGTTTTACTGCAGGTGGATGACTACACAAGGCAAAGGAGGTCTGAACAAAGAAAGAACCAATTATTCAAGGAGGACTTGACGCAAACAATTGAGAAGTGGAACTCCAGGTCCTATCAAATTTTGTTATCTGTGGAGACTCTTTTGCCTCTCCTCCACGCGCTCAACATTGAATTGGCACTTGAAGGAATTCCAAAGCAATCCGGAAAGAAAGATTTAAGGGCTTCAAGTCTAAACAGGTGCTCCGAGGCGAGGTGAGAAGAAGAAGCCAAAGTCATCCAAGATCAAGCACAATCGATAAAGTCATTGGCATAAAAAATATTCTAAGGCAAGAACATGAACAAAGCGACCAAGGAAGGCATCCAACACGTTGAGGTGGCGCCTCGTCATCTTCCGACCAATCAAATCATTCCAAATCAACATGCAACAACTTTCTATTTTATCTGTTGGTTCATATTTAGCAAGAAGGACAAGTGTCCTCGAATGCAATTTTCTCATTGGTCGAAGGGTAGTAAACCCTAATTAGGGTTTTATTTGTAATCTTGGCCGTGGATTTCAAATCAATCTTGGCCGTCAAATTGTAATTGGGGAGCCTATAAATTGAGCTCAACCCCTCATTTGTAAAGCATGGGAACATGTTGCAAAACATGTTGAGATAAGCAACTGTTGTAAGATTGCCAAAGTAATAAGTAATGCATGCATTGTTCTGATGGTGATTGCTTCCCTTATTTTGGAGTTGGCATGGTTCTTATCCCTCATCATAGTTTAGATTTCTTTTCATGTATGTTAGATGAATGCAAGATTTGATAAGTATTGATTTATGGTGAAACTTTTTGCTCATACTTTCTTTGAACGGATGATTTTCGTTCAATGCGTAAAGTTAGCCTGAGCTTACTTTGTGGATTCTTAACTTCTGTCTGAATAAATATTGTTCGATTCGATGGTAGTTATTCATGACGTGAAAATCATAAACACAACTCTCCCTTGAAGATTGCACTGGCTTTGCGTAGTTGGCGCGTTCCCTGCGTGGCGAAACAAAGTTTAGTTTTGGTTTCACCGAGTCAATACCGTCTCTTGGATTCTTAGGAGTAGATTACTGCTTCTGAACCCTTCTCCTTTTTTAGTTTGTTTGATCCACGACCAGAATAATAGAGCTTCATTGTCCAAACCTTCATTGTGAATTGAACGAGCCTAGCATAAGTCCCCTTGTCATAACCAGCAAATCACATCCATACCACAGAGCCTATCCGCATTCATCTTAAACATTGGAATTACCGTATGATCTTACTTGCAATCTTAGCATACGAGGTAGTTTTTCAAGAGGGGATAGAGCGTCTTTGGACTCTTTATTCTAGAATGTTTGTTGTGTCATAAAACACGCATCAACACCTTCCAGACCATGCTTCCTTAGGGTTCATCTTCTTAATGGCCTGTGTGGGAGGCCGGTTAAGAAGGTATATTGTAGTATACACTGCCTCAGCCCAAAATTTCTTGGGAACACTCTTGTTCTCCAACATGCAGTGGGCCATTTCTGTGATGGTACGATTCCTCCAATCAACAACACCACTTTGTTGAGGGGTATAGGGTGTGGTAAATTGACGTCTAATGCCATGTTTTGCATAGAAATCTGTGAACTGGTTGGAATAGAATTCACCCCCATTATCTGTCCTAAGAGTGATGATTTGACATCCAAACTCTTTTTCAACTAATGGTTTAAACTTCTGAAATTCATTAAATACTTGCGACTTTTCTTTGAGAAAATACTCACATTTTTCTGCTAAAATCATCAACAAACAGAGGGAAATACCTGGCACCAGTGATCGATGCAGTATTTATTGGTCCACAAACGTCTGCATGAACTAGCTATAGAACCTTGGATGCTCTCCAAGACTTTCCATCTGAAAATGGAGTTCAATGCTGCTTCCTTGGTTGGCAAGCTTTGCAAACACCATGTGTTTGTTGCTGAATCTCAACTAAGCCTTCTACCAAATTCTCTTGAGCTAGCTGAGAGGGGTAGGCAATATTGAGATTCCTGTACCGCTGATGCCAAAGAGTGTTGATGGATGAACTCCTTGCAACCAGCGCATGCTCTAGAGGATCTCTAGTATCAAGCAACCAATACAAACCATGATCCTTGAGCCCAACTGCCATAGTTTTCTTCGACTCCCTATCAACAATTTGGCACTTGTAAGAACTGAAAATGATGTTCAACTTCTGACTGTGACGCATAATTTGACTAACAAAGAGCAGATTAAGCTCCATGCCCGGTGCATAACATCATTGAGAAATATTAAATGTTTTCCACCAGATGTGATCTGGACGTTGCCCTTTCCGACAACTATATTCTCTTCGCCACCACCAAAGATGACAAAATCAAAGCAAGCCATATATTCCATGACCCAATCTCTCCTGTTTGTAAAATGTTGAGAGGCTCCAAAATTGATGTACCATGCAGATGATTTGACACGATTTGCTGGTAGTTTGGCCATCGATGCATAAGAGGTAGACGACTGGTCAGAATGCATAGATGCCATCCCAAAACAGTATAAAGAACTATGACGATCAACAAATTTTCTTTTATAGAATTTTTTTTTTCAAAAAAAACTCCTTGAAACCTTAGAAAACTCCACAAATCTCATTAGAGCACGAAAAACTTCTCACAAAAAACCCTAGGCGTTGATCAAATGAAGAAGGTCCACGATTTTTTTTTAAGGAAATTGCTCCACAGAAACTCCAAAAGAAAAAATGTGCAGGTAATTCGTCACAAGCAGGTCGCATACTTAGGAACAACAAACCCACGAAACAAATGCAGGACCCGCGATTTAGTATATAATCTATGCTAAAAATCTCAGACCCGTAAATAAAAAGGGTGTGCTCAAAATTAGAAAAAACCAGGGTTACCCGGGGACGCGTCCCCCCTCCAAAATCCCCCGTCCCGGTTCCGGGGACGTCCTGGGTATTGGGGGACGGCTAGGGGACGGCAGGGGACCGTCCCCCTTGAAAAACTCGTGAAACGTCCCGGATCTGGGACGCGTTGACTAAATAGGGACGGCTGACCAGTCCCGGGGACGGAAGGGGGACGGCTGAGCCGTCCCTCAATCGTCTCGGGGACGGCCGGCCGTCCCCTATGTTTTGAAAGCCAAAAACATAAATTTTAAAACATGAAATTTAAAAAGGTCGGCCCTGCCTACGTGGCATGTGTGGGGCCAAGTGTTTTAAGAGTATGGTCCCGGGAGAGGCGAAGACTCGAACGAACCTGTGAGGACTTCATGCTACCGAAAATTCTAGGATCGTATTTCTGACCAATAGACTCGTAGACTCGCCGAAGTTTTGTGCCTCGTGACTATTATTATAATTAATCTTAAAAAAAAATTGTAAATCTTTAATTTACAAATTTTTATCACTAAATGGTGTGCTTCTATGAAGGTTTGTGGTTTCGGTCTTCATTTGGCTTGCTTGCGATGGGCTCACCACCTCGCCGCTGACTTGTAAGCGCGCGTTCTCGAGCCTACCGGGCCGCTTGATACCTCGGTGGGGCCGTCAGATTTCGCCAGATAAGGCCACTGATCTTCGATGGGCGCGTTCTATTTCAGATAAGCGCGCCACGACTTCGATGGGGCGCCACCCCTGCATTCCCTCGTGCAGTAGCGCCACCCCTGATTCTACGAGGGGCGCTAAGGTTCCCTAGACCCCACGAGGGGCTGCCTCCCGTGACTACACAGGGGCACTCACCCCTCATCCCTAGTGCTTCCCCAAAACCTCATTAAAACTATAGGTCTAAGCATGTTATAGGCAAATGATGAATCATGATCATTAAACCTACAAAATACATATCCCCTGTTGCAAATCTTTGCATCTTTTGCAGTCAAAGCCATAATCAAGGATTATCTTGTTCCATACATTAGACATGCGATATTGTATTTTGATTTTCATAACAAACTTTAAAACTATATGGTAGCAATGTAGCCTTTGGGCATTTTGATATAAGTTTATAAATTATAACTTGGAGGTTGTTTTATGATTTGTGTAACTGTATGTTAATTTTGAATGTGTATTGACTATTGACTTTGAGTATTGGCATAATGTTGAACACAAATGTTATATGTTAATGTTCTATAATGTGTATCATGCATGCCTTATTCATGTTATCTATTAAATATTTAAAATTTCCCTATATTTTTTAAATTTTCCCTATATTTTTATATAGCCGTCCCCTGCCGTCCCTAATTTTGGCCTCAAAAATTGGAAACTTGGGGACTCGTCCCGCCGTCCCCTGCCGTCCCCGTCCCGGAAACTTGGGGTAACCTTGGAAAAAACGCGTGAAGAAAGAAACTAGTCATGTGGAATATTTAGGGCATAAACCGTTGTGATTTTCTTCAGAAGATTTGTTGAAAAAAATAACTGATAAATCCACGTGATTTAAAAAAAAAACGCGCAATTTAGCATATAATCGCCTTTAGAAAACCCGCGAATATTAGAAACAAATCGACACGAATTTCTGAAACAAATACCCTCGAAAAACTTTGAGAAAACCTTCAGAAAAAAATCACGATTCTTAGGAACCCGCGATCTGCAAATAAAACCCTTGAAGATTTTTGACGCGATTTTTAGAAACAGAAACTTGAAATCGCCTTCCAGAACAACCCTAAAAAGAAACAGGGTAAAAAAGTTACTTCAATAAAAACTCTTCGATTTTTAACAAAATCGGCTTAAGAAATTTTTTCGATTTTTTATCTCAAAAAAAAAAAAATCGGCTAAACTCTTTTTTAGACTGCAGAACGGGTAGCACTAATCATAAATCGCTGCACTGGTAAACTTTTCACGGGATCGGCGCGCTGGTGCGACCCTCTGGTACCACGGGGGAGTGGGGGAGACTAGAACTTGTGACCAACCTCCTACTATAGGAAAGATTTAGCCAACCAAGCTAGGGCCCCAACCCCGGCTAAAACCTTTTAAAAACTTCTAGATTTTTTTTTTAATTTTCTGGGTACGAATTTTTAGTAATAAAAAATCGTCAAAAAAGTTTGGTCATAAGCTCTGATACCATGAAATGATTATTGATATTCATTATTTGATCTTTACAAAGGAGATGAAAGCTCCTTAAATGATACAATACAGGACGATGTTTCTAAAAAGAAATAGACGTTAACAAAAGCAAAGAACCAAAAGTTACTAAAAGCTAATAGAAAGTAAACTACAGACTAACTCTAAAGGCTAAGATGACCATTAAATAATACAACAATACTTTAATATTGTGTACTCGCAATATCTCGGACCTTGGCTACTGCCACTTGTTCATTAGTTTTGCATTCATTTCTAAGAGTGAAATATTCTCCTATTTTCATGCATAATATTATTTTAATTTTTTTTACAAGTTATGGTATTTTCAAATAATGACTTTGACTCGAGACACCTTGTCTTTCTCATGAGTTTTTGTTAACTCGAAATATAAGTAAAATAATATTTTTATTCACCAATAAGAAAAATACTTCTTCTTAAATAATTCTGATTTCTTTATGTTTCCCTCTTAGTTCTTCGTACAAGAACACATTTAATAATGTTGGTAAATGTACAATATATATTACCATAATGTTTTACAAGAATAAGCACATATTTACGATATTTAATATCTTTCAACAACTCCGAATATAAATCTGATTTCTTTCAATCAACATATTGGAATAAGCTTCAAGCTAATCATACAAATGTATAGATATACAATACAAAATATTCTTTGCACACACTCTCTCTCTCTATACCTCCGTATATATATATATCAGGCTGCAAATTTATTTTTTTGAGTAAAATAGAATAATTTATTCAACTTATCACAGCAGGGTAACATGTCTCTTCTTTGCTGTCATATACAGTTCTAAAAGAGAAATTAAATAATTTCATGCACAGGTATGTAAAAATCAGACTACACATTTACAATTTCAACATATATGTTTCAATATATTTAAATATTCTTATATCTTGTCAAATCTGAAACTCCAGTGTATACAATCAAAATTTGAAGAGAAAAACAGAGTATAAAATGTTAGTGTTTTGTAGCTTTGGGAGCTATTTTCTCCTAAATATATTCAACTCAAGACAGGTCAGCGTTTGTTTGATAAATAAAATTTGTATTCTTCTAGGTCGGCCCTAGAAAGAAAGATCACCTAGCTTGTATATATAGGAGAAGGTGTCTCCTCATTTTGTCATAAAATCAATTCAAATCATTCCAAGTTCGAATTTTTTCAGCAGCAGGTCGATTTTCTAAGCAGCAGATTAGCATTAAGGAGAAGAGTCAAATACTTTGTGTATTCATGAAATTGCACCATATATAAGTGCAGATCCATTGTATTGTATTTGGCCTTTCTAGGGCTCGATATTTTTCTGATTTATAAGAGAATTTCTTGCTGGGTTTTTCTCCCTTGAGTAGTGTTGTGACCATTTCACACATCGCCCCATTGCAAATGGGGACCCCCTGTTTTTTCTTTTTGCCTCGGTGTTGCAGTTGCATGTCACTTGTCTTTTTACAGTGAGGTCATCATTTTGAGGGTTCCAAGTTAGTCAGTCTGCCGAGAGTCATCTGAGCCAAGTCAAGAATCCATGCTTGAATCAGCGCATAAACGTCACCATCGTGCTTAGAGGGCCTGGGAGACGAAGATCGACTGTCGTTTCAGTCAAATCCGACACTTCCAAATTTTTAGGGTTTCTCACCCCGGGCCCCCTATTTTTTAGGACCTACTTTTTTGGCACTTTTGAGCAATTCTGAGGTCCCTATTTTTAAGGGTCTATTTTTGGAAAGTTGCTATTTTTGGAAAATTTCTATTTTTGGAAAGTTTCTATTTTTAGAAGGGTCCCGAGTTCTGAAAACGCACTCAGAAGTTCAAAAAACTCAATAGATCTCTCAGAAAATCGAAATGAAAATTTGAAATTTTTCGAAAAATCTGGAAAAACAAGTTCAAAAAGCATGAAAATCAGACCAAAAACGTTCAAAAATCTGGAAAAATCAGTCAAAACCAGTCCGAAATCAATCAGATCTGAGGACAAAACCATGGAAAATCAGCTCTCAAATCATGAAATTCATTTGAAATCTGTTCAAGTCTGAAATCTGCCATGGGAAATGAAGGAAAAATGAAGTTTGTGAAAATCTGGAAGTCATGAAGTTCGCCCAGCAGCAATGGAGAACATCCTTGGATCTTCCAAAGTCCGCCATGCATCAAAGAAGGAGGTGCCAAGAAGTCTTGAAGTCCGCCCAGCTCATCCTTGACCCTTTGAAAGTCCGCCATCTACCAAGATGGACGTCCTAAAGACCTTTGAAGTCCGCCATCCACAAGAAAGCACGTCCAAACAGCCTTCAAAGTCCGCCATCTTCAAAGAAGGATATCCTAAAGACCTCCAAAGTCCGCCCTTGACATCCTTGACCCTTCCAAAGTCCGCCTAGGCATGTAAAGTGAGGAAAAATCAAATTTTTTCTAAGTGTTGGTACCCAGCCAAGGGAAATTTCGAAATTTTGCCTAAGAGTAAGATCTTAAAGGGGTAAAAAAATGATTTTTTGGCTAAGTGTTGTGATAATTCCAAAGAGACAAGTGCCAAAAAGCTTCAAGGTCCGCCCTAGAAAAGAGGGACGTCCAAGGTGTTCATCCTAAAGACTTACAAAGTCCGCCATATACTTGGAGGAGCTAGCAAAGTATCAAAGACATTCATAATGCTTATCCAAAGTGTTAAGGAAGTCCGCCTAAGGGATAAAAGGATGCTTTTTGGCTAAGTGTTAATGCTAAGTCCAAAGAAAAAGTTCGAATATTTGCCTAAGTATGGGGGCTAAAGGATGGAAAGTTGAGATTTTTGACCAAGTATCATGACACTTTCGAGAGGTCAAATGCCAAGTTTGAAAGGACATGTGCTAAAGATGATCAGGATTTGGCAAAGAATAAAACGGAATGTGCCTAACACGATGAGGAAAAGAAGTGAGATTTGCCTAAGTATGGAGAAAACATCGAGAAATTGTCAACTTTGGCCGAAGAAAAATGCACAAGGCAAGGAGAAAGGTAAGATTGCCTTTGGCCAGAAGGAGGGAGAATATGTCAGGCATCGAGGAAATTCACCCAATGAAGACATCCGGACAAGGATTTTGCATAGAAAAAATTCGACTGAGCAAGGAAATATTTGACTTTGGCAGAACAAATTAGGCTCAGTGCAAAGGAAAATCTCGCCTCGGCAAAGAAAAATAGGGATCTGGCAATGAAATTTTCGACGGAATGGCTTGAATTTTGGTTTGGCTAGACGAAATTGAGGATAAAATTGGAAAATACACTCTTAGCCAAGAAAAACAAAGAGGAAATCGAAATAGCCATGGGTCGAAGACGAACGGGTTGGAATAAATTAAAATATTTTAATATTTTAATAATTTATTTTCAATGCCTTGGACAAAATCGAATTCGCCAGACGATGTTTTGGAGGAAAATAATTTGTGCCGGCCAGAGATAAAATCCGATGGGCAAAATTAAATTCACCGTGACTTCAGGAGAGAGAGTGGTAAAAATTTAGGAGAGAGAAAATCAGAATTTGTTTATTTTATTTCTTGCAGGTGGATGGCAACACGAGGTAAATCTTCAAAGAAGGAGCAATGGCGTGGAATGATGGCAAGTCTGCTTCAGGCCAAATGGAGTGAGGGAAAAAGGATGGCACCAGCATGAGAAAGTCTGACTTTGCCCAAGCACAGCATGTCCAAACCCTTACAAAGTCCGACTTTGCTTGGAGAAGGTATGTCCAGACATCCATTAGACCTGCCAAATACAATGGCAAACATGATGCAAAGTCCGACCTAGACCAAGAAAAGAAATGTCAAAGTGTTGAGAAAGTTCGCCCCAGCCTAAAGAAAAGATGGTGAAACCACTAGCAAATCCGACTTTGCTCAACTGAGAAATGGCACAAGCATGATAAAGTTCGACTTCTCCCTAGACATGTTTGTCCAAAGTGGCCTGAAGTCCGACTTAGGCTAAGAGAGAAAACGTCCAAGCTCATGTGAAGTCCGCCCAAGGAGAGAATGAGAAGAATTCACTAAGTGTTGGACAGAAAACAGGAAGGAGGAAGTGGATAAAATCCTTGTCCAGAGATGGAATTTGTCCTACATAGCACAAGCCAAATTCAAAATTGAAGGAAAATCCACAGGCAAAGTTCGTTCGAGCATAGAGATGGCCAAAACCTTGGCTAAATGTTGAATGGTCCACATGAAGGTGTTACAAAATAGCCAAAATTTGGCTAAGTCTAGGAAATACTTCACAGAGGAAATTCCAATTTCCTCCATTGTGGCGAAAGCACAAAGGCATTCTTCTCCAAATTCTAGACACTTGAAAGGATATCTAGACACCTACTCCAAGGGGAGACTTCCAGACTTCAAAGATTCCAGTACAGGTAAGAAGAAGAAATCAAAGTCTCAAAAGGAATCCAGGATCACAGCTAGGAAGGAACAAGCACAACGGACAGAGTCATCGGCAGGGGAAAGGAATCTAAGGCAAGCACGTGGAAGAAAAACAAAGCGACCAAGGAAGGCATCCAGCACGTTGAGGTGGCGCCTCGTCATCTTCCAACCAATCAGATTGTTCCAAATCAACATGCAACAACTTTCTATTTTATTGTTGGTTTATATTTAGCAAAAAGGACAAGTGTCCTCAAATGAAATTTTCTCATTGGTCGAAAGTGACAAACCCTAATTAGGGTTTTATTTTGTAATCTCAGCCGTTGATTTGAAATCAATCTTGGCCCTTGAATGGTAATTGGGGAGGCTATAAATTGAGCTCGCCCCTTCATTTGTAATGTGTGGAGACAGATTATGTATATTGTCGCATTGAGACTATTTTGAATGATAAAAGCTCTTGAGCATGATTTGCCTTGAATCACTTCTTATTGTTGAATAGTAAGCGAGGTTACATATTATCTTCCGCCATAGATTAGAGTTAAAGTTAGATTAGGTAGAATTTGCTTTGAAAAGTTGTTAATTGAATGAGAGATTGATCGTATTGATTCAACGGTGAAGTGTAGCTCATACTTTTTTCGAATGGATGATTTGCATTCGATTTGTAAAGTTAGCCTGAGCTCTTAAACGTGGAAGCTTAACTTCAACCTCATTCGAGGTTTGAAAATTATTCTCACAAACCCCTTGAAGATTGCACCCACTTTGCGTATGTTGTCCTGCAGGAGGCGAAACAAAGTGTGGTTTATTTCTCTTCACCGAGTCCTTACTGTCTCTTGAGTTCTTAGGCTTAGACTAGATTCCCTGAACCCTATTCTTTTTGCCATTTTTTTTGAGATCCACAATTGAAAGTCCTAATTGAGAACCTTTAAAGATAAATTTCCTAAGTCCCGAACTTGTGCAGACTTTCTATGTAAGTCCCCTTGTTTATTACCAGCATTATCACAACGACCATTGAGCTTATCCACACGTCGAGACCCGACTAAAGAAACCTTGGAATCGCCTTATGATCTTCTCGCAATCTTAGCATACGTGGTGGTTTTTCAAGAGAGGATAGAGTGTCTTTGGACATTTTATTCTGTGTGTTCGGTGGATGATAAAACATACACCAACAAGTAGGAGGGTTTTCCCAGGGTAAAATACTGTGTTCATTGCTCTCTATGTGTTGTGTTTTTTGCTTATTGCATTTCTGATCCTAAACTAACATGGTATCAAAGCGAGGTTTAGAAATGATCTGATCAAATTTGGCTAAGAAATATAAGACAACTCATTATTAAGGGCAGATGTTGAAGGCAACTTATTGCAAACCTTGAAGGCGAATTATTGCAGACCTAAGGGCAGATCTTGAAGGTGAATTATTGTAGACCTAAGGAGGCGAATTATTGCAGACCTAAGGGGAGACCTTGAAGGCGAATTATTGCAGACCTAAGGGCAAACTTTAAAGAAGTTGATTCATGGAGGCATGAATGAGCTATGTGTGGACCACATCACTTGGAGGAGAAAATGAAGATCGAAGGAAAGGATGAGCACTTGAAAGAAGTCCTCTACCTCACACAACTTCAAGAGTTTCAAAGGACCGTGCCTATGATGGAGGATGTCTACTTGCAACACCTTATGGATAATGACCATCTCTCCGAATGTGTGAATGTTATAGGGAACATCATCGGGTGAAGATGATGGTTGTTGTGAAGAGAAAAATGGCTACAACTGAATCAACAAAGATAAGTTCTATTATGTATCATTCCTTTAATTGTTCTATCTAATGATATTTGCTAGATGACTACATGTTTCATTTGTATTGGGGTAGTTTGATTTTATGATCTATTATTAATCTCTTTAAAATGCAAGATGGATCGAGGAGCAAAAGAATGATGGATTAATTATCAGAGATTGCATAAGGAATTCAAAGGGAGGAAGAGCTTGAGGCATCCTGTGAGGAAGTCATGTCAGCTGGAGAAATGAACAAACATGGAGACATAGCTTGCAACCATGGGACTGAGTTGGTGGCACATAACTCTCATGATTCTTCACTGGAGACATCTCTCAAGGGCACAAGGTTGGGTCAGCCTTGGATGGAGAGTTTGCATCAACAAATAAGATTGAGAAAGATGAAGACACTAAACAACAGTACAACATAAATCTTGTCCTCCTGATTTGGAACAGTAGTCTATGGTTCTTGCATGGTCAACTATTGGCAGCCCTAGAAAGAATTATGGAAAACAGTGAGGTTCCTATCAAAGATCATTGGAGAAAACTTGCTAATGGCTATTGATTGAGAGTTGTGAAAGCGAGATGGCTAAAACAATGACATGCCCAAAAAGAGGACTAAGGTTCTGAGATTCGTCAATGGAGGGGAGTTCACTTCCAGAGGATTTTTGTAATCTCTGTATTGAGGCGGGGATCAAGAGGGAGTTCTGTGTTAAGCAAATGGAGTTCTATGTCTTAAGGAACTAGAATGACTTACTGAGAAGAAGTGAAGGTGTCAGCTAAGTGGGTTGCAGTGTTGCAAGGCCAGGTGCTAAGTCCTTGAAAAACCTTTTCAACTGCAGAGAACTGAATTGCACAAGACAATCAACCTAGATTTGACATTGGTAGCTCCGCAAACCTATTTAGAATAGGGTGATCTGGGATGAGGTTGAGGAGGATAGTCCTGGACTCTCACAAGTCAGTAATGCCGAAGGTGTGCATTGGAAACCATTCCTCTAAGGCAAGCATTGCAAGCAATCTTGGACGAGGAGGTCAAAAGGTTGATGCAAGTACTTGGAGCTTCAGAGGGAGTCACATCATCATGAAGATTTGTTGTAATGCATATTTCTTTGAGATGGAGAAATATGAGGTGAAAGCCCTTGTAGTGTATATTTCTCTGACATGGAGAAATATGAGGTGAAAGCCCTTGTAGTGTATATTTCTCTGACATGGAGAAATATGAGGTGAAAGCCCTTGTAGTGTATATTTCTCTGAGACGGAGAAATATGAGGTGCAAGCCCTTGTACTTCTCTGAGATTGAGATGAGACATCATGTTGAGAGACTCCATGACGAGGATATCTTGTACATCTCTGAGACTGAGATGTGACGTCATGTTGAGAGACTCCATGATGAGGATATCTTGTACATCTCTGAGACTAAGATGTGTTTTTCCACAAATGGGTGTAGCCATTGTGGACATCATGTTGAGAGACTCCATGACGAGCCCTTGTCCATCTTTGAGACTGAGATGTGCTTTTCCACAAATGGGTGTAGCCATTGTGGATGTCATGTTGAGAGACTCCATGACGAGCCCTTGTCCATCTCTGAGACTGAGATGTGTTTTTCCACAAATGGGTGTAGCCATTGTGGGCGTCATGTTGAGAGACTCCATGACGAGGATATTTGAAAATACCTCCCTAGCTAAGAGGGAGTGTTAGTGTTTTGTAGCTTCGGGAGCTATTTTCTCCTAAATATATTCAACTCAAGACAGGTCGGCTTTTGTTTGATAAATAAAATTTGTATTCTTCTAGGTCGGCCCTAGAAAGAAAGATCACCTAGCTTGTATATATAGGAGAAGATGTCTCTCTCATTTTATCATAAAATGAATTCAAATCATTCCAAGTTCGAATTCTTTCAGCAGCAAGCCGATTTTCTAAGCAGCAGATTATCATCAAGGAGAAGAGTCAAATACTTTGTGTATTCATGAAATCGCACCATATATAAGTGCAGATCCATTGTATTGTATTTGGCCTTTCTAGGGCTCGATATTTTTCTGATTTATAAGAGAATTTCTTGCTGGGTTTTTCTCTCTCGAGTAGGAGGGTTTTCCTAGGGTAAAATATTGTGTTCATTGTTCTCTCTGTGTTTTGTTTTCTGCTTATTGCATTTTTGATTCTAATCTAACATAAAAGCATGCTTGAACTACTACTTTACGTTTGCATTTCTTAGTTCTAAATGCTCAACTACTCCAAGTATCAATAACTAGCTACAGTGTAAACTCTGTTCTTCTTTATTATTATTCCACTATACAAAACACAACTAACAAACAACTGTAAATCCAAGACAAAAGTCTTCAAGAATTGCCTACTACAATACATGTAACTTCACCCTCTGCTCAAATCGTACACAAACTCCTTCCCCCCTCTTCCCATGTTGAAGAGAAAAATGAATAATCAACAATAATAATCAACCCAACTCTACTCTAAAGCTTGCGGCACATGCTTCATAATCGCTTCTAAAAATAGAATAACTGAAACATTATTGGCATGCCTTCCTTATGCGTCATCGTGGGCATTGATAACATTATTCTAAGGCAGGATTATAGTCGGCATTGGAGGATTTAGCCTCACGTAGGAGTTAAAAACAGTTTGAACTTATTTACTTTCCATTGCATGCATTAATTAGCATGTCTAACTACTTCAAAAAGCCACGGCTCTTTCAACAGGCCGTTGGAATTTATGCCGACATAATATCATATATATCATATATTCTTAATTATATATCTATTCATATTTTGTATATATATTATATTTTTTTTAAATGTATTTAGATAATAATCAAATAAACTTTATATAAAAATCAATCAATCAAAAAGATGATGATGATACCACATAACATCTTTTTATTGCGATAGACTAAGCCAAAGACCATAAGATTTAACCCAACCTTACGACTCGACCATATGAAATATGCCAACCAATTTTTTCCCCAATTTTTCACAACACAAACCAGCACTACGCCAAATGTTAGCGTTAGCTTCCAAAAGATAATCAGACTGAATGTAACGTTCACCAAGAATGTTCACCAAGATCCTTTGAAAGGCGAGGTGATAGCATATGGGAAGGGGTTGTTAGCAACCAAACTGAAAAGAAGAACAATGCTGAATTGAAGCAGGCGGTGATCCGACCATATGAGATCCACACTACCACTTGTTCAGTGGGGGGAAGATAATTACATTGAAGAGCAATTCATCCGCTATCAGCGGGCATCCACATAACAGTGGGGATTCTCCACTTAAACAGTGGGTGTAAAATGAGAAATGCAACTTGTTCTTTCCTCCACACTGGCGGTAAACTGACTAGGGGTTACAATGATTGAATTAAACATGAAGTAAATGCAGAAATGAAGATGACTGGAATAGTACTACTGTTTATAGTCTTACAATGTACAAAATCTGCAAATTACAAAGCGCTAATGCTAGATAATCAATGCCAATTGATGAAGGATTGTTTCTCACACCCCTAATCTTCTCAATTACAAGAGTACAAGCCAAAATCTGAACTATTGTTAATCTGATATAAATTACCAGCAAACTGAAAGCTCATAACAGCAAACTAAACACACCAAAATGCTCACCAAATGCTCAAATTTCCTCCAAATGATCTGCAAGTGATTGCAACAGCTTCTAAGGAGCATGGCGCCCATGAACCATCTCTGAAATGGCAGCAAAACATTGAGTATTATTTGTACACGCATTCCCAAGCAAGCCCAGCAATGGTACGGCCTTCCTGGAGGGGCAAACTTCAAGATAAAATCCAAATCTTCACTATAAAATCTGAAATGCACAGAATGGGTCGCCTCAAGCATAGGAAGGATATGAGAAAATACCCACAACGGAAATAAAATCACACAAGAAGCTGCAAGTAAAAACGTCCTTCAGCCATGACTGAACCAGCAAGCTAAAAACTGAAAATAATATCAAAATTCTTCAACATTGAGGCTCTATTTGCTAGTCTGGATGAGAAGCAACTGAATTCCCAACTAGGTGTTATCTTTCAAACACGAAATTGGTTCTACGCTAGGAGGTATGCATTCCTTGAAGCCAAATTCGTGAAGTCATTTCAACAGCATAACAATAGCATAAACAATGGATACTATATGAATGAGCAAAGGCCTTCTTAAATAAAACTTGAGGTGACTATTGGCTTTCCATCTTTCCTCCAAAAGGGACACCCAACTTCTTTTTGGCAATTATTTAATTTTAATTCACTTTTCCTTCCTTCATTAGGCATCCAAAACACATGAGGAGATAATTAACATTTGAAATTTTAAAATATCTCTTAATGAGGCGTCCACCCTCATGGTCCCCCTTTTAAAACAACATTAAGTCATTGTGCTAGGCCAAGGGGTCAAAATCACATTATAATAATTAAATGACTTAAATAAATCATTTTTACCAAAAAGAGCCTCAAAATGCTGAAAGCCAAATATGCTCCAAACTGCATAGTTTGAAATGGAAACTGAACTAACTGTTGATGCTACTGCCCAAGATAGCACTACCAGAAATAGAGCTTACTAAAAATAGTAAACTTTGAAAAGTTGCCCAATGCCTTTGCATGACAACTCATACATGCATCGGAAACTCATACATGCAAGCCTTCAAGAATGCATCAAAAACCTCCTATAAAATAGGAAACCCTAATTTGCACTTCTGATCGGCCTACGGATTTTCGGAAATAGGCTATCAGTCACAGAAGAGCGTATGGCCAAAATGGGGACATTACAGTTCGCCCTTCCCCAAATTGCTTGTCCTTAAGCAATGCCACAACACTCCAAACCGATCCCGCCAAACATATAGGATCCCGGGGTCCCATGTCCATCTCTGAAAAACCCCACCATGCTGATGCTGCTCTACTCTGATCATACAAATGAAATCATTGCACTAGAACTGCACAAACCATCCCTGCAACCTCAAAGAGATAACATGCCTGAAATTCAAACTGAAAAACATGGAAGGAATGGAATCAAAATCTAGTAGCATTTCATGCCCAATAAACTCTGAGGAATTAACATCTGCAATGTCAATGTCAATCACCATTTTGCTAACCAAAAAGAATAATCTAATCAACTCAAAAATATTCTCATCAACATAAGTCCTCAAAGCAACAAACCGAGTCACAACAACAAGTGTGTCTCCATCATAGCTAATTGCAAAGGGAAAAACAACTCTTTGCAAAGTCATAGCAGCTACATCCTCAAAACTCCACAAGGATATATAATGCCTCCTCTAAGTAATTCTGACATATTCAAGAAAATTTCTGAAAACTTCCACCAATCTCTCCACCAAAGTCTCAAAAAGTTGAACCAAATCAAGCAAAGGTTTGCTGCCCTAAACACTAGTGGAAGAGATTGTACAAAGAAAGCCATTGGAAAATAACTTGAACACCATCCAATATTGATCCAAATCACTATGAAACACCATTACCCACTTTTGAAGCCAAAAATCATCACTGATAAAAGATTGTGAACAAAAAAAAATGAGTGTACTAGCTGCCAATGAAATCTGAAATGAACCACTTAAAGTCTGATTTTAGGAAAATTAGTGTGCAAGGAATTGAACAGCTGCTGCAACACTGAAAATCAGTGTCCATAATAGCACAACTGCTCATGCCCAAGGCTGGAAACATCCTCTCAAGAAACTCCAACCCAAGATTAAACCATCCTTTGTTTGAAATATCTCTCAAATTCACTAGTTGATGAGCAAAAAGAACCATCGAATGGTTGGTGAAGATGGGGACAGCATCAAAGAATCTGAAAATTAAATCCTTGTTCCCCCAAGAAATCACTTTTCCACAAGTGATTAACTTCATCAACCCATGTTGAGGATCCCAAGCATGGATACTCAACTAAAAATGTTCTCCAATGCATCAGAAAGAGTACACAACACTTCTCCAAGTGCTAATAAAAGCAAAATGCAAACTCAAGAAGTTAGCGTCTTCTTTGATAAACCCATGTAGCCCATCCATGAAAACATCAACATCAATGGAGGCACGGAACAAATGTTGTCCTCAATTCCGATTCCCCCAAAGGACAAGGATGAGCCAAAACATCACTCAACCCAAGAGATGGATTGTCAAGAAAGTAAATAATCTATTTTGGTCCATCTTTTCCCAAACTTCATGAGTAATAAGTCTGGAATCTTCACTCTTTGCTGCTGCAATGGAGTTACCAACAGCTACTAAGACTTGTTTTATTGACACCTTGAAGCCAGCGATGAAGAAATCTCCTTGTGTCCACACTTCCCATGTGAAGACTTCATCCTTGAATCCACTTATGCTTTCATTATCAAAATGCCCTGGATGATTACTACTCACAAAACATGGCACACCCTCATAGAAATTATCTATCACCTTATGATTAACCAAATCATGTGAAGATAATGGACTGTTGTTCTCAACAATATTTTCTTCATCCCTTTTGTTGGTGTCTTCATAGAATTCAAGCTCATCTTCTCAACTTGTGGATGCCCATCATTAGTTGCCGACCCACAAAGTTTAACATGCTGAATACCACATTCATTATCCGTCAAAACATCTATCTCATAGCTGCAAACTATTCCTTCTTGTGGCAAAGTCTCTTCCCAACTGAAGAGTGCACACTCTTGATGTACTTTCCAATCACCATCAACATATGGGATCACCTTGGTAGTATGCAATGTTTCATCATTATGGAGTTCATTTATTCCTTCAACTATTTGCTTGATCTCCATAATCCTTGTATTAGCTTCTTGTTCCTTAAGTGTGGCTGCAATAGGTGATTGATTTTCTGTTTTGCATAATAAATGATGAGCTAAGGTAAGATCAAGGAAAAGCTATCAACCTCTTTCTCCTTCTCCTAGTAGGCGTCATAAGTCTCCTCTGCAAACTTAATAGCATTATCTCTATTTGTGAGCAAGTGCAAATAATCTGACTTAGTGGATTCCAATGCCTCTTTGATGATTTGCATCTTGGACAAAGTGTCTCCATCCTTAACTCCATTTTGTCTCTCTTCAGACTGAATCTTCCAATAGAGTTCTTCAATGAAATGGTATGTGCTATCAAATCTTGATAACACCTTAACAATTTTCTCTTCTCAAACCAATAAGTTATCCTTCAAAATTTGCAGCTCTTTAGGCCGTTGATCACAATCACATAGAGGCTTTGCTCTTCGAACATCAACTTTTCTGATTTGCTTTCATTGGCAAGATTTTCAAAATCAGCTTCATTATTAACCTCTTCACTACATAACTCCTGAATAGAAGGCCTATCAACAACTTCATCAAGCAAATTAGTATCTCTATCTTTACCTTTAAAGATCTCGTACTCTTCTTGTGTCTCAATCTGAAAGGCACCCAAACCATTTTCTGATTTTAAAACTTCAACACAAGAATTCACGTTCTCATTGGCCTTTGCTGCAACTTCTCCTTCAATGACCTCAACATATCTTGCAATGCAAACTGAATTTTGCACTTCATCAGGATCAAAGGGGAATTTATCCCACTTTGGTTCTTTATCATACCTTGGTGACATCACGCCCGGATCCCAAATCTGAAAAGTTTGATTGTAATGATCAATAGGAAAGAAATCATTGTGCTCCTCTTGGATTGTTGACTCTTTGAATGAATCACTTCCTATTCCACTTAAACTGAAATCTTCATCTATAGCTTCCTCCACAGGCGTAGTTTGATATTCAAACCCACTACCACCCAAGTCACTATAATTGTATTGAAATAAAGAATCATCAAAGCTGGCTGCTTTGAATATTTTATCATTCTTTTCTTCAATTGACCTATCATGAAGAGATGCGTTATTGATCTTATCATTAGCATCCACAAACATACCCAAGAAGTCGTGTTGGTCACTTATCATAATTTCTTCATATGGAATCCTTTGGAAATTTGGGTCAGCAACAAGTGGAGAATTATCCATCACCAAATCTTCAACATGATTCGATCTGAACTGAACCGAATCATCATAAACATTATCAACATGAAGGTGGTCATAGGCTGATTCAATGAAACCACTAGCATTTCCTTCAATTTGTTCTTCTTTAGCGAACTCAACCCGCACATTGGTACAACTGAAATCTTCTGTGAAGTCTTTTGTCTCAAGCTCTTCATCAGATGAATCCTCATTAGGACTCAAGACTGTTGTTATGCTCTTTTTACCAAAACAATCTTCATTATTTCCCATCTCATGCAAGTCTATGGGTGTATTTTGGGACTCTAACTTAATCTTCCTCATTTGCTAAGGTATCTTCGTCAAGCGCACTATCATTTTGAAGCAAAATGTGCACCTTGCTTGTGCCATCTTCAACACTAGTTGACTGATTTTTCTTTTCAATTTGCTTACACGTGGGCTGCAACCCACAAACCGATGCTTTTTCTTCTTCCTTCCTTGATTCTTCAACCATGGCAAGTTCTGCTTCCTTTTTATTTATTTTTCTTGATGTAGTTGACCACACCCAATTTCCCAGGTTTCTTAATCAACACACAATTCAAGTAGCAGTCAAAAGAAACACCTTTCTTAAACTCATCTGACATATTCTAATATTCCTAATGGAGTATGGAAGCCTCATGTTCACATTCCCTCTTGTATTGACATTCTTCATTGAGCCTTGTCCCAGCAATGGAAGGTGACCTTGCCAAACTTCTTTCCTCTTCAGAAGCCATAATCACATCTGTCTTGTCGTAGTTCTTAGACTTCAGAAAACGTAACATCTTCGGAATTATTGAAAACTAAAACTAAACTCAGTTCTGACCTCTAGTGTAGAATCCGGTTTCTTTATCACTCATCTGGCAGCTGAGCTCTGATTGTCATAGGATGGGAGGATCTTGGCTCTGATACCACTGAAATATGCCAACCAATTTTTTCCCCAATTTTTCACAACACAAACCAACACTACGCCAAATGTTAGCGTTAGCTTCCAAAAGATAATCAAACTGAATGTAACCTTCGCCAAGAATGTTCACCAAGATCCTTTGAGAGGCGAGGTGATAGCATATGGGAAGGGGTCGTTAGCAACCAAACTGAAAAGAAGAACAATGCTGAATTGAAGCAGGCGGTGATCCGACCATATGAGATCCACACTACCACTTGTTCAGTGGGGGGAAGATAATTACATTGAAGAGCAATTCATCCGCTATCAACGGGCATCCACATAACAGTGGGGATTCTTCACTTAAACAGTGGGTGTAAAATGAGAAATGCAACTTGTTCTTTCCTCCACACTGGCGGTAAACCGACCAGGAGTTACAATGTTTGAACTAAACATAAAGTAAATGCAGAAATGAAGATGACTAGAATAGTACTACTGTTTATAGTCTTACAATGTACAAAATCTGCAAATTACAAAGCGCTGATGCTAGATAATCAATGCCAATTGATGAAGGATTGTTTCTCACACCCCTAATCTTCTCAATTACAAGAGTACAAGCCAAAATCCGAACTATTGTTAATCTGATATAAATTACCAGCAAATTGAAAGCTCATAACAACAAACTAAACACACCAAAATGCTCACCAAATCCTCAAATCTCCTCCAAATGATCTAAAAGTGATTGCAACAGCTTCTAAGGAGCATGGCGCCCAAGAACCATCTTTGAAATGGCAGCAAAACCTTGAATATTATTTGTACACGTATTCCCAAGCAAGCTCAGCAATGGTACGACCTTCTTGGAGGGGCGAACTTCAAGATAAAATCCAAATCTTCACCATAAAATCTGAAAATGCACAAAATGGGTCGCCTCAAGCATATGAAGGATATGAGCAAACACCCACAACTAAAAATAAAATCACACAAGAAGTTGCAAGGAAAAACGTTCTTCAGCCATGACTGAACCAGCAAGCTAAAAACTGAAAATAATATCAAAGTTCTTCAACATTGAGGCTCTATCTGCTAGTCTGGATGAGGAGCAACTGAATTCCCAACTAGGTGTTATCTTTCAAACACGAAATTGGTTCTACGCTAGGAGGTATGGATTCCTCAAAGCCAAATTCATGAAGTCATTTCGATAGCATAACAATAGCATAAACAATGGATACCAAATGAATGAGCAAAGGCCTTCTTAAATAAAACTTGAGGTGACTGTTGGCTTTCCATCTTTCCTCCAAAATGGACGCCCAACTCCTTTTTGGCAATTATTTAATTTTTAATTCACTTTTCCTTCCTTCATTTTGGCATCCAAAACACATGAGGAGATAATTAACATTTGAAATTTTAAAATATCTCTTAATGAGGCGTCCACCCTCATGGTCCCCCTTTCAAAACAACATTAAGTCATTGTGCTAGGCCAATGTAAGAGACCAGGTGTCTGTCAACCCCAATTGCTGATGAAGAATGCAATTTTTTGTTTGTGTTTCATTGTTTACTATTGTTTTTGTGATTTTTTTGCAATATAAGGGTTTGCAACTTTTAACTAAAACCATGCCAGATCAACGAAAAAGCAAGAACTGATGCAAACTACTATCAAAGAGTGGCGAATGTCTTTATTTTTGCTTGATAAATAACTACAATGCTGAATAGATAACATGCATACTAAAAGGCAAGCAAAATATTATTAAGGAACCTGATTTTTCATTGCAGCCGCCTGAAAGAGGGCATTAAATGGTACGACCAGCTTGATTACAATCTTCTTTCTCCGTAAAATGAATGGAATCACCTCCAAAGACCAAGGCCCCCACTCTAGAGTAAAAAGGAAGCAAAAAGGCAAAGCGATCTGCCTCAAATGAAGTGATGCACTTGCAGCTGTAGCTGGTACGGCCCTGCAGCAGCTATAAATGCAGCCGTACGACCCTTGAGAGATGTGCCAAATGAAGGATTTGATCAGCCAAACAAAAAATATCTCTTCTGGTGAAAATCGATTCAAACCCCAAAGCAAAATCTTCACTGTAAGCACGAATGTAACTTCTGAACAAAGCTACCCTGTGTTGTACCCCAAAATTAAAATTTTTGTTACACTTAAGACATTTTGAAGAAATGAGTAGAAGTCTTGTTAAATCAGTCAAAAAGGTGAAAACTTGGGTATGCATGTCTTGCATGAGGGGTTAAAACACAAAATTTTCAAATTCTGACGATCTGGGTCTGCTCAGAGCAGTTTAACCTACAAAACCCAGATCTCAGTTTTTCATCCCTAAATTTTAGGATAACTGCTATTTTTAGAAATTTTCTAAAATTAGTAGCTTTTTCTAGGTTTTACTGGGTTTCTTTGGAAATGGATACTAGCAAAACTTTCTAAAAATAGAAAATCGGTCCGTTAGGGTCCAAACTGATTTTGATTGGCTCAAAATACGTCCATATCAGGCTAGTGCAGTCAGAATCTCAAAATAATCAGTTTTGCCTTAGTGGGTCTATTCTGCTTTTTCAGAAGCATATCAGGAGCTCCGAGGTCATTAATGGAGGTCATCTCGCTGCCAGGTGTTAGATTCAACATTTAGAGCATTGGATAGAAGGCAAGTTGGTGGACGAGCTTGAAGAACAAGGAAGAAAAAATTTCAAATGGTGAAAATTTTCTAACACTGCCAGACTTGGGTGCCCCTGGTAAAGAAAGGCGCTCATCTTTTTAGGGCATCAGATGTTGAAATTAGGGTTTATGCTTACAATCAAAGTTGTTCAGTTCTCTGTCAGCTTTGCAGTGAGTCCAATGGTGCAGTCAACGGATCGTCCAGTCATCCAAAATTCAAGGCCGAACAGGGGTATCCAAACTGATGTCAGAACGAGAGGAAATGAAAAATATCAAAATTTGGCTAAGTCTGGGTAAAGTAGGCGCCCCTGCTGAAGAAGGGCGGCCAACTTTTTGAAGCACCTAATTCAACTTTCAGGGTTCAAAAATATGCTCGATCTCTTCTGTGTTCAGCCAACTTCGTCATGCCTGTCTCCGTCAAATCATTCGACTGGTCGTCTTCCGACAAATTCAGATTGAAGTCAAAGGTACAAAATGAAGGTTTCAAACTCTGAAGAAAATCAGATGAAATTTGACTGAGTCTGGAAGGTTTGAGCGCCCTAGGTGAAGAAGGGCGCCCAAGTTTTCAGGGTATCTAACAGATGAATTCAGGGAAGTGTGTCTAATGTGATCTCTTTGCAGTCGATTTGGCTTTCTAACGAGATATCCAACACGCCGATCAGAGTTCGTAGTCGCCAGATACAAGGAGCTGAAAGTAGGGTCCAACGAAGGCTAAAAACCAAGATTCAAAGGCAAATAGAAAAAAGTTAAAAAAAAAAAAATCTAACTATGGTGAACATGGGCGCCCCCAGCCAAGATGGGCGCCCAAGCTTTTGAGGGATTAAAATTCACTTTTTGACAGAGTTCGTCTTAGAAGACCCCTCATATCTCGCTAGCTTCGCGATGAGCATAATAGGCAGTCGATCTGACGCCCAGAGCTCCAGATTCAAAGAGATCATCTGTAGAAGAGGAGGTAATGAAGAAGTTGAAGATCATAAAAATGGCTAACTCTGGACCAAATGGGCACCCCTGGAAGGAAAAGGCACCTAGGATTTTGGAGGTCAAAATGAAGTGTTTTGCCAGAGATGCCTCTAGAACAATCTTTTCAGAATCAGTCAAGCTCCGCAATGAATCCTTCAGCTCGCCTATCAGATCAATCTGCAAACGGGAAATCAGAGGCGAAGTAAGGGGTCAAAATGAAGAAAAGTTGGAAATGCCAAAATTTGACTAACACTGGATGAAGCGGGCGCCCCTGGTGAAGAAGGGTGCCCAACTTCTCATGCCTTAGAAATTTTTTTGAAGTTTTCAAAAGTTTCAAAATTTGCAAGGAGAATGAGGCATCCAAGTTCAATGAAGCCGAGATTTTAGGGTTTTGGAAATAAAAGCAAAAGAAAGCAAAGTAAAAACAAAACCCTAAGTCTATTTAACATCGTTCTTTCATGTAATTTTCATTATTTTGCAGGTAGCATCCAAAGGAGAAAGTTGGAGCAGCAAGTTTGAAGAATTTTCATGATCCAAGAATTCTTATTTGCTGGTTTTTCATTAGATTTTTCAGATCAGCAAGCATAAACCCTTGCTTTTTCAAGCTTTGTCATCTAGAAGATCGAATTTTTCAAGAAGGCCAAGGCTTTCCATTTTTCAGCCATCTGGGTCTTTTCTCTTCATTCTTCTGAAGAAATTTTCAAGAACTTCATCAAGTTGCAGCAGTTGCTTTTATTTTGCATGTCAGTGAAAACCTCAGTGTATTCAACTTTCAACCATCTGGGTCCTCTCCAATCAGTCTTCTAAAGAAAACCCATATCACAGCTTTTTTCAAGAAAAATTCAAATCCTAGGGTTGGCTGCTTTTTCAATCAGCCATCAGGGTTTTGCAAATCTAATCAACTGGGTCCGTTTTTAATCATATTCTTAACAAAACCCAGGTGCCAACTTTTTTCGAGAAAAATTGAAGAAATTAGGGTTTGCTGCTTTTTCAGTTAAAATTCAAAATTTTCAAAAACAGACGATCTGGGTTGTCTTGCAACGAAAATTTGAGCAAAACCCATATCTCCTCAGAAAAATTTTCAAAAAATTTGTCCGTTCGAGCAAATCAACATTCTAAAAATAGAAATTGCTCAAGACTTGTCAGAACCAAGGCGAGTTTACAGTCATTCTTCGAGTTTTCCGAAATGGAGTACATATCATGATTACATCAAAACCACTGAGACAGACTTGCATCATATCAAGCTGGTGTTTGATCTACACGCCTTGGAGAGTGCAGGCAACACCTCAATCAGAAACCTGGGACATTCTGGACTCCTTGCAGCAGCGTCAATTCCTATATCAGTTCAGAGTCTTGAGTTCGTAATCGCTTGCATTAAGCATTACAACCTGATTACAAGGGAGATCTAGTCAGCAGATGGCAGATTGATTTGCAGTCTAAAGCCTGATATGATCGAGAAGTGTTTTTCCATTCCCCCATGGCCCGAAAGCGTTACTCTCTCAAAGAAAGGGTGAATGTGAAAGGATATGGAATATGCACAAAGATAAATACAGCAAAAAGATTGCACAGAGATGGATGAAAAAAAAACATAAGACTTTGCCAAAGAATGTCGGGCAAGGAGAGTTTAAGGATGAAATTGCTATCATCATTACCTTGCTCAACAGGGTCACTGGCTCAGAAGATGCCACCAAGTTTCAACCTTGGATGTTTTACGCCATACTCCACATCATGAAGAAAACTGAGTTCTATGATTGGCTTACCTTGATTAGTGATTGCCTACATCAGCAAATAACAAAATACTTTCAATTTCATGTATTCCACATGGTGTCTTACTTAGTTTACCTGGTGGCCTATCAAGGTCAATTTAGAGGGTTGAACACCGAGGGATCATTAAATGTAAATCATATATATAACTACTATTCCCAGTTGGAGTTCACAAAGTCATTGCATCACTACAAATGGGTGAACGAGGCCTTTCTGATGCACACAGTGCGCGACTTAGACAACGAGTTACATGTCCGTATATCTTCAGTTGCCAAGGCAGCGATGGCGGAGTGGGCAGATTGGTTTATACAGTTTCCCACCTTCACCTATCTCAGGGTCTATGGTTACTCGGGTGCCCAGCTGATGTTGCCAAGGTATCCGTCAGACGAGGTCGTCTTCATGGAATTCTTGAGGCAAGCACATGATGTCCACACAGTTTTGAGGAATAGAAGGAGACCCTCCCTTCAGTTTCCATTAGGGTTGGGAATCTACACATGCAGGACTGCTACAGATGCAAAGACAATGGGAGATGAGCTAGATAAACTTGGCCTCAAGTCTTATAGCGAGAGACAATCATTTGATCCACATGGTGTCTACGTTGGCTGGCTTGAGAAGAACTATGATCATATATCCGCCCTTGAAGATTTTTGGGCTAATTGTACATATGAGTTAGAGGTGCGGAGGCGTAGTTACAGTAGGCTCTCTCTCCACCAGATGAAGGACTTCTTGAATGAAGACATAGAAGGGTTATCAGATGATGACGAGGATGTGCTTCTCCCGATGTATACTCAGAAGCAAATTGAAGATCAAGCCCTTCCACAAGTTAACTGGGCTAATAAAGAGTCACTCTCAGTTGAAGACAGGACAAGACAAGTCCTTGAGCACAGCAAGGTTTTCCTAATCCTTAAAAGGAAAAACTCCATTCTAGTAGCAGAGCTGCCAAAGACAATTCCCTCTTCTTCCAGAGCCCAATCCAAAGGGAAGGGTAAAAGTCAGTTTCAAGAAGGCGTCAAAGGTAGCAAATCGAATAAAAACGTAAAAAGAAGGTTAGATTTCTCAGGCATAGTCATACAGGAGCAGCCTACAGCTGATTCAGAATCCCTTCTTGACGAGCCCATACCTCAAAAAGAAGCAGAGGAGTCGCCTTCAACACATGTTTTTGTACTTTTGACAGGTTCTTCACCGATTCACATTGACCTTGATATTGAAGATGATGAGGAAGTTACAGTTGCATCTCCTAAGGAAGTTAGTAATCCTAAGGAAGTTAGTAAAGATACTACCGTGTCTTGGCTTGAGAACTCCTTAGGAAGGGTTAGGAGAAGGCCTTCATATCAAGTAAGTGTTGATGATCTCGATAACATCTATCAGGAACCTCCTAAGAAGAAAGCAAAGAAGCAAGTTCACTTTGATAGGAATCCTGATAATGAGATAACCATGGAGACTGCATTGCCCCCAGAAGACAAGAACAGGGATGAGGTGAATATGGATGACTTCGTCATGGTCAAGGCTAATCTCGGTAGAAATACCAGACATGCGGATTTGAATATTTTCAGAGTCGTGTCCGAAAACCTTCAGGAAAGAGTGCTTAAGGATGGAGAAGACAAGGCAGCCCTCAAGGCTGAAAATCAGCAGCTCAGGCTCTTCATTTCTAACCTTGTCCATGGTTCTTCTCAGGCAACCCAATTGCTGCCCCAGATTTTAGAGACACCAGCTTCATCATCAGTTGAGACAACTGGTCATATGTGGGAAAGAAACTCAAGAATGGATCAAGAGTTTCATTGTCAGAGGAAGGGAGATCTTGGCACAAATGTTCCAGTTAAGAGAAAACGCTCAGGAGCTACGTCAAGGTATTCAAGGGTTTGAACAAACATTGGCTGAAGTTAGACCAAGGCATGAGATTATCATTGCTGATTTAGACACAACCTATGGTTCAACAGTTTCAAAAGAACACAAGAGACAAATCCTTGCTTGGAGAGAGCGTCATGTTTTCAAAGTTAAAACTTATGAGAGAATATCCGAAGAATTCATCGTCTACAGACAAAGGGTGATTGAAGCTCTTCTTTTCATCAGTGAGTTCATCACAGAGATTCCTTCTCAGTACAGTCTTGAAGATGGTTCCTACGTCGGGCTTGATGAAGTGCAGGATCAATTCCAGAGTGTTGTTCGTAGTTGCAATCCAGTTGGCGGAAGGATAGGTCATATTTCGATGATGTCAGCAAAGTTTGAGAAAGTGGCCAATGAGGTCGAAGATTTCTTGAGGTCTATTGTAGATGCTAAAGATATTCTAGAAAAACGGTGTTTTGCTATTGATGGCATAGATGCACCGAACCGGGACATAGTTTCTAATTTCCTAGCGGATGTGATCGAGCTTTAAAGCAGCTTTCTTCTAGAAGCTTTCTTTCCCGCTTTCTTTCTATTCTTGGAATAATTCTTATCCATTCTTTGAGAAGAGAAAGAAGATAGAATGTAATAGTTGGCGTTTCCCGCTTTTTCTGCTTTCTAGGTGTAATGTCCCCATTTTGGCCATACGCTCTTCATTTGGATTTAGCCTATTTCCAGAAATCCGTAGGCTAATCTAAGGTGGAAAATTAGGGTTTCCTCTTTCAGATACTGCTCAGTTGGCATTCAGAGGTTGTTGTGCAGACTTACTATTTATAGCAATTCGCTATTTTTAGCAAGTCTATCTTTTGGCAGTATCTGTCTAGCAGCAGTTCAATCCTTTGCAGGTTAGTGTTCAGTTTGGCTATCTGTTGTTTTGATGTGAACTTACTATTTATAGCAGTTGGCTATTTTTAGTAAGTCTAAATTTGGCAGTAGCATCATCAGCAGCTCAACTCAAGTCATCTTGCCATCAGTTTCAGTATTGGCATTGGTTTTGGTTATCTCCATGGACTGAGTTTTTATACTTAGTCAAATTTCATGTTTCTCAGTTGTACCCCACGCCTAGGAGTAATAACTTCATGTTGTTTTAAAAGAGGGGCCATTAAGGGGGTCAATTGTGCATTTAATAATGTATTAAATGCTTTATTGTTGCAAAGTGAAAAGGAGGTTGAGTAATATTATATTATTTCAAAAAGTAAAATACAAAAATGTGGCATCCCTTTTGGAAGTTGAAGTGATTCAACTTCTTGGAATTTGAAGAGTTCTTGTTGCTTCATTTGCCAATTGAAGTTTATATATTGCTGCTGTTTGAAGAGCTGATTATGCATATTTTTGAAGAGCAAAGTTACGCTGCTGGAATGAATCCAGAATCCGGCTAAGGGAAAGCTTAGCAAATTTACTCCATTCTTGGGCCTGCAACTATGGTTCCCTAGGTGGTGGATTGAGAGTGTGCTTCATCCAGAAGTACATATTGAGCATTATTGTGGAGTTTTGGTGAGATATTTCCAGTTTTTTATGTTGCTGGTTTATCATGGCTGAAAGTGATTTTTGTATACAGCTTTTAGTATGAATTTTATTTGCTTCTGGGTATTGAAGATATGCATTCCTAGCACATGGGTGCCCCTTCCCATAGAAGATCAGAATTTATTTCAAAGTATTTATTTTTATTCTTGTAAAATCGCCCTTGCTAAGGGCCGTACCATGTTGGGAGCATTGAGAATTGTGCAAGTAAATTAATGGTTGCTTTTTGAAGCTGTTTCATCATCATGACATGGGCGCCTATCCTCTAGAGGTTCATTGCAATTGATTTCACTCAATTTGGAGGTAAATTGATAAAGTTATGTGCATTTCATTGATGTACAGTTTGCTGGTCTGATTTTCTGTATTCTCTATTTTTGATTAGACTTGTTAGTTTTTGATATAATGCTGGTTTGGGCTTCATTTCTATATCATTATTGTATTGTAAGAGTTAGAGGAAGTGTTACTCTAACCATTGATTGATTTGGAAGCATATCTTTCTTATTTGCAGCTGTTTAATTCATTGTAAAGCTAATTAGTAGTACTAACAGCTATTTATTTTATTTGCTGCAATTAGTTTAAATTTCATACTCCCACGATTGAGTGGTTGAGTTTAAATAATCATCTTTCTTAATTGTAAGTTTCCCCCCACTAAATAAGTGGTTGTGTGGATTGTATTCCCCCCACGTTAATAAGTGGAAGTGAGGATTTAAATGGCTGGCTTGCCGCCTTTAATAATGTAATAATCTCACCTACTGAATAAGTGGAGTATCCCCACTGCTTGTGGATGCCTGCATCAGCAGATGAATTGTAATTTCAATTTAGTTTACTCCTAGTGATCCTCTGACCATATGCTATCACCTCGCCCACATTGGGATCTTGGTGAACATTCTTGGTTAGAGTTACTTCCATGCTGATTTGCTTTTGGAGTTAACGCTAATCAGTGACTTGTTGCTGATTTGTGTGTTAAATTTTGAGAAAAAATTAAGGGAATTATTTCACTAGGGTTTTAGATGTTATCTTCTTTCTAGATTTAGTAATAAAGCTTGCTTGCTGAGCAAGCCCTAGATTGTGAAAGCAAGGAGATTTTAGGGTTCCCTACTCCTCTGCTTCTCTATAAATAAGAGCCTTTGCTCATTAGTTTCTTTAAACCATGCTAGTGAGAACAAAATGCTGAGCCTATTGTGCCTTCTATTTGTTACTCAAGTATTGTTCAATTGTGTTGTGATAAACAAATTGTTGAGCCTCTTTAGCCAACAAGGAGTTAGTGTGATTGTTGTTTCTATTGTGTGAAGAGCAAGACTGCAAGCCTCTTTAGCTGCAATTTCTTGTTCCAGGCATGTTAGAAGTGGGTTTTGTTCTAGAGATTTGAGTAATAAAATCACGAGCCTCCTTTGCCTTGGTCCAAAATCTCAAATTTCCGTTATTTATGTTCTACTTCTATGATCTTGATTTCAAGTTGCATTGAAGTGTGTAGATGTTTGTTGAGAAATAGTTTATTGAAGTATTTTGTCAGAAATCTACCTTGTTAATTTCTAGCTTCTCTCGCTCTGCATATTACTTGAGAGGTTAGGAACGTCTTTAGTTTAAGTTAGTCGTAGTTGAAGGTCTTAAAACATAAAATCTCAGCTGCGGCGTTTGTGTTTAATAAACCTTGTGCTCTAAGCTGATAAAAAAGATAGGCAATTTAGTTCTAGTTTACTTTCTTTCAAACACCATCAGCAAGAGGGAGCTTCCCCTCCTAATTTGAAGAGCAATTTATTTGTGCATAGCTGTACGTTTCAAATACACATACCAGAGGTACGAATTTAAATGCTAACACCCTGTTAGCAAGCTTCAGCTGATCTTTCACAACCTTAGTATGCTTGATTCTGAAGAGTTGACGTTCTCCAAAACCTGATTGTAGAAACCCTTGTTTCTCCAACTCCAAATTGTTCTCAGGGAGAAAAGAAAAAATTTGAATAATCATATCATAATGAGTTCTATTCTGCTTTTGAGAAATATATAACTCTCTTACACAAGTTCGACCCCTTCTCAAAAAAGCAATTAAATGACATTTAATAATAATAATTTCACCCCTTTGAGACTTAGGAAAATTATTAATAAATGGCGTCCCTTTTTAAATGAGTAATAAATACTCATTTAATATTAAAATTACTCCTCTATTATAAAGTATTAAATACTTTATAATTTGCCATTAATTAATACTTTAATATTTCATTTAATTGACTTTATATTATAAAGTCATAATAATAATCATTTAGTTATTATTAAATGCACCATTATTCTCCATTTGCTCAACTAACTATCAAACTGGGTTGATACTGGACTTGCCAACTGAACCAGGTGCTTTGCCAGAAATAGTAACCCCTGTTGGCCTGACTTACTATAAATAGTAAGTGCCTAAATATCACTTTGTGAGTCCTTGCAAAGGCCCAAACCTGAATCAACTGGTGGAGTAATGTCCCGAAACTCAGGATAACTGCCATGGATAACCCTCTAATCAAATCTGTCAGCCTACAAGGGTCACAATGATAGGCTCATTCCTCAACAAACAATGCCAGCTAAAACGGGGACATTACAGCCAAGGGGTCAAAATCACATTATAGTAATTAAATGACTTAAATAAATCATTTTTACCAATAAGAGCCTCAAAATGCTGAAAGCCAAATATGCTCCAAACTGCATTGCCTGAAATGGAAACTGAACTGATTGCTAATGCTACTGCCTAAGATAGCATTGCAAGAAATAGAGCTTACTAAAAATAGTAAACTCTGAAAAGTTGCCCAATGCCTTTGCATGCCATATCACTGCGAAGCTCTTTGAAAACCCAGAACTCCACCAGACATGCATCAGAAACTCATACATGCAAACCTTCAAGAATTCTACAAAAACCTCCTATAAAATAGGAAACCCTAATTTGCACTTCTTATCGGCCTACGGATTTCCGGAAATAGGCTATCAGTCATAGAAGAGCGTATGGCCAAAATGGGGACATTACACCATACTTAGCCAAAACACAAAATAAACTCAACGACGAAACTAGGGTTGGTTACTTGAAGTTGATACATAAACCTACGTGTGTGTGTAAGACTCAATTGGCATTAACCAGTTTGTTTACCCATGTCTATACTCTTCTCTCGAATGATGCTCTCCGTCTCCCTCTGGTTGGGTAAGAATCTGATCCTACATTCAACTTAGAAAGCCAATAACATAGTTATTCCATTATTAGTCACAACATCACAATCTTGATTAAATAATAATAATTATTGAAATCTAAACACATTGTATTGCATTTCAATTTCAGTAAAATATCAAATGACATATAATCATCCACTAATGTCAAAAATTTGTTTTTAACGTAAAAGTTAAAAGTAATTTGCAAATCAAAATTCGGGGTGAACACGATGGGCCTTTTTTTGTGGGAAGAAATAGAGGGATCTTCTTCTTGAGTTGATAGTGTCTCCAACAAAGGATGTGGGGCAATCACTACTAAAGGAGACCTCGTAGGTAGCTTCTCTGATCCTTTCCTCACTAAAGGATGAGATTTTAATTTTTCTTTATTAACGACATTAGGTTTTTTTTTGTTGTCTAATATATTCCATAATTTTTTCCTTTGGCAACCCCTTATTTGCCCCTTGACAAACTTTATTTCCTAGATCATTCATAGCACAGAGGTGAGATTTCACTCAACTATACAAGCTCTTATTGTCGATCCCATGGTTGTTTTTGTGATCTGTAATTTGAAATGAATGATATTGGTCATTTTAAGGTTTTGTAGGATTTTAAAGGGCATTTTTAAAGTTATAATTTTTTTCTTTTGTTTGAAAAACTCACATTGGGCTTTGGGCATGATTGGGAGCACTTGTGCATGTCATGAGATGGACAAAATACATCCTTGCCACCCTAGATAGCATCTGGGTACATTCAATAGGGTTTTTGGAGTGGCAATGGCATACCCTATCAATCTCGCTTTTGCTCACACTCTCATTTAGTTTGATTCTTGCCACTTCCAACAACATAGCTAATACGTAGAGGATCAATCATCTTGAATGTAAGGAGAGTTTCCAAGAGACATTATTTACTCTTGTTAATTTTAGGATCAGAAATGCAAATAGGCAAAAGATACAATACAGAGAACAATGAACACCGAATTTACCCTGGGAAAACCCTCCTACTCGAGGGAGAAAAACCCAGCAAGATATTCTCTTATACATCAGAAAAATAAGTGCAGAAATAGCACTCAAAATCAGGCCCTAGAAAGGCCAAATCTCATACAATGAATCTGCACTTGAAGATAGTGCGATTTCCTTGAATACAAAATAATAACACTTCTCCTTGAAGCGAATCTGTTGTTCTTGAAAGTGAACCTGCTGCTGAAGGGATTTGAACATTGAATGAAATGAAATTGATGATTAAAGTGGAGACACCTTCTCCTTTATATAGCAAGCTAAGCGAGCTCTCTTGTAGGGCTGACCTAGAAAATATAATATTTGTTTTACAAAAAGAAAGGCCGACTTGCCTTTGATTAAATTTCTCTTAGGGAAATACCTCTAGACGCTACAAAACACTAACACTTCCTCTTAGCTAGGGAGGTATTCTCAAATGTCCTTGTCATGGAGTCTCTCAACATGATGTCCACAATGGCTACACCCAATTGTGGAAAACACAGCTCAATCTCAGAGATGTGATCTTGTACAAGGGCTTTCACCTCATATTTCTCAGTCTCAGAGAAATATACACTACAAGGGCTTTCGACTCATAGTTCTCCGTCTCAGAGAAATATACACTACAAGGGTTTTCACCTCATATTTCTCCGTCTCAGAGAAATATACACTACAAGGGCTTTCACCTCATATTTCTCTGTCTTAGAGAAATATACACTACAAGGGCTTTCACCTCATTTCACTTTATGATGCTGTGACTCCCTCTGGGCCTCCAAGTACCCGCATCAATCTCCTGACCTCCTCGTCCAAGATTGCCTACAATGCTTGCCTTAGAGGAACGGTTTCCAACACACACTTTTGGCACTACTCCTAGTAGCAGCTTTAACTGACTTGCGAGAGTCTAGGATTTAGTCCTCCTTGACCTCATCCCAGATCACCCTATTCTGAATAGGTTTGCGGTGCTACCAATGTCAAAATAAGGTTGACTGCCTTGAGCAATTCTGTTTTCTGCAGCTGAAGAGGTCTTCCAAAGACTTAGCACCTTGCCTTCCAACCCACTTAGCTGACACTTTCACTTCTTCTCAGAGAGTCACTCTAGTTCCTCATGTCATAGGACTCCATTTTGTTGAACACAAAACTCCCTCTTGATCCTTGCCTCAATATAGAGATTACAAAAATCCTCTGGAAGTGAACTCCCCTCCATTGACTGATCTCAGAACCTTAGTCCTCTTCGCGGATATGTCATTGTTTTACCCAACTCGTAAAGAACCGAAAACTGTTTTGCTTTCACAACTCTCAATCCAATAGCCATTAGCATGTTTTCTCCAATGATCTTTGATAGGAACCTCACTGTTTTCCACAATCCTTTCTAGGGCTGCCAATAGTTGGCCATGCAGGAAACATAGATTGCTGTTCCAAATCAGGACATGATTTTTTTTGTACCGTTGTTTAGTGTCTTCATCTTTCTCAATCTTCTTTGCTGATGCAAACTCTCCATCCAAGGCTGACCCAACCTTGTGCCCTTGAGAGATGTCTCTAGTGGGGAATCATGAGAGTTATGTGCCACCAACTCAGTCCCATGGCTGCAAGCTATGTCTCCATGTTTGTTCATTTCTCCAGCCGGCATGACTTCCTCATAGGATGCCTCAAGCTCTTCCTCCCTTTGAATTCCTCATGTAATCTTTGATAATTAATCCATCATCCTTTTTCTCGTCGATCCATCCTACATCTTAAAGAGATTAGCAATAGTTCATAAAATCAAACTACCCTGATACAAATGAAAGCCTGTAGTCATCTAGCTAATATCATTAGATAGAACAATTAAAGTACATAATAGAACTTATCTTAGTTGATTCAGTTGCAGCCATTTTTCTCGTCCCGACAATCATCATCTTCACCCGATGATGTACCCTATGTTTCTGCTGTGGATTTGCTCCTCCAAATATCTTATTTTTAGATCTGGAAATGTTCTGCGCCGACGTGATAAATTCATAGTAGTTCCAGAACTTCACATTTTGATCTCCTACTGTCACGTTTTGCCTTGGAAAGATCAATTGGCCCTCAAGATGAGCTACTGTATGTTGAGTTATTATCTTTGATGCTATGTATAAATATTCAATCCCTTTGATAGTCTCTTAGGAGTATTGTCCAGATTATTATCTAAGCCATTCCTTCATATACTTGACACTTTCGACTCCTCACTTGAGTTGACACTTGTCTTTACTTGGCACTTGCTTCCTTGGTCAATCTAGCAGTTAATATCGATTTCAAAGGATGAAATGGCTATCAAAGAGAATTCATCAACTTGTAAACCCGACACCAATGCTTAGTCAAATCTGATCAGATCTTTCCTAAACCCGCTCTGATGCCATGTTAATTTTAGGATAAAAAATGCAAATAAGCAAAAGATACAATACAGAGAATAATGAACACCGAATTTACCCTGGGAAAACCCTCCTACTCGAGGAAGAAAAACCCAGCAAGATATTCTCTTATACATCAGAAAAATAAGTGCAGAAATAGCACTCAAAATCAGGCCCTAGAAAGGCTGAATCTCATACAATGAATTTGCACTTGAAGATAGTGTGATTTCCTTGAATACAAAATAATAACACTTCTCCTTGAAGCGAATCTGCTGTTCTTGAAAGTGAACCTGCTGCTGAAGGGATTCGAACTTTGAATGGAATGAAATTGATGATTAAAGTGGAGACACCTTTTCCTTTATATAGCAAGCTAGGCGAGCTCTCTTCTAGGGCTGACCTAGAAAATATAATATTTGTTTTACAAAAAGAAAGGCCGACTTGCCTTTGATTAAATCTCTCTTAGGGAAATACCTCCCGACACTACAAAACACTAACAACTCTCACTAAGGTCATCTAGGCATGCCTACTAAGTCCTAAGATTATCCCATGGATATCACTAAATCTTGTAGTCTGTTTCATTGTAATTGGTTTAGAGAGGTTTGGTCCCCCTTTGTGTAATTCAGATTAGGTGCATGCCTTAATCTCTAATCATGACCATCATCAACTCTATCTTCCTTTCCTACGATTTTTTCATTTCTCATGGTTATTTCTAATGTTTGTAGAATGTGGCATTATCATCTTGATTCCCCACCTTGGTTTCACCCTAGCTAGACCCTTTTCTTGTACTTTTAATTTTAGTTTTGGTTAATTGGATTATTGATTGACATTGGATGTAAGGAGAGTTTCCAAGAGATTTTTTTGCTCCCCAAGATCATTGAGGTTAGTGTAATGCCCCCTTCCTAAGCTATGGCAGTGTTGTTAGGATTAGCCTATTCCTCGGGTACCTGTAGGCAAATGTAGTGTGTTTAGGGGACTCCTCAATTCTTGGAGACCATGTAATTTCTTGGTGTGGTGGTGAGTTTGGGATTACTGAAGTATCTTTCTAGCACTCTTTAGAATTTTTTCGAGCCCTTGGTCCAATACTTACTATTTTTAGTAAGCCACCTCCTCAGCACCGACTTGGCAATTTTGTGTCGATTTGTGGGTGTTCAATTATGGCATTTAATGCTTACTTGGTGTTTTTTTATGGCTTGGGGAAATTTTAAAATAATGTTAATATTATAAATTAAATTAAATATTTAACTTAGCATTATTGTAAAGGTGACCATTAAAAGGCCTTTTGGAGACATAAGGATTGTTTAAAAGTTAAATTTAATTGAGTTTAAAAAGTGGACGCCTTAATGAGGAGACATAAGGGAATTTATCAAATCTAAATAAAGTGTTTTCTTTTCCCAAGGTGGGCGTGGGCTTTTCGAAGGAGTATAAAGTGCTTTGAAAAGTCTTTGTTGTTTATGATTAGAATTTATTTTGGAGAAACACATAGGTTGAACCAGCGTTCTTCATTTTCTTTGTAAGGATGAAAACCCTTATAGAGAACATCCACTTCAATTGGGAGAGATCATTCTTGGTGGATTTTATAGGTGATTCTAGTTAGGGATTACACAGGAGCTTTGAAATGGGATTTTGTAAGAGACCAGGTGTCTCTCAACCCTGACTTCTAACGATAGTGCAATGTTTTGTTGGTTTTGTTGTATTTTGTGAATTTTGTGGTATTTTGCAATATCAAGAAATGGTACGATTTGGATAATAAATGCTTGAAAATCATATAAAATTGCAAAAATTCCAATTACTGAAGCAAACTACTCCTAGATAGAAGGCGATTCATTTATTTGTCTTGCCAAATGATTACAAAGATGAAATGTTAACATGCAAGCAAAAAGGCAGTGATTTTATTAAAGAAAACCTGATACATATTGCAGCCACTTGAAAGAAATAATGAGATGGTATGGCTAGCTAAAATATTGTGATCTCTCTCCTGAAAATTGATGCAGAAGCCCCAGATAACCAAGGCGCCAACACTGGAAGAGGTAGACACCAAAAAGGCAAGGTGATTTGGTTGGAGGAAGAAGTACGGCCCTGTTGCTGATAAGTACGGCCTGAAACCAGCAACCAATAAGTTCGTACAATCTTGAAATGCGTGCCAAATAATCAATATAGATATACATTGCAACCTGGATTCTCTTCTGGAGAGAATCGACCCAACTACAGACTGTAACCCCAATCTGTAACTCTGTGAATAAGCTCTATTGCGACTTCTGAATGAAGCCACTTTGATAGACGATCTTCAATTGGTCTTTCACAGCCTCAGTATGTTTGATTCTGAAGAGTTGACGTTCTCCAAAGCTTGATTGTAGAAACCCTTGTTTCTCCAACTCCAAATTGTTCTCAGAGAGAAAAGACAAAATTTGAATAATCATATCATAATGAGTTCTATTATGCCTTTGAGAAATATATAACTCTCTTACACAAGTTCGACTGTCATGTCCCCGTTTTAGCTGACACTGTTTGTCGAGGAGTTAGCCTATAATTTCGATCCTCGTAGGCTGACAGGGTGTGCAGAGGATCATCGGAGGCAGTTATCTAGTGTTTGATAGCTCCAGCGTGCAGGGTGTCAGGTTGGGCTTTCGCAGAATCTTTCAGAGAGTCTTTTCGGAGAACTTTCTATTTTTAGAAAGTTAGGTCAGGCGGAAGCTGCTATTTCGGGCAGGGCACCTGGTGCACTTTTTCAGCTCAGATTCGACCCAGTTCAGCAGTTGGGTGATTTGACGGAGAAATAAGGAGTTTTTGATGAGTTATTAAATATTTAATAATTTGACTTTATAATAAAGTCACTTTATTGAAATATTAAAATATTTAATTATTTGGCTTAATTATAAAGTATTTAATTATACTTTATAATTTATTATTAAAATGTGACTTAATGAGTATTTAATGCTCATTAAAAGTGGACGCCAATAATTAAGTCATTTCTCCTAAGTCCAAAAAGTAAAAATTAAATCATTTATTTAAATGATTATTTTAATGGAGAATTAGGTCGAACTTTTCAAAGGAGAATATATTGTTCTTCCCAAGGAAAAATCGAACTATCATGTTATTATTCAATTTTGTCTTGATTTTGCTCTGAGCATTGGAGTTTGCAAACCCTAGGGTTTCTGGCAGACGATCGTTTCTGGAGAACGAAAACTCTTCAGGAATCAGGCAGACTGAGGCTGTGAAATATCAGTTGAAGCTGGCACTTGGTGATTTCATCCAGAGATCACAGTTTGAGATTATCCAGTTAATTTAGCAGGGATTTACAGAGAATATCATCTGGCAATAAAGGCGCATTTTTCAGAGATCAGTCATTAAAGACTTGGCACATTTTCCAAAGTCCGTACTTCATTAAATGCTGCTGCAGGCAGGCCGTACCAGCTGTAAAACACATCTTTCTTCCTGGCAAGTAAGACGCCTAACATTGCATCTTCAGATTCTTTCTTCATCTGGCGCACAGGCAAAGGGGATTCAGTATTTAGTCAGTTACTCAGGAGAAGTCATCATTGGCCAAGGCCGTACAGATTTAACCTAGCTGCTGGGCCGTACTGTATCAGATCAGCAAAGGCCGTACCATTCTCTTCTGAAGGATTCACATTGTTTTCTCCATCTCCTGTCTCTGGCAAGGTTGGCGCCTTGGTTCCTGGATATTTTGGAGGTTCTAAATTGGAGCTGCATGCTTGCCGTTTTTATTTCACATCAACATTATTGCTTCAGCCGCCATTGGAGAAAATCAGGTTTTCCTTCATTTAATAAATTGGTATTTCTTTCATACATTGAAACTGGCTTTGTAAATCATCTGGAAGTGCAATATATTGAAACGCCAATCTTATGTGATCAAGTTTTTAGCTTATTCAGTGACCTAGAATTTATTTGGAATTTTCTGAGTATTTCTCAGCAAAATCGCATTTTTCATTAATTGCCTAAAAACCTTCAAAATCACAAAAAAACCAAAATTTGCAAAAACCAAACAAAAACAACTAGGGTTTTCAGTTTGAGAACCACCAGGGTTCTGACATCGACCCCTTCTCAAAAAGGCAATTAAATGACATTTAATAATAATAATTTCGCCCCTTTGAGACTTAGGAAAATTATTAATAAATGGCGTCCCTTTTTAAATGAGTAATAAATACTCATTTAATATTAAAATTACTCCTCTATTATAAAGTATTAAATACTTTATAATTTTCCAACTTTAATATTTCATTTAATTGACTTTATATTATAAAGTCATAATAATAATCATTTAATTATTATTAAATGCGCCATTATTCTCCATTTGCCCAACGAACTGTCAAACTGGGTCGATACCGAACTTGCCAACTGAACCAGGTGCCCTGCCAGAAATAGTAACCCCTATTGGCCTAACTTACTAAATAGTAAGTGCCTGAATATCACTCTGTAAGTCTCTGCAAAGGCCCAAACCTAAATCAACTGATGGAGTGATGTCTCGAAACTCTGGATAACTTCCAAGGACAACCCTCTAATCAAAACTGTCAGCCTACGAGGGTCAAATTGATAGGCTCACTCCTCAACACACAACGTCAGCTAAAACAGGGACATTACAGATTTCTTTAGTCTTTTTCCCAGTGTTAAAGGAGTCAAATTTGAGGCAAGGGTGAAGGAAAGATAATAAGTTTGGAGTTTCGAAAATACAGTTTTTTGGCTTCCATAATACTGGCCGCACTAGTCTCGGATAGGACGTACCATTCTAGTGTGATTTTCAGACTTGTGAAGGCAAAAGATATATATTGAAAATCAATTATAAAGGCTGAGAAGAGGGAGTAGACTTGCATATTGAAGACTAAGCAGATGTTTTTGGAGATTGGTGAAGGAGAGTTCAGTCGCAGGAGGCCTGAACTATCACAAACTAATTTTCTATGCATTTTTTTTTTTTAACTTTCACCAATCTATGTGCTCAGATATTTTGTCAAACTATTTTCCTGTAACCTCTCTGAACTGGTTTATGACTGATTTGATATAGAGTGATTTGATTATTGTTTTGGGCACAATGGCATTCATGAAATAATTGCATTTATATAAATAAAATATGCAATTGAGCCCAAAGTAGCAATATGTATGAATGAACACTGAATTTCATTCATTTATTACAATTTATTACATTTAGAAATCTGATACAGCAGATAAATATCATTTACAACTCACTAACCTGGACATTAAATGCCCTTCACATCCATTCATAGTCTTTCCCAATAAGTACAACTAGCATAGAATACTTCAAGAGCAATTCCCAAAGGGTATGACAGCCTTTGTTTGATTCCTTCTCCCCTTTTTGCTGCGTCAGCTTCCTCCTTTGCCTTCTACAATGCCTCCAATTTTTACTTTATTCAAACTTAGGCCCACAAATATGTACGGATAGCTTAGGGGTTTGCATATGGTACATCTGGACTAGCTTCAGCAATAAATCATAACATATATCCTTTCATTTCACCATAACTAGAAATTGGTCTTGGCACAAGATTTCACCAATTCTGAAAATGAATTCCAATAATATTTTCTTTCAAAACTCCCAACTCCACACCAAGCAAATAAGATATAAAGCTTCTCCAAAATAAGAATATAATGAAACCAGCAAAACCACCAAACTCTTCTAGGCAAGGTTTCCAAAACAAGATATTCTATAATATTTCCAATCACCTGCAAATTTTTCTCTGAAAGAGACTCACAAATTAGAAAACCAAATCTTTGAATGCATTGTGAAATACCTGATTGATATCTCCAACAAACATTAGCCAGGGTAGATCTTTCACCACCGAAGCCAATCTTCTCCAAGAGGATTTTTGTCCTCAGGAAGGGTGAGATGAACCAAGTCCAATCTCCATAACCACAAGGGGTTTTAGACAAAGAGATAATAAACTTCCACCCCCCAAATAAGCTCTCAATTCCACTATTTATAAGCTTTTTAGCGCTTTACAAAAACGCCCTTTTAAAATCACTTTATTAATTTATTAAGCCTTTTTAACTGTAAAAAGTGATTTAATTTTCTTTTAAAACATTTCCACCACTTAAAGTCACTTTTAAGCTAAGTCACAATGTTTGCCGAATTTCATCTATGAAATTCAAAATTCAGCGAACTTCAAATAAATTTCATAAATTTGTTCTCGTTCGTCCTAATATTCAAACAAATAAGGGCTTGCCATTTTTGTGGACTTTGGTTGGGATTTTCTAGCTTCTATCAGATTCCTTTGAAATTTTGAATCTATATGGCAATAGATCAAAATCTTTTGATAAAAAAAGTTTTTTTTGAACGCAGTAAATCAGTATCAAAGGCAGACTCGAAATGCTATCTGCTTTGACATGAGTGCCCGCGACCCCTCCCTTCAAAAAGCTATCCACAAATAGATAGGAAGGCAAGTGGATAATAACGATATCCTTCCCATCATTTAAAAAGTGCAAGTAGATTAAGGCACTCTTCACCCTCTCCCAGCTACTCCTCTTTTACTATTCAATATTTAAATTTAAATTTGCAAGTTTTGTTTTAATTATTTTTTAGTTAAATAAAATTCAATATCTTTATATGTTTTTTTAGACAATGTCAATTTGTTTTTTAATTTTACTTTTATTAAATATATTAAAATTTAGTATTATAAAATATTTAAATTAGACTTTTAATTATAATATATTTATTATTTATTATAGGCTACTTTAATCATGATTTTTTTCCAAATTTTATCTCCTTGTCGAACATGAACACGAATTTGAACCTTCTGACATAGCTTTTAAGCATCCCATCATTTAAAACTGACCATCCTTTTTCCAACAGCTATAACACTAAGGTACTTGATAAATGTATTTAATTAAAATGACAATCTTAGTGAAAATAATTAAATATAGCTCAATATTACACCCAATTAACAAAAATGGCTGAAACGCATCGAATTTGAAATCTGACTGTGTAGGAGTGATCCCGATGATAAAAATGATAAACGGACTTGACTGGGTGACTTACTAAAAATAGATGCTCCATCCAAGAATCTTGGAGCCCAAACTAGAAGCCAGAAATAACATCTGAACGTGTCATATGACTCCTTAAAACCATCTGAGCTCATTGGTAACATCAAATCACGCCTCTGAACATGGTGACACAAACCCAGAAATTCAGCAACAACTACACTGTTAGAAAACCTGAAAATGTGGACATTACAAAGCTGTACTACAGCCAGCAGGGGTGTGGGAGTTTCTAGTATTGGATGCCTAGGGTTTGGAGTTGGAATCATCTCAAAAAGTGGCACCAAGTCTCCCTTCACATACCTTGCAGACTTCTGAACTGAGATAAGCATCTATTGTGGCCTTGGTATCAGTTTTGAAAGCAATGTATTGCTGTTGCAGAGGTTTTTATCAGATCTGTTCATAAACAACCATTTTGGGTACGTCTGAAAATTGATTTTGAGTGAAATAGTCATCTGGGTATTTAATTTAAGTTCTGTATTAATTTGCAATGCAATTTTAGTTCATGATTATTTCATATAAATTGAAAATATATGTGTAAATCATTTTGGCTATTGCTGCAATATTTCTGAGCAATTTATATCAATATTCATTATCAATGTCATAAACAAAAACCCAAAGAAAACTCAGGAAAAAAACACAAAATAAAATAAAATAGGGTGCATATTACAGTAAGCTCTCTAATTCCCAAAGGATTCTCTCATGGGTGTCGTTAAATCTTGTGTTGTATCTTTCATAGTTATTGATCTAAAGTACTTTTTCCCTTGTGTAAATCTAGAATAGGGGCATTACCTTAATATCTAATCATGGTCTTCATTCACAGTAGGATCTTTAGTTCTCATGATTATTTGTGATGTTTGTAGTTATACGGTATTATCATTTTGTGTGTTTAGGATTTATCCGCCTCCTAGTTCACCCTACCTAGATTCTTTTCTTGTAATTTTGGTTATTTCCATTGTTTGTATCTTTGAGTCTCATTGAGCTATTTTGGTCATTTGTGAATATTAATATAATCTCTTTCTTTCTACCATTTAAATTTTCTCTACACTAGCTTTTGTCACCTGTATTTTTCATACATCATATACCAATTAAGGGCCCATTAACTATTAGTTTGGGTCATCAGTAGACTCAACAAATATCTTAGTTTATTTCATTTTGTGATCTCACTCTCAATTCGAGTTAAAGAGCAATATATATATCTGCATGCATAGTAACATATTTTTGATAAGAATAAAGATGATTTTGCCTTGTGATCCATGTCATGCATGCATAGGAGAACATTTTGTCCTACAAATATCAATGCATATTGATATACCAAACCTAACAACTAGGGAAATTCAACAATTGGGCAAATATTGGCATTCAAACCAAAACATTTTAGGAAATTAATGTAATTGACCGAAAAAGAATTACAAAAGTAAGATAACTAGTTGTTCAAACATCTTTACTGACTTGCTCATAGGAAATTCCTTTAGGATGAAAATTAACCAGGTCTTCCGTTGATTGTTGCTAGGTGTACATGTTTTATCTGCCACTGGGCTATTCTTTTTGCATTTTAATATTTTATAGGATTGTGTCTCCTCTTTTCTCCTGTTTAATTCATTTGGAACTGCCAAAAGTATCAAATCTGAATAAACTATTTGTTTGTGTTTTATTGCAAATAATAAAATTCAGTTATTTAATAATGTCCCGGGATCTGATTCCATACTTTTCAATTAAAAGATGTTCTTGCAGTTTTACAGTTTACTACCTCTCCAATTTAGTTATGTTCAACAGTAGGAGAGGATGCACACCATCTTCTTTAATTATTGCTAGTGCCTAGTGTATCACGTAACGGTAAGGATAATAAAAGAAGCTTATATTTGTTGTTGTATTGGGTGTTTTCCAAGTAGGAGTAACAAACCACAGCCACATTATTTGTTTAACTTGATATCTGACATTCAAAGCAGCAAGCCACAAAATGAGATTGCTATTTCATGAAAAGTACAGAGCTAGAACAACTAGCACTTAATATATTCAGTGAATAAAACAGTTCTGCAATAGATACTAATGGTAATGCCTGATTAGTTGAGGTTCATCGATCATACAATGGCAATAATTTTCCATTAGCACTTAATATATTCAGTGCATAAAACAGTTCTGCAATAGATACTAATGGTAGTGGCTGATTAGTTGAGTTTCATCAATCATACAATGGCAATGATTTTCCACTAAAATTATACACTAACCTGTCCAGTGAAGTTTATGTTACTTTAATCTAACATGCTATGTTACTGGTTTGTCAGCTAGGATCCCTACATCTGGATCTGTTCCAAACCTGGTTTGGATTTTGGTTCAGTGTGGCTGGGGGATTGCAATAGGGATGGCAAAATCACTGTGGGTTCATCCCCAGTGGACATGGACAAATCCAGAACAAATTATGGCGCATTTTTTTAACATTGCAATAAATCTGGTGGAACTTTTTATCTTTTTGGTTCTGTTTTGCCAGGATCTGTTGGGCTGGAATTTGCATTTACAAGGGATTCAAATACTGAAAAATGTGTGGTGCAGAGACATTGAATTACATTACAGATATGCATTTTGCAGACATACCATATATAAAACGCCTTGGGTTCATATGGTGCAGATATACATATTACGTTACAGATGTAATTCCAACTGCACAGATCATGATCAATACATTACATTATGGACATCTGTAAAATACATATCTGTTTTGCTGCAATATAAGAACTGAAAAATGCGTATGGTGCAGATATGTTACGCCTTACATGTATTTAAGTTTAATATTTTAAATATGATATGCTATTTTCATTTGGTTTAAAGCTTTAATATGACATCTTAAATTTAATATATTATATTAAATTTTGATATTTTTAGTTTAATATATGCTTAAAATTTAATATTATTTAATTTAATGTGTATGTATATATATGTTTAAAATTATATATACATTAATATATGTTTAAAATTTAATATTATTTAATTTAATGTATATATATATATATGTGTGTGTGTGTGTGTGTGTACATTTATATATAATGATTTTAATGTGTGTTTTTGTAATGAAAAACTCAAAATGGACCCAAACCTAAATTTTATTTGGATCAAATCCACAAACCAAACTGGCAAAGGCAAACCTGAATCGGTACCAAGATTGGTAACATAGCTAACATACAAAGAACAGGCTGAAGTAACTATAAAGTTCTTTTGTAATCTCCCATTGAGATGATGCCATTATTAATTAACCTTGAGAAAGAAAGAAACAGGGGCCACCATATTTTTTAAATTTGATGAATAGAAAATAGATAGAAGCGCAGACAGTTTTTGTTTTGAAAAGTAAAAATTATTTGTTGATAATATAGTGCTCTTTGGTATATCATTTGGTGTCTTTCTTAATGGCACCTCTGATTGGGAGGGGAATATTAGTAAAGATAATTAGATAAATAAATGTGAGATCAGTTCACAAGCCAGTATGAAATGACATTTTTGCTTGTTATTTGTTTACTAGTCACTGTCCATTCTTTAGAATCATTATTGAGGATCTATAGTTCCTTATATTGATTATTCCAATCCTGTACAGGTGGTGCTCGCTCTCTTGCTGTGTTCGATCATAATGTGGGAAGTGGATCTGTATCACCCTTGATTGTTACAGGGGGTAAAGCGGGTGATATTGCAGTACATGACTTTCGTTTCATCACAACAGGAAAAACTAAACAGAAAAAACATACTAAGGAAGAAAATATGCTTCCATCTTCCCCTCTGAAAGATGCACAGTACACAAAAGAAGCGTTTGGCCAACCCAGAAAGTTTGGTGAACATAATTCTAATGGGATGATTTGGTACTTACCAAAGGCACACCTAGGTACTTGTGAATTAGCCGTCCCTTCTCTTAAGCTAAATAGTACATGTTTATACACACTATTTTTGATGATTGTGTCAGTGTGATAATTGTCCAAATAGTTTTAGGAAGGTGAAAATAATTTGGGATGCTAAATACAGGATTGTGCTTAAAAAGAATGTTTTATAATCAGTGTTACAAATGTTTTGTTTTGGTGGAAAATTGTATAGTTTCTTTGAGGTGGTTTTGTTATAATTGGAAGATGGTATGTTTCAACTTATTGTAACCTAGTTTCTGGGCCGCTAGTGTGACCTTTTCTCTTCAACTGTTCAGTTGAATTATACAAATTAGAAATATCCTCATTCCAAATTACATATCAACAAAACAAAATGTTTTGGGGAATGAAATATTTATTTTAACTGCTTTCTAATGGATTTTTGTTTTCTTGTCTTGTAGGAAGCATATCAAGGATATCAGCCATTCCTGGTACAACCTTATTTTTGACTGGTAGTAAGGATGGAGATGTTAAACTTTGGGATGTGAAAACATTTGAACTCTTGTGTCACTGGCCCAAAGTTCACGACAAGCACACTTTTCTTCAACCAAATTCAAGAGGATTTGGTGGAGTTGTCAGGGTAATGTCTGAGACCTGTTAAATTAATAATAATGGTTAAGATTGTTTTCAAGGAATTGGATGGAAAATGTGGAAAGTATAATAGATCAAACTATGAAGGAAATATTCTTAAGTAATTTAGAGTCTTTAGAAATCAAAGATATGGTCATCTCTTTTTCTTTTCAAATAATAAAAATTGCACCTGGTTTTCATGGTTAATATGAGTAATTTTCTATTATGTCTCAAAAGAACTGAGTCATTCCTGTTATGGTTCACCATTTTCTGCCATGGACAAATAATACATCCCAGTTGTAACTCTGCTGCAATAATATGTGCTTGGTAGGCTATAAGTTGCATGATTCCTTCTTTATTATAACTACATGTATAAGAGAGAAAATTATGAACTATATGATCATATAATAGCTTCTAGCTGGAGCATTTATCAGGGTCTGGAGATTGACTTACATAGAAAAGCTATTGCTGGATTGCTAAGAGAAAGTTGTGCCAGTTTTTGCTTCATAAAGTTACAAATATGGATTTTTTCTCTTATGAACCTGCCAATTGTCAACAATTAGTGTTCCCTGGACACATATTTTCTCTGTAATTGTGTTGCATAGTCAAGCAACTGAAGGAATTGGAATCTAACAAGAAGTAAGAACACCTACACTACACAAACATCATCTAGAAACATTACCAGAGGTCATAACATTAGGTTTAATGAAGAAAACATAAACGGGGTTGCTTTAAATGAAAAACTACCATAATTATTCTCCCAAAACTTTAGGCAAAATGCTGTAGAGGAGATCCCTGTAAGGAGTTGCATATGGGTATTCAATTATTACTTTCAGAATTTTTGGTTGGATATACAGCATCTTCATTTTGTACGTTAGACATTCTAGATCAGCATGCCATTCAAATCTCCTCTCCATCTCCTTCCTTTCTCATTCAATTTAGAGGACACTAGGAAAGCAATTTGAATGTTATATGCCAGAATAAGCAACTGGTTGTGAGGATCTTTAGGTAGATTTTTTCCCAATATGGTGTGATTCACTTGCTTACCTGTTTATCATAATAAGTGAACACGCCCGTCTTCAATAGGTGCAGAAAAATGGCCTTATCTCTGGGTCACCAGCTCTAGAGAGCAGGCAGTGGTTTATATGGTTTCAATTTGCAGTTGACAATATTATCCTCCATCATGATCCTGAAACAAATTGAATGCAAGTCAATCCTTACTATGGCTGGTTATTGGAAAAGAAACTATAGATTAGATCCAATTAGACAATGTTATTTATCTTAATTGTTCATTTACTCTTAAGTTCAATAACTTCTGTATGATTTAATTTTAGAATACTGTTTGTAAAACAAATTATATTGTTGGAATTGTTACTTTTGGGCAAAATCAGGCATACCCCAATTAGGGGACATTACAATTGGTATCAGAGCTTTAATCTTGCCAACCTGAGGGATGAAAGATAGTTGATGCAACTTAGCCAATGAGCTCAAAGGGCATTTGAAAGAGAAGGAAGGAAACTTGCAACAAGTAATAACCCTACTCCAAACATCATAATGGGTGAACATTTGGGAGATAAGTTGAGGGCCTTCATGGAGCAAAATAAGAAAACAACCCAATTACTCCTACAAACCCTTCAAAATATGAACAACACAATAAGCAGTCTTAACCAAACTAATGGGAGGGATGCCACTTCCAATCATTCTAAAAATAACAATAGAACTCCACTAGGGTCAACACCTAGGGTAACTAGACCTTCCTTTCTACCTAGGGAGGGACTGCCTAGAGAAGAAGAAATCAATACACCAAACCAAAATTTAAACGACTTGGCTATAGCCTATTCAAGGCTAGGCCCTGAAGTTAAGAGAAACAACCCCTTTAGGGAATATTGTGAAGCGGGAACAAGAAGTAACCCTAGAAGAGAGAGGGATCAACCTAATAAAAACTTACATCATAAAGTAGGCAAGATAACTCTCCCTAACTTTGATGGATCAAGGAAGATTACTGCCCATTCATGGATCCAAAAATTGGATACATATTTATCTCTTAATCCAATGATAGAAGAAGATGCCATCAAATTCACCATCCTACATTTGGAAGGGGTTGCACATGACTGGTGGCACCATGGCTTGATTACTCAAGGCCACCAAAACATAACTTATGACGACTTCACCAAAAAACTCATTGAAAGATTTGACCAAAAGCACCCTAAGAGTTATTTTAAAGAATTAACTCAAATAAGACAAGAAGGGACCATTGAAGACTATGTGGCGGAATTCCAAAGAATTTCAGTCATGGTCCCCAGAATTATTGAAAAAATACCCACTTACCTATTTATAGAGGGACTATCACAAGCTATTTGTGGCCTAGTAAGTGCCCTTGATCCCACATCTCTCCAAGATGCAATCTTAAAAGCCCTATGACTTGATAAAGGTTACTCCAAAAATATCTCATCAAAAGATAAAACCTCCTATAAGGATGGGCATCAAAGAACATTTCCTACTAGAGATGACCATGAAGAGCTTCGAAGAAAAAATTTATGTTTCAAGTGCAAGGAGAAATAAAGTGCTATGGTGGGGTTGATGTTTGCCTTTGGTTTGGCATCACACCTTTGTCAAGTGAGTGTCCCTTCCATGACAACAGTGAATCCCTGATTCCTGCCTCATGGGTGTGTGCCTTAGTTTGCACACCCTTTTATTTGCAAGTTGTTTCTCCTACATGCACTTCTTGGTGTCACATAGTTTTGGTGTTCCTGTAATGGCTCTCCTTTTTCAGCATTATGGGGAGGTTTATACTGTTAGTGCTAATGCTTCCTTGGTTTCACGGTTTGGAGTGATCTATGTATCTAGTTCTTGTTCCTATGTACTTTCAAATGCAGCGTACATAAGCGACTGGTTACATGCATTTCGGTGAGATGGATCATTTACCATATGGACACTCTTGCATTGTTGTTTCTAGAGGTTCTCCATTTCAGCACTATATCGGTCATCTTTCAACAGCAGTCTATAGGTTCTTCAGTCTATAGGTGCTTCAGCAATGTTCTACTTGTTTCTCTCTTTTTTATGACTTTGTTTCGGTTGGAGGCTTCTCAGTCCTTCACACCTTGATTTGGAGGCTTTTCAGTCCTTCATTCACCTTTTTCTCTTTTGGAGACGAGTTTTCTCCCATTGTGGTTTCTCCTTTTTCCCCAGTTTTGAGAGATCTTTTGTTTGTACATGGGTATCTCACTAGGCCTTGTTTGTCGGGACCCATCATGCATTCTTTTTAGGGTTTTTAGCTACTCCCTAAGTTCATCTTAGAGTAATCATGCATTAGCTAATAATTAATTAATTTTTAATTGATTATTAGTCTAATTTGTTCTCATCCACTTAAGCTAAACTTAGGAGTTCTTTATTCAGTTAACTAAGTGCTTTTCTATGTTAATTGAAGTGAGCTATTATTAGATCATTCTGTCTCATCGCATGTGATGTTGACACTTGTCTTGGTCTAATCCCTTCACCATTTAGGGTTTCTCCTATATAGAACTCAACCCTCGTTGTATTATCACTATAAGATTCTTATCTGTTCTCTCGAACTCTCAACCTTTGAGGACTCTTGTTTTCCTTGAAGTTTCTTGAGGTTCTTCTATAGCTTTTTCTTGTTGAGGAATATTGCATATATTGTTTGTAGATCTCTTGCATAGAAGGTGTCTTTGTTCATTGTTTGATCCTGTGGTTCGTGTTTTTCATAACCATAACATCATGGACATGTTTTCCATCAAGAGTTTCAAAAGAAAAACTTGTGTTACAGGTGTAAGGAGAAATGGGAGCCAAGACATAAGTGTGGAAAAAGAGGCCAAGCATGTAACATAGAGGCATTATTCGACAAAGAAGTATGGGAAGAAGAAGAAAATCCAATTAAAAGAAGAAAGTGCGATGAGGAAGACTGTGGAACCCTAGCTGCAATCTCAAGAGCATCCAAGCATCACCCCTTTTGGATTCAAAGTGTCCTAAAGGGACAAAGGGTAACTGCCCTTGTGGATAGTGGGGCAACACAAAACTTTATCGACAAAAATTTGGTTACAAGAATGAATTTAGAAACAAAAGATTTTAAGGGCTTTAAGGTAACCTTAGTTGATGGGTCCACTACCCCATGTACACGAAAGATTCCACAACTAGCATCACCTTGGGAAAGCATCCAATCAAAGAAGACTTCTACATAGTAAACATGGGGGACACCAATGTAATCTTGGGTGTCCCATGGTTGTACTCCTTGGGACATTTTTACCTAGACTTCCCAAAATTGGAACTTTGTTTCCAACATAACAAACAAGAAATCCTCTTGCAGGGACTATCTGATGGATCCCCTAGAGTAGTTTCGTCCAAAAGGATGGAAAGAATCTTCAGACATGGACAAGTGGAATGGGCCGCTCAATGCATGACTCTTGACAAATCTTCCTCCCAAGGTAAAGCCATACACGTTGACATCAGTGTTACCCGGGGACGCGTCCCTGGGTCTAAATTCCCCCGTCCCTGTCCCGGAAATGTCCCGGGGCCAGGGGACGGTAGCAGTGTACTATGTTTAATATCACATAATGAATTTTGAATTCTGAATGCATATTGAGTATTGACAATGAATTCTTAACACAAATGTTATATGCTAAGTTTCTATAATGTATATATGCATGCTTTATCCATGTTTTCATATGAATATTTAAAGTTTCCCTATATATTTTAAATTTTTCTATATTTTATATAGCCGTCCCCCTGCTATCCCCAAATTTGGCTTGAAAAATTGGAATCTTGGGGACTTGTCCCGCTGTCACCTACCGTCCCTGTCCCGGAAACTTGGGGTAACACTAGTTGACATCCAACCCCTCCTAAAGAAACAAAAAAAGGTATTTGGCAACATTCCACCAAGACTTCCTCCCAAAAGAGGTTTTGAACACAACATAGAACTTGAAGAAGGGTTTAAACTCGTAATCACTACACCTTATAGGCACCCCGAAAAATTTAAAGAAGAAATAGAAAAAACTATTAATGAGCTTCTTGAAATGGCCACATTCAACCTAGTTCAATTCTTTTTTCCTCCTCAGTAGTATTAGTTAAAAAGAGGGATGGAACTATGAGAATGTGTATAGAGTATAGAGCTTTGAACAAAAAAACTATAAAAGAGTGTTATCCTATTCCTCGAGTCGATGAATTGATTGATGAACTTCATGGAGCAAAATACTTTTTGAAGATTGACTTACGATGGGGTTACCACCAAATTAGAATAAGGGAAGAAGATATCCCCAAGACCTCCTATAGATGTCACTATGGACACTTCAAATTCTTGGTCCTAACCTTTGGTTTAACCAATGCCCTCGCAACATTCCAATCATGCATGAATCACCTATTCAGGAAATAACTAAGGAAGTTCCTATTGGTATTCTTTGACAACATTTTGATTTATAGAAAAACATGGGAATAACACCTTAAGCATATTAATGAAGTACTAGGGATTCTTGAACAAGAATCACTATATGCTAAAGCCTCCAAATGTGAATTTGGGTTAGAAGAGATCATGTATCTAGGACATAAAATTAGTGCACAAGGAGTAAGTGTGGATGAGGAAAAGATAAAAACTATTAGGGAATGGCCAAAACCAAGAACCCTAACCACCTAAGGGGATTTTTGGGCTTATGTAGCTACTATCGACAGTTTGTCAAAGGATTTTCTAAAATTGCCCCTCCGCTCACCGACTTAACTAAAAAGGGAGCCTTTGGATGGGATGAAGTAGCCCAACAAGCTTTTGAAAGACTTAAGGAGATAATGAGTTCTTTTCCCATTCTAGCTATTCCTGACTTTTGATTACCTTTTGAGTTAGAGTGTGATGCTTTCGGAGAAGGCATTGGAGCAGTGCTCATGCAAAACAAACACCCAATTGCATTTGAAAGTTGCAAACTCATAGAGGCTGAAAAAAATTACTCCATTTGTGACAAAGAAATGTTAGCCATTATGCATGCACTAGCCAAATTTAGACAATATTTAGTCTATGGGAAGTTTATTGTAAAAACTTACCACAATAGCTAAAGGTTTTTCTTAAATCAAAAGGATTTAAATGATCGCCAACAAAAGTGGGTTAGCAAGTTACAAGCTTGTAATTTTAACATAGAATACATGAAAGGGAAGAACAACATTGTAGCTGATGCCCTGTCCCACTAACCCTACTTATGCTCCATAACAGGCATGTCCGCAGATTGGAAGAACTCGATCATTCTTGAATACACCCAAGATCCACAAGCAAGTGACATCCTAGAAGGTAATCTACAAAATGAAGAATATAAAGTGGTGGAAGAAGTCATCCTATACAAAGATAGGATATATCTTGTACCGGGCTCAAAGATAAAGGAGAAGATCACTAGATAATACCATAACAACCCCTTAGCCGTCCACCAAGGATATTATAAAACCTATAAGCAAGTAAGAGGTAAATATTCTTGGAAAGGTCTCAAGAAAGTCATCCTAAAACATGTTCAAGAATGCATGACCTGCCAAAGGAACAAGGCAAAACAAATCTATCCAGCGGGTCTCCTATAGCCCCTACCCATACCTAATAAAAAATGGGAAAGTGTCTCCATGGATTTCATAACCGGGCTTCCCAAAGTGCAAGGAAAAGATTGTCTATACGTAGTGATGGACCGCCTTACCAAGTATGCACATTTTATTGCAATGTCCATAGACTATAGAGCTCCTCAAGTAGCCGATGTTTTCTTCAAGGAGATTTTTAGATTGCATGGCCTACCTAGAAACATATTCAGCGACATAGATAACCGATTCCTTAGCTTTGTTGCAAGTATGAGCAGATTGGTGTTGTCATTGATGTCAACAAGCTTGTGTTGTCATTGGTGTCAACTGTATAAGGAGGAAGAAGATCATTACTATAGGAGATTGTTGTGAGAGCATTTGATGTTATTCATGCTTTGATTAGTTGCATTATGTTATTAGTAAGAAACTGGTGTCAACCACTAGTGTTGCTTTGATAAGCTTTTGTCTATGGTTAAGGAAGTACTGTAGTTGATGAGGATGTGTCTCTGGTGCTTGGTTTCCAAGTGCTTTTGAGAAAATTTGATAAAAAGAAGAAACAGTGTGTTGCAGAGTTGTGTTCTTGTGTTGCTTCGCATTTCTTCTAGGTTGAAGATCTTATGCACTTCGGATATGTTGATCACAGATGTTTAGAGGTGTTGTATCCAGAATTTGGTGTGCTGGATTGTTGTACAAAAGAAGTTATGTTCACCAAAGTGCGAGTTGTGTATTGTAGAGGCGTCTAGGAGAAATGTATCTGCTTCGTGTTTCTCTACAGTTATGTTTCAGGTCTTGCGGATCTGAAGGAGTGTTGATAGTGTTGGTATTTTTCTTCAATTGAAGTTGTTTGTGGTTTGGAGCTAAGGAAGTATGTTTTTTGAGTTACAGTGTATGGCAAAGTTGTCTAGATGTACTGGGTATGTACATTCTTCAAGTAAAAGTCATTGCGAAGGAGTTTGTTGTATTTCAAGGTGTTTATGGAATATTCTAGAGTGTGTTTAGGTGACATTTGTTGTCCACGAGTTATGGATAGATCAAAGGAATCGTGTACTTAAAAGCTTAATGGTGTTTACACGGGTAACGACTGACCTTGGTATTTACACTACTTGCGAAGGTGCTTAGTTGTTTGTGGAAGCGTGGTGTGGCATGGCGTGTAAGGATAGATTTAGGTCCTAACTAAGAAGTTTTGTGGTCCACCTTCATTCCTTTCCACCTCATGAATGTTTTGCTGCCAACCTAATTTTAATTTGCACGGTTGAGGTGCATAGCCGACATTGGAGACAAGTTTCAAGTTGAAGACGATTTAAATAAGAGTTGAGTTGTTGAGGGATTGGGTGATAGAAGAGATAGACAAGTATGATGCGAACTGTAGATTGTTAGAGTGCAGATTTGAGAAGTGCAATGCGATCTTTCATGTGTTAGATTACTCGATGCAGTGAGCAAAAGGTGTTTACAATTCTTCAATCAGGTTACAAGGGTGTTGGCGACATTGTGGTGGGTTCTCTGTTGGATTGAGATAGTTTTCTCAATGTAACGTTTCTTCTCTATCTTCTTTTCTATTCTGGCAGTGAGCCTTTGTTTTTTTGGGCAGTGAGCCCTCCGGCAGTGAGCTCTTATAATTGATGTTATTACTTATAATGTGAGCTAATCATCACTGTGGTTTTTCCCATCTTGGGTTTTCCACGTAAATCTAGTGTTCTCTTGTGTATGGTGTTGTGTTTCAGTTTATGTTATTTTCTTTCCATGATAAATCATCATAAGAAATTTAAGGGTTTAATGAATGAATGTGGATGTGAGTGTGTATAAGGGTTTTGAAGTTGGGTATGTGCAGGATCATGATGGGCCAAAAAGTGGTGATATGATGGGTACGTGTTAGGGTATGTGGCTGACAACTTTTTTTTACCCAAAATTGATGAAGCGAAAAGGGTTTTTAAAGGAGATTCTCAACTTTCCACCAATATAAATTATGCTTTTACTTTGAATTTAATAAATAATTATTATTCATTTTCTATTTGAATTATGACTAAGGTCCTGATTGATAGGCTAATTGAAAAAATCTATAACTTTCAAACGGTATCACATTTTTTGAATCTGAAACATGTCGTATTCTATGCTTTGCATACTATAAGATTAAAAATAAATAAAATTGAGTTTCATGAAGTTTTGACCAAGTTAAGGTGGTCAGACATACGAGTTTTTATATTTTTTAAAAGTTGTAATAAAAAATCATAATTAATTATTTACTTGGAAACAAAAAATATGCATCACATCTAGACATGAATCTCTACTTATATTTAAAATCTTATAAAAAATATTATCATTTTATTTTGGTTAGGGTGGTCAGACAAACACCTACTTTTTTTTGCCTAAAATTTAAGTACTACTGCATTGAAATTTCAAATTTTCACCAAATAGATTTAAAAAAAAAAAAAAACCTAGTAGTTTAAAAACTACATTCAATTCAATTTGCTACAGATTCTATTCTTATATTTTTTTGAAATAATATAGATAACTTATTCAAATTTTTACGTCAAGTTGCCTAACTCTGATTTTTCTAAATTTTTCGCCACTTAAGGCCTTGTTTTTTCCATGATGATCTTGCACATACCCAGTTTTAAGGTATGATTGATTCATCCCCCCCTCTCAGTTGTTTTGTGCATTCAACAATTGGTATCAGAGCAAGGTTTCTTAGAAGAAAGCTTAACTGCTTGAGGTAGATCTGGGATGGCACACAAGGAGATCACCGGATTTGATGGCATGAACTATGCATTTTGGAAGACAAGGATGGAAGGTTATTTGGTTTATCTTGGATTTGACATGTGGACATTTGTACAAAATGATTATACTATGCCTACAAATGGTCTGAGCACTGAAGTTGAAATCAAGGCCTATGAATGCAATGGTAAAGCAAGGTATGGTCTCTTATGTAGTCTTACAAATTCTGAATTAGTGAAAGTTATGGATCTAAAAACTGCTAAAGAAATCTGGACAAAGTTGGAAAGTATTTATGAAGGAGATGATAAGGTTTGTTGTACCCCAGATTAAAATTTTTGCTACACTTAGGCATTTTGAAGAAATGAGTAAAAGTCTTGCCAAAACTGTCAAAAAAGGGCAAAATTGGGGTTTGTATGTCTTGCATGAGGGGTAAAAAACTTGAAATTTTCAAAATCTGACGATCTGGGTTTGCTCAGTGCGACCAAATCTATAAAACCCAGATATCAGTTTTTCATCCCTACTTAGGAAAATTGCTATTTTTATAAACTTTCCAAAAATAGTTAACTTTTTTCTGGATTTTTCTAGGTTTCTTTCGAAACGAATGTTGGCAAAATTTTCTAAAAATAGAAAATGTGGCTTCTAGAGTTTAAACTGATTTTGATTGGTCAAAAATACTTCCTCATCAGGCTGGGGCAGTCAGAATCACGAAACGATTAGTTTTGCCCTAGTGGGTCTAATCTGTTTTTTCAATTTCAGAAAGCATTTCGGGAGCTCTAAAAGTCATCAATTGAGGCCAGTTAGTTGCCAAGTGTGAGATTCAATGTTCAAGCACTGAACAAAAGATGAAATGGGGAACGTGCACGAAGAATGAAGGAGAAAGGTGAAAATTGCAAAATTTTGACCAACTCTGCCAGCCATGGGCGCCCCAGAAGGAGATAGGCGCCCAACTTTTTAGGGCATCAGATGGTGGAATCAGGGTTCGTGCTTCCAGGCAATGTTGTTCAGATTCTTCCCAGTTTCGCAGTGAGTCCGGCGGCACAATCATTAGATCAACCAGTCATCTGAAATTCAAGATCAAACGGGGAGGTTTCAACCAGAAGACAGAAGGCAAACCATGAAAACTTTAAAAAAATTTCTAAGTCTGGGAACTTTGGGCATCCCAGGTGCCTAGCCTTTTGAGAGGTCAAAATCAACAATTAGGGTTTGCAGATGAGCTCAATCTCTTCAAGATCCTGTCAGCTTCGCAGTAGATGTCTTTGTCAGATCATTAGACTTGTCAATCACCAGCAAATCCAGATCAAGCTGAAGGTATAAAATGAAGGTTCAAGTTTGAAGATGAAAAATGTCTAAGTCTGGAGGAGTTGGGAGCCCTAGAAGGAGAGAGGGGCCCAAGTTTATAAGGGCCTAAATGGATGAACTTGCCAATGAAGCCTCCAACGTGACTTCCTCAGAATTGATCAAGCTTTCCAACAAGACCATCTCGCCAATCTGAGTTGGCAGTCATTAGATGTTGAAGGCGGAACAGAGGGATAAACACAAGCAAAATCAAAGAAGTCAAAAGCAAAGGCTAAAAAACTCAAAAAATTTCTAACACTGGTGAAGTTGGGCGCCCAAGCTAACCAAGGGCGCCCAAGCTTTTGATGTCTCAAATCAACTTTTCTGCAGATGTAACTCCCAAAAGATCGCTCTCGAATTCAAGCTATCCGACGAGTCTAGCCATTAGTCTATCGGAGCTATGGATCATCCGAAATGGCAAGATCATCTGAAAGAGAGGAGATAAGTCTAGTGAACATGGGCGCCCCTGGAAGATAGGCACCTAGGGTTTTGAGACCTCAGATGGCAATTTCAACAATTGCAGTCTCCAGGATCACCTCTTTAGATTCAGCCAAGCTATCTAACGAAATAGTCAGCTAGCCGATTTGATTAGTCTAGTTCCCGGAATCGAGATTTCATCCGAAGATCATAGGGAAACATGGAGAATGAAGAACAGAAAAATGGCTAGCACTGAGGAAGTTGGGCGCCCCAGAAGGAGATGGGCACCCATGATTTTGAAGGTCCAAATGAAGTTTTTAGCCAAAGGTGCCTCCAAAATGATCTTGTCAGATTCGATCAAGCTTTGCGATGAATCATTCAACTCGTCCATCGGATCAATCTGGAAGCTGGAGATTGAAGATCGAACAAGGTTTGAAATTGAGAAAAATTTGAAAACTTTAAAAAAGTGACTAAGTCTAGAGAAAGTTGGCACCTCCAACCAAGAAGGGCGCCCAAGATGCCATGCCTTAGTCAAAATTTTCAAAATTTCAAAACTTTAAGATGAAAGAAAATGTCCAAATTCAATGAACAAGAAGATTTTAGGGTTTGCATGGATTAAAGCAAAAGAAAGCAGAGTTATCTCAAGCCTAAAATCTATTTAATATGCCTTGCTATTCAATTTTCACCATTCTTTGTAGGTGGCGTCCAAGTTGAAGAGGGGCAGCAACACAAAGTTTTTCTTTTCAAGATTCAAGACTTCAACTTGCTGATTTTTCAGAAGTTCTTCATTAGTTTTCAGACCAGCAACATAAGACCTTGCTTTTTCATGCTTTTTTTCATCCAAAACATCAAATTTTTGAAGGTCAAGGTTTTCAATTTTCAGTGATCTGGGTCTTCTTAGCTCATCATTCTGAAGAATTTTTGAAGAGATTTTTCAAGTTGCAGTAGTTGCTTTTTCCTTGCATGTCAGAGAAATTATCAGAGTTTTCAAGTTTTGATCATCTACGTCCTCTTAAAACATTCTTCTGAACAAAACCTAGATCACAACTTTTTTCAAGAAAATTTCAGATTCTAGGGTTTGCTGCTTTTTCAATCAGCCCTCAGTATTTTTCAAATCTAATCAATTGGGTTTATTCCAAAATTTTTTCTTAACAAAACCCAGGTGCCAACTTTTTTTGGTGAAAATTTGAAGAAATTAGGGTTTGTTGTTTTTTCAGTCTACAATCAAAATTTTCAAAAACAGATGATCTGGGTCTTCTTGTAATGAAATTTTTAACAAAACCCATATCTCAAATTTTTTTTGAAATTTTTTGTCCGTTTGAAGAAGAAAACCCAGCATTCCAAATTCAGAAAGTTGCTCAAAACTTGTCTGAACATAGGCGAGTTTACAGTCATTCTTCAAGGTTTTCAGAATAGAATACACTCCCAATGATTTCAAAACCAAGTCAGTACTATACCACGACTTCAGCAAAACGGCTAAGACTTACTTGCATCACATCAAGCCGGTGTTCGACCTACATACTTTGGAGAATGCAGGTAACACTGCAATCAGAAACCTCAGGCACTCTAGACTTCTCGCAACAACATCCATTCCTATTTCAGTGCAGAGTTTAGAGTTTGTAATCGTTTGCATCAAGCATTACAATCTGGTGACTCAGGAGATTCAGTGAGTAGATGGAAGAGTGATTTGCAGCTTGAAACCAGACGCGATTGAGAAATGCTTCTCAATTCCACCTTGGCCTGAAAGTGTGACTATCTCCAAGGAAGAATGTGGAAGAATATGGGAGATGCACAAGGACAAATACAACAAGAAGATTGCACAAAAGTGGATGAAAGAAAAACATGACTTTGCCAAGTCACCTTTTCCATGATGTCAGCAAAGAAAGCGGCCAATGAGGTTGAAGATCTCCTGAGATCGATTGCAGATGGTGAAGAGATCTTAGAAAAACACAACTTTGCTATTGATAGTATTGATGCACCTGACAGGGACACAGTTTCTAGTTTTTTAGCAGATGTGATCAAGATTTAAAGCAACTTTCTTCTAGAAACTTTCTTTCCGCTTTTTTTCTATTCTCAAAACAATTCTTATCTATTCTTTGAAGAAGAGAAAGAAGATAAAATGTAATAGTTGGCATTTCCTGTTTTTCCTACTTTCTTAGGTGGTTAGATGTTATCTTCTTTTAGTTTTAGAAATAAAGCTTGCTTGTTGAGCAAGCCTTAGTTGTAAAAGCAAGGAGATTTTAGGGTTCCCTACTCCTCTGCTTGTCTATAAATAAGAGCAGCCTTGCTCATTTATTTTCAACCATGCTTGTAATAACAAACGCTGAGCCTATTAGTGCCTTCTATTGTTATTTAGAGTTGTTCAATCGTACTTATGATAGCAAATTGTTGAGCCTCTTTAGCTAGCAAGTTGTTGTGTAGTTGTTGTTCTCTTTGTGTAAGAACAAGTTTGCAAGTCTCTTTTAGCTGCAAGTTCTTGTTTTGTGCATGTGTTTAGTGTAATCTTTGTTCCAGAGATTTGAGAAATAAAGTCTTGAGCCTATTTTGCCTTGATATAATGTCTTAGATTTCCGTTTATTGTGTTATGCTTATATGATCTTTAATTTCAGCTTGCATTGAAAGTAAGTAGATGTATGTTGGAAGGAGAGTTTATCTAAGTATTTTGTTAGAGAATCAAACCTTGTTCATTTTTAATTCTCTTGCTCTGCATTTACTTGAGAAATTAGAAACGTCTTTAGCGTAGGTTAGTCATAGTTGAAGTTCTAAATCAGAAAATCTTAGCTATGACGCTTGAGTTTTATAAACCTTGTGCTCTTAGCTAATCAAAAAGATAGGCAACTTAGTTTTAGTTTACTTTCTTTCGCAAAATCAGCAAGAGGGAGCTTCCCCTCCTAATTTGAAGAGCAGTTTATCTGTGCATAGCTGTCTATTTCTAATTTGCATTCCAGAGGTGCGAATTAAAACGCCAACAAGGTTAAACAAGCTAAGGTGCAGAATCTAAATATTACATTTGAGAACTTGCGGATGTCTGAAGATGAAAATATTACAAGCTACATGTAGAGGGTAGATGAAGTCGTCAGTTCCATTAAAGGTCTTGGTGGAAAGGTCAAAGAATCAAAAGTGGTAAAGAAAATTCTCATAACTCTTCCTAAAGCATATAGTCAAAGTTTCTGCTATTGAGGAATTTGCAAATTTGGATTTATATGCTAGAGGTCGGTTGTATGGCTCTCCAATTGCATTTGAAATGAGAGAATTTGGTGCAAATAATGGTGCAACAGTTGAGACTGCTTTTAAGGCTGGAAAATCAGAGAAGACTGAAGAATCAGATCATGAGGATCTTGATGATGTGGAAGCTAACTTTGTGAGAAGGATGAAAAAGGGTACTGGTAAATACAAAGGTAAGTTGCCTTTCAAATGTTTCAGTTGTAGAAAGATAGGTCACTATGTTTCAAGATGTCCAAACAGAGTTGTGAATGACAAAAACAAGGAGAACAAAGGTAAGATGATTAAGAAAAGCTATTATGTTAGAGAAGATGCAAGTATTTTTGATGATGAATCTGATTATGGAGATAATGTTGATGAATGCTTGTTCATGGCTTTAAAAGATGAATCTGTTTTTGCTAACTCTGAGAGATGTGTGAAAGACAACCCTCTCGAGAGAAAGAACAAGATTGAAGGTACTTTGGTATCTACTTTTCATGGTAGACAAGATAAGAACTATTGGATCATTGACAGTGGATGCTCTAACCATATGACCGGTGACAAGAGTAAGTTTGTCAGACTTGAAAAGTATGATGGAGGATTTGTTAGATTTGGTGATGATTCAGGTGCTAAGATATGTGGAATAGGTTTAATTAGTTTTGATGGAAAGCATAATACTGATGATGTTTACTATGTCAAGGGTTTAAGGCATAATCTCTTGAGTCTTGGACAAATGTGGAACAAATGATAGAATCTTATGTTTCAGGATAATGGATGTGAGATGAAAAAAGGGTCTGGAACTATGATTGCTGCTAGAAGGATAGATGGAAATGTTTATCAACTTAAGGGTGCTGATGGTCATTGCTTTATGACTTAGATTAATGAAAGCTGGCTATGGCACAGGAGAATGTGTCACATCAATTTTGATAATCTAGTAGAATCAGTTCAGTTCAAGCTATGAGAGATTCGCCAAAGATTACAAAGCCTATCAATGTTGTCTGCAAGGATTGTCAGATTGGAAAGCAAACATGAAGTTTCAAAGGTAAAGAACAATCTACTACCGGATTGTTAGAGTTGGTGCATACAGATCTTTGTGGTCCTACAAGAGTAAGAAGTCTTCAAGGTGATAGGTATTTGATGCTTTTGATTGATGATTATTTTAAAATGACTTAGGTTACTTTTCTCAAAGAAAAATTTGAAGCTCTAGACAAGTTTAAAGCATTTAAAGTCATGATTGAGAATGAAATGGATATGAAAATCAAGTGTTTGAGGTCTGACAGAGGTGGAGAATTCATCTCCAATGAATTTAACATGTTTTGTGAGAATCATGGCATAAAGAGGAACTTGTCTACCCCTAGAAATCCTTAGCAAAATGGAGTGGTTGAAAGAAAAAACAAGATTGTTCAAGAAGCTACACGGACTATGATGAAAGAAGAAAATCTACAGACAGTCTATTGGAGAGAAGCAATTCATACTGCTGTTTACATACTTAATAGAGTTCAAGCAAAAACAAACATCACTAAGACCCCCTATGAGCTATGGTATGGAAGGATTCCTACGGTCAAGTACTTCAAGGTGTTTGGAAGCAAATGTTACATCAGAAGAGGTGAAGAAAACTTGGGAAAGTTTGATGCAAGGTCTGATGAAGGTATCTTGGATACTCTACTAGAAGCAAAGCCTACAAATACTACAAGAAGAGATTGAGAAAGATTGTTGAGAGTGCAAATGCCAAAGTTGATGAAGATTTTCAGAAGAATTCAGTGGTGATAGATGGATATGAAGTAGATGAGCCTACTTGCAGAGAAGAAGAAAAAGCTAAGGAAAAGGAAGTGCAGATTGAAGAGGAAGAAGCTCTTGAAAAGACCCCTAGAACCCCTAAGTATGTGTAGAAGAATCATTCTAAAAAACAGATCACTGGAGACAAAAGAAAAGGTTTATTGACAAGAAGGAAAGCTACTGAAGAAGAGGTAAATCTGTGTTTACTTTTTGAAGTTGAACCTCAAACAGTAATTGAGGCATGTAAAGATGAACATTGGACAAAGACTATGAAAGAAGAACTATTGCAGATTGAGAAGAATCAAACTTGGGAACTTGTCCCAAGACCTGCAAACACAAATATAATTGGAACTAAATGGGTGTTCAGGAACAAACTAAATGAGAATAGAGAAGTGGTAAGAAACAAGGCAAGACTTGTATGTAAAGGCTACTCACAAGTTGAAGGAATAGATTTTGAGGAGACATTTGCTCCGGTGGCAAGAATGGACGCTATTAGGATGATTTTGGCTTTTGCAATACATAAGGATTTTAAAGTTTATCAAATGGATGTGAAGTCTGCTTTTTTGAATGGAGAGTTGGAAGAAGTATACATGGAACAACTAGAAGGATTTCAATTATCAGACAAACCGATATGGTCTGCAAATTGAAGAAGGCATTATATGGACTGAAGCAAGCTCCCAAAGCTTGGTATGCAAGGTTGGACAGGTATTTGATACAACAAGGATTCAATAAAAGGTATCACAGATAGTAATTTTTATTTTAAAATTGAAAAAGATCAAATTTTGATTATGGTTGTGTGATGTCCCCATTCTAGTCAGTTCTCGGGAGCAGTGTGTTAGCCTATCTCTTGGACCCTTGTAGGCTAATTGGTTTTGGTTAGTGGGTTAGTGGCATTATTTGATGGGTTTTGGCATTCTCATCTTTTGACTTCAGTGTTTGGCTCACAGCAGGCCTTGGCAGTTCAGTGATTGACAGCTTCTGACGACACGTCAATACGATAGGTTATGAGCGAGATATTAATATTCTCGTGAAATTGAAGTGTTTTAACTTTATTTAATGAAATATTATAAAGTTGAATTGACTTTATAATAAAGAATTCACTTAAATTTATTTAAGTGAAAAATTATAACACTTTATCAAAAGGGGTGCCCATTTATTAATGCATTGACTATTGAAATGTTTTAAATACATTTTAAATGTATTTTAAAGTGAAATTGGCGTCACTTTTTGGAGATGCATGCCTTTTGGGGTTTATAAGCAACCAAAGGGAAAAATCGAACTCATTCATTGATTATTTGATATTTTCTTCTTTGGCTGGGCTTGAGCTTGGTTTCCTCTGAGACAAGGGTTTCAGGATTGTTTATCTCTGGAGAATGAAAACTCTTCACAGATCTGTGATTGTGAGACTGTGAAAGATCAGTTGAATGATTGCAACCACAGGGGCTTCAATTTAGGAGTTCTACAGTACTTCAATGAGAATTTTTGTGTAGTATTCAGTAATTTCTTCAATAAAAGGCAAGACGAGTTGAGAGATTGGCTTCTTTCTTCATCAGGAGGTCTGATCAGCGTCTTGGCCGTACTTCTTGGTTGAGGATGTGATTTTCCTTTGCTCTGTGTAGCTCTTCAGGCAAGTGTGTGGGAGTTCTGGAGAAGAAACGCCTTCTTCTTTGAGGGTTTTGCATATTCTTCTTTGGCGCCTAGCTTGTTCCCTTCATCTGCTTCAGTTTTAGACTGGAGGTTGCATTCTATTGCATCCTACGCTTGGAATTGTCAGTTTACTCCATTCATCGTTGGCAATTGGACTTATTTTCTTAATTAAATAATCTGGAGCATTTCGGGTATGTCTGAAATATGCAATCTCATTGTTATGGTTATTTAATGCCTTATGCAATTTCATTTTGTCAATTCTAGTTCAAATTTGAGTTCTATGAGCAATTATATGTTGCGCCCCTTCTATTTCTCTCTATAAACTTTCTTAAAAAACTCAAAAGAATGCAAAAAGATAATTAAAACAATAGGGGTTTGAAGAGGAGCCAGTTGGGCTCATCACAGGTTGTATATGTTGATGACATAATTTTTGGAGGCAATAAAAAAATGTGCAAGAAGTTTGTAGAAGAGATGTAGAAATATTTTGAGATGTCTATGTTTGGAGAGATGAATTTCTTCCTTGGGCTACAAATCAACCAAATAGATAAAGGCATTTTCATTTCACAATCAAAGTATGTCAAAGAAATGTTGAAGAAGTTTGGAATGGAAGATTCTAAACTGGTATGTACTCCTATGGTTACTGGTTGCAAGTTGAGCAAGAATGATGAATCTCCTAAGGCTGATTAGAGCAAGTACAAATCAATGATTGGTGGACTGTTATATCTAATTGCTACTAGACTAGATATCATGCATGTAGTTTGTCTTGTGGCTAGATTTCAAGATCCTAGAGAATCGCATGTTGCAACAGTAAAAAGGATATTCAGATACTTGAAGGGCACTCTGGATCATGGTTTATGGTATCCAAAGGATAATGATATCACCTTGAGTGCTTACACTGATGTAGACTGGGCTAGTTGTGTAGATGATAGGAAAAGCACAAGTGGTGGTGCATTCTTTCTTGAATGTAGATTGGTATCATGGCTAAGCAAGAAACAAGATTTAGCTTCTTTATCTACTGTAGAGGCTGAGTACATTGCAGCAGCATCTTGCTGCACACAAGTGTTATGGATGATGAAAACATTGAAGGATATCAGAGTAGTCTATGATGAACCAATTTCTATGTTCTGTGATAATACAAGTGCAATCAAAATTTCAAAGAATCCATTAATGCATTCAAGGACAAATCATATCTCAATTCGATATCACTTAATGAGAGAGAAGATTATGGAGAATGAAGTAAAGATTGAATATGTTCCTACAAAGGATTATATTGCTTATATATTCACTAAGGCTCTTCCTAAGGATACTTTTGAGTATCTCCAGGAAAAGTTGGGGGTTATTGCCCCTCCTTCCTTGTACTAGATGCACAAGGAGATGCATCAATCCAGTGGATCTCAAGATTCATTCCTTGTTCTAGACTGATGTTGGTGGCTACCTCTTAGGCGGAGTAGGTAGTGACATTGTTGGTTGTTGCAGTCAGAAGGGTGTGTGTTGTCATTATGTAGTGGTAGCTGATTTGGTGCAGTTTGGTGTGTGCTCCTAAGGGGGTGTACAAAGCAATAAAGCAAAGATTGTTGCAGAACAGTTGTGAGAAGGTTGATTGATGTCAAAGGGGAGAATAAATGATACAATTTTGTTGTCCTTTGCCATTGATGTCAAAGGGGGAGAGAGAGTCATGTGAAAAAGAAGAAAGTTAAGGGAGAGAGAGTCATGTGGAAAAGATAAGTTATTCAGGGGGAGAAGTAATTTGAAGAGTTGATATTTAGAGTTGTTGCGTCTTTGATGGTTTTTCACATTATGTGTTGCCATCAATGACAAAGGGGGGAGATTGTTGCATGTATGAGTAGATTGGTGTTGTCATTGATGTCAACAAGCTTTTGTTGTCACTGGTGTCAATTGTATAAGGAGGAAGAAGATCATTACTATGGGAGATTGTTGTGAGAGCATTTGATGTTATTCATGTTTTGATTAGTTGCATTATGTTATCATTAGTAAGAAACTGGTGTCAACCTCTAGTGTTGCTTTGATAAGATTCTGTCTATGGTTAAGGAAGTACTGTAGTTGATGAGGATGTGTCTCTGGTGCTTGGTTTCCAAGTGCTTTTGAGAAAATTTGATAAAAGAAGAAACAATGTGTTACAGTGATGTTTTGTGTTGCAGGGTTGTGTTCTTGTGTTGCTCTGCATTTCTTCTAGGTTGAAGATTTGCTTATGCGCTTCAGATAGGTTGATCAGAGATGATCAAAGGTGTTGTATCCAAAATTTGGTGTGCTATATCTTTGTACAGAAGAAGTTATGTTCACCAAAGTGTGAGTTGTGTATTGCAGAGGTGTCTGGGAAAAATGTATCTGCTTTGCATTTGTCCATAATTATGATTCAAGTCTTGTAGATCTGAAGGAGTGTTGATAGTGTTGGTATCTTTCTTCAGTTGTAGTTGTTCATGGTTTGGAGCTAAGGAAGTATGTTTCTTGAGTTACAGTGTATGGCAGAGTTGTCTGGATGTATAGGGTGTGTAAATTCTTCAAGTAAAAGTTGTTGTGAAGGAGTTTGTTGGATTTCAGGGTGTTTATGGAATATTCTAGAGTGTGTTCAAGTGACATTTGTTGTCTGCGAGTTATGGATAGATTAAAGGAAGTGTATACTTAAAAGCTTAATGGTGTTTACATGGGTAACGACCGACCTTGGTGTTTACACTACTTGCGAAGGTGCTTAGTTTTTTGTGGAAGTGTGGCGTGGCATGTAATGATAGATTTAGGTCCTAGCGAAGGAGTTTTGTGGTCCGCCTTCATTCCTTTCCATCGCGGGAATGTTTTGATGCTGACCTAATTTGAATTTTCACAATTGAGGTGCATAGCCGACCTTGGAGAAAGGTTTCAAGGTTGAAGACGGTATAAATAAGAGTTGAGTTGTTGAGGGAATGGGTGATAGAAGAGATAGACAAGTATGATGCGAATTTCAGATTGTTAGAGTGCGAATTTGATAAGTGTAGTGTGATCTTTCATGTGTTAGATTACTAGATGCAGTGAGCAGAAGGTGTCAACAATTTTTCAATTAGGTTGCGAGGGTGTTGGTGACATTGTGGTGGATTCTCTGTTGCATTGAGATAGTTTTCTCTATGTAACATTTCTTCTCTATCTTCTTTTCTATTCTGGCAGTGAGCCCTTGTAATCAGTGTTGTTATTACTTATAATGTGAGCTAATCCTCACCGTGGTTTTTCCCATCTTGGGTTTTCCACGTAAATTAGGTGTTCTCGTGTATGGTGTTGTTTTAATTTCAGTTATTTGATTTCCATGATAAATCATCATAACAAATTTAAGGGTTTAATGAATGAATGAGGATCTGAATGTGTATAAGGGTTTTGAATTTTTAAGGAACAACTGATTCACCGACACAACCCCCCGCCCCCCTCCCCTTCAGTTGTCTTGTGCATTCAACAAGCTTGTTTTGGCAAGAACTCTTCTGACTAGCAAGAACAAAACTCACGCCAAGTACAAGTTACTATCCCTAAACTGATGGGAAGACAAAAATTGTAAACAAATGGTTGGAAGGATAATTAAGGAACTATGTTACAGGGTAACAAAATGCTTGGATCAAGTGGTTGCACCTTGGGGAACTTTATTATAACACAACCCATCATATGTTAATAGGGATGAGTCCCTTTGAGGCCTTGTATGGGTATGAGGCAACCTCATTTGGGAGTTTAATCCTCCAAGGAAGTTGTGTAATAGGGGCCAAAGACTTTGTCCAACAAAATATGGACATTACGAATACACTTAAAGATAATCTACATCAAGCACAAAACCAACAAAAGATATATGCTAGTAGAAGTACTGAAAGGACATTTGAAGTTGGGGACTTGGTTTTTCAAAGGTTACAACCCTATAAGCAGTCATCAATCAAGGTAAGTGGAGCCGAGAAGCTTAAACCTAGATTCTATGGACCATACAAGATTTTAAGAAGGGTAGGAGAGGTTGCCTACAAGTTTGAACTATCAACAAATAATAGAATCCATAATGTCTTTCATGTGTCTCAACTCAAAAAGGTGCTGGGACAACATGTTGTTAGAGCTAAGCACCAAATCACCCAGGAACAACTTGCAACTCAACCCTCACAGCCGAGAAAATAATAATCACCAAATATGTGATAAGCTTTATTAAAAGCTAAGATAAGATAATGAATAATGTACATAGAAACCTATTAAATAGGCAAGGAAAGGCGGTGAACAGACTCACTGATGAATCACGGGTGAAACTACCCGAGACAAATGCGGGAACATTATTAAATGCTCCACTATTCAAATATTAAATATGTCCTAAGTTAAACTTAAGATAATGTGTAAAGGGTAAAAATCTATTTACACCAACAGCCCCCCTAAGTGCAAACTTAGGGAGATTATTATGCAAATATGAGTCCTGACAACGAGGCCATATTAGGTACCCATGTACAAAATGATCTCTCACAAACAAAGAAAAGGAAAAAACCTAGTGGGACAAAACTCCTCCCCAAAAAAGAGATACAATACAATAATGATATCCATCACAAATCCAATCAATCTCTATCCATACAAAGGATGATAAGAGAGATCATACAACCCCCCCATAATGAGATAACCTGCTATAAGAAGAAGCACTGGAAGTACACTGTGGAGTAACACTGGAATCCTGAATGCGGCAATCAAGGAAAGATACTTTTGTTTGCTAGAAACCATATTAGATTCACTCAAGGACTCAAGTCGGAATCATGATAAAGCAACATCAGACCCGATGCCAAGGAACATTGGAAAACTCGCAAACTGGCACATCTTTGGAATCTATGAAGCAAAAGTCGATTGAAAGATGATCTGGAACTAAACTGAAGTGCAGAGATCAAATAATGCAAACCTAATGCACACAAACAAGAAAATAGTGCATGCATTGATGAATGTTCACATCTGCCTCCATGATGAAAAATAACCTCAGATCTGTATAGAGGATGGAATCAACTTCCCAACGATATCTCGTTTCTGAAAAATGGCCTCCGTTTGCAAAAGTTATAAATTTTTTTAAAAAAAGGCCTATAAAAAGGCAATTAGGCATGACCAAGACTAATCTGGTGCAAGAATCAGGCGCTCAGGGGGCTGAAGTACGGTCCTCCATATGACCGAGTAGCATGTAGGTCGAAAAAACAAAAAAACCGCCGATATAAAATATTTGTCGGCCTTATACAAAGTTTTAATATATATTAAAAGCTTTGGAAAATAGACAAGTTTAAATATCAACTTTGCTTTTAATAACAATTCTGACCAAAAAATTCCACTGACAGATACCTTTGACTCCAAACTGATATGACAACCGATCAGAACAATGAAGGATCGGTGAAACAATTTAATGCATACCTCCTGCGATTTGCAAAGCCGATGATTGGAGATGATGTGAACTCATACCCAATGAGATCAAAATGACGATCTGTCAAGAAAGTGTACTCGGATGTGACCTGCAATTTACTGCCAGAGACTGTGGAGGATAAGTGAACCGGCGCTGATTAGAGATGATGCACGGTGGAGGTATGCTGACAGTTGCAGATTTGCCAAACAATGTGATGGGGATAGAAAGGTCGGTCGGCCGATGTGAGAGGGCCCTTCTGTGATGCCAATGATTTGATAGCCGATGAAAGCTTCAAAAAACCGACAAGTTCGTTGATGCCAATTTCACAAGCCAATGGAATCAATGTTCTGTTGAAGATATGCCGAGCCAATGTAGAGGTACGAAGGATGCCAATGATGGATCAATGGACAAAGAACAGCGATGGGACCGGATTAGGCCGATGGAAAACTTCATACCACCGCTGATTGATAAGGGGTGTACGCCGATAAACTTGGGCGAACCATGTGGATGGAGCCGATACAATTACAGACAAATGCAGATTACAATATTAGATCCGACCATAATGAACCTGCAGAAATGACAGTGATATACCCGAGATCTGACAGCAGAATATTCCATAGAGATTTTAAAGCCCACAAATATATAATATGCCCTCAAACTGAAAATACAAAAATTACAGAGAATTTTTGTCAGACAAATTTTGCCCCAAATTTTCAAAGAGAATACTGCAGAAAAATATTTTGCAAAATATATATATATATTTTTATTTTTGCAAAATATGCACTACAGAAATCTCGATAAAGGTATAGGCTAACCACACGGAAGTCTGCCAAAACACCAGTGATCTCAACTCTCAAGCTCACCAACAGGCAAGAAATCCTCAGTGGAAGGAAGGACAGGAGGTCTGCTCTAATACCATGTCAGAGCTAAGCTCCAAATCACCCAGGAACAACCTGCAACTCAACCCTCACATCCGAGAAAATAATAATCACCAAATATGTGATAAGCTTTATTAAAAGCGAAGATAAGATAATGAATAATGTACATAGAAGCCTATTAAATAGGCAAGGAAAGGCGGTGAACAGACTCACCGATGAATCACGGGTGAAACTAACTGAGACAAATGTGGGAACATTATTAAATGCTGCACTATGCAAATATTAAATATATGTCCTAAGTTAAACTTAAGACAACGTGTAAAAGGTAAAAACCTATCTACAACAACACATGTTACTCCATGTTTAGAATTACCTCCACATGATGATGAAGTTAAATTGATTTTGGAGCCCGAAGCCATTCTTGATATGTAGGAAAAAAAGTTGAGAAACAAGACTATCTCTGAGTATCTGGCAAAATGGAAGGGTCTATCTATAGAGGACGCCATTTGGGAAGGAGCGGAAATATTTGATCACACAAATTTGAAATTGTTTGAGGACAAGCAATCTCGGGAAGGGCAGATTGTCATGCCCCCACCTGTAAGACCCTGCAACAATAAGAATGAAATCGCCGGTAGAAAAAAAATAGCAAAGGGATCGAAAATACAAAGGACATCATGGGAAGCTATTCCATAAAAGCAAGTAATTAATAAACATATAATTACTTAAAGGCAGCACTTGGGAAAGCATGTCATTAACAAGACAAGGCAGCGCTTGGGTTTTGAAGAGATATGTCCCTTACAATGGTAAGGAGTGGAAAGAGGTGACTCTTCCCCACCACAAGATATAAAAAGAGGAATATTTCAAATGAAAGAGGATCAAAGGAGATCAGATAAAAATAAATATCTGGATTCAGAAAAGCAGCTGCCATTGAATTTAATAAGTAATTGGTATGCATCATGATGGAGTATAATGTTTTTATATATACAATCTCTTATGTATCTTTAACCTAGTTACTAATGGGAATTGCTAATTTATTTAAGGCTATTATAATTTTTTATTTAATCTATTTGTTTCACTATAAGCAATGAGGCATGGATTAGCAAGGAAACATGATTGGGAGAGGCAATAGACCGGTTCCACAATGTAAGTAGGCCACCCCATGTTGGATGGTAATAGGAGTTCCTACCACTTGTGGGCCAAGGGGTGTTATACCATGCTCTTGGGCTTAATTGTGATGAATAGTCTTTGGGTGCCCTATCATGCTTTCCTCCCCAATCCTTACTATGGTTGGTTATTGGAAAAGAAAATGTAGATTAGATCCAATTAGACGATGTTATTTATCTTAATTGTTCATTTACTCTTAAGTTCAATATATGCGCCATTCTTATATTCTAACCTACCTCACTTAAGCATGGTTTTAAGATGATTGAGCCACCTTTGGTGGATTTTTTAGGACTGGTTATGCCATGTTAGAAGTGCATTAGAGTCCTTTTTCAACCTTATTTCTTCCTTGGCAAAATTTCTCTTGGCCTTTGCCAACTTTGACATGATTTCTTGATGGTTGAGCCACTATTAAAGTGTGCTTTATCTATTTAGAAAAATGCATTTATTTCCTCATTGTGCTTTTATACCATGTCTACCATTTGAATTGCCATTCTCTCCTAGCATTTTTTCTCACATTTGCTTTGCTGAATGGAAAGGTAAAGAGACTTTCTCAATCATTCCATTCCATTGTCCTTGCCTTCTAGAATTTGTTGATGTATCGTCTTCTATTTCACCTTGGAGCCTTCAAGCTTTGAAAGAGTCACTCATCATAGTTTGTCATTCCTTATCCATGAATGACTTGCACACACGGTTAGCATACAACCTAGGCTATGACCTAGTAACATGACAGATTGGCAAGAAGGATCACCTAGCTAATATTGACTAACATGATGAGGATACTAACTATAAATTTGACATGAAATGCAAAGTTTCATAATAAAGTCATCTAAATTGGCTCAAATAATTATAACTCTTGTACATGACAGTGTACATGCACTCTTAGCTGTTGAGAATGAATCTGCACCTTACATTATTCAGTTTAGGTATTTGAGTTCCATAAGTGCACACCATTGTTAACAACATGAAGCCAGTAACAATCACATTTTACAGAGAAATGCAGCAGCCACAGCAGTCCTATTACCATTCATTTCCCCGAGCAATGCCATTCGGATGTAGGAGACATCAAAGATTGTGGTTTTTCCTTTTGAGGCCTTGGACATAGCATGGATGGTGTTTGGAATGGGTAAATGAGGCATTAGATGCAGTGTGGATAGTTAATATGTTAAAATGATTTAAAAAATAGATATTTTTTGAAAAAAATATGTTTAGAGATGATTTTCCTTGGAAATGTTTGAATTCTTTTGGGTTCATCACAGGTTTTGCTCGAGCTTATCCAAGCCAAACCCACAGTTCTATTCATGTGCCCTAGAAGAATCCTTGTCCAAATCAGCTCAAAATCCAGGCAGGATATGAACTAAACACAAGTCAAGGCAATGCAGGGGATGAACTATTAACTCAATATACATACATATATATATGCATTTTATATATAAATATTATAATATAACCAAGCAAGTATTATAAATTAAAAATATAAAAAACAAAAAATATAAATAAAGTGTTATGCTCTATGCCTTGAGATGTTTCAATAATTGAGTACATGTGTATTTTTTATAATTGTTGTATCTAGCCATTTCTATATTAGAGAGTCTTGAAAATTTACTATATTTATATCTGATATTGTATCCATTGCCAACAACTTTGATTTAGAGCCTTTCTTGCATATTCCATGTTTATTTTAAAGTACTTAGATAATTTTGTTTGATGTCCCTGCACATTACAACCGTAATAATCATCCTTTACATATAGAGTTACCAATTCTTAGTTTGTTTTGTCATTTCTAGCTTGCATCTTCATCATATGAGTTGCAATGGTTTAGTCTGTCATTAGTTAAAACTTAAAGTTTTATATTTGAATCTAGAGGGCACTTTAAGAATCATAGAACTTTCTTAAGCTAACTTGCATTGTCGTTGCATTTGGGTCTGCTACATAAAAGCATTGATAATAATAAAAAGATAGGCGCCCTTTCCAAATCCTCTTTTTCCATTTTCTTAACTAAGTGTAGACGTTTCTTGAATGAACATAATGTTGATTTAATCTTACAACTTGCTTCTTTCTATTTTTGTTGCTTGGCTTAGAGGATAAAATCTTCACTTGTTAGTTGGTTTGCTTCGTTTTGAGTGGTGTTGCTTATTTCGTTAATGTCTATTAGATTAGACTCTTCTTTTCAATCTTTAAGAATAGACTTCGAAGAGGCGTACACTACATTGGGAATGAGCTACTCTTTCCATAGTTTTTCTACTCTTAGCATGTCTTTTCAACCATATTCTTTGATAAGATTTGCTAGAGTGTACCTTTTTCTTCAATTTTAATCCAACCTTGGGAAGTCCAGCATTTGAGGATTATTCATGTTGTTCTTCTTGGATACAATACTAGTTTAGGTAACTCTTGGGTAAGGAAATTCAGTTGTATTACCAATATCAAAACTCAGATAAATCTCTTGATACCAAAATGAAAGGAAATACAAACAATTTCCTATATTAATCATTGTGCAAAATAATTTTCACCATTAGTCCTATAAGGAAAGATGCCACAATGATATTCCTAATCTATACAAATCTCAGCAACATTCAAGCATAAACCACACATAACAAGAATGAATGAAATAACAACACACTAGAAAGAGTGAGAGAGACATTGATATACCTTGGGAAAACCCAACATCCAAGACATTGAAACCAGTGTTTTTCCAACAACACAATAGTTACAATACAATATCAGGCTCTAATTCTTGACATGGAGTTCAAAACTGTAATGTCCTGAACTGAATTTTTTTCTGATTTTCACTTTCACAATGAACAAACATGCAACCGTAACACCTTTTAATCACCAAATTTTTGATGTGGGCAAGATGAGAGCATACGATAAAATGGGGTTCAATTGATATTACTATAAAATTCTTGTTGGCAGCAACCTGCACAACTCAATATAGCAATTGATACAAAATTTTGAAAGTACGAAATATTATTTAAAAATTTGGAAGTAATGAAATATTTTTTTGGTGGCAAACCTTCTAGATTACAGCGTACTAAAAACTGAAAATAATTGAAGCTAGTTTTGGCGGCAAGCTTTCCAAAACAAATTATAAAATCTCAATCTAGTGAAGAACTACACAAATTACATTAAAATTTAAAAATATAAAGTTGAAAAGTATATGATTTTCTAATATCATGTTGGCATAACCATCAAAACTTACAATACTAAAATCATCAATAATTCTTTTAATAATCTAATGATAAACAACATAGAAATTACAATGAAAATACTTTTATAACAATGAATGAATTATTGATTGTCATTGGAGAAATGTCATGCTAAAATAAGAAACTTATTACCAAACCCCAAAGTATGTAGCTCCCCTTTGAAGATATGACTATGTTAATGAAGTATGTCAGGTTGTACTGGATTAACACAGCAGCTATTAAAGGCTACGATTGTCCAAGATTAATGTGGTGGCCAGATTTCGAAGTTCATAAATATTATATTATACTTGCTTTATGAATCGCACCCTTTTGTGCTTGGTGCGGCAACCAAAGGTTGTTCCAAATGTTGCGGCCAGGTTAGGAAATGTTGCAGCCCGCTTTTGGGACTAAATAAAGCTGCAAATAGGTACTAAAAAGGGTACAACAATACCTTGATGCTGTAGACTGTTAGTAATTAAAATAAACAATATAACACTGTAGGTACCATATAAATGTGGCTGGAAAATATAGCTAGTTCAGCCAGTCAATATTATAACAATAATATTTATCATTAAACAACAACAAAAGTTATCCCACAGCATCACAGACTGATTACAAGAATGAACATTCCATAAACTCACAAACTACTGCAACACTAAACAGAATCTGGAAAATAACTACAAACCATTATCTCATTGGTAATCCCCAAGTGGAATTACTCAAATGAATACAAGGGTTTTGGTCCTTAAATCTATTCTATGTCAAATCATTTTCGTTTTAAGGTAGGAAAGACAAACAATGTTCAATCTCAAGAGAAATAAATTTAATAGTATGAATTGGTAACCCTCTCCACTCCTTAACTCCTTATATAGGCTTTATAAAGAAAAATATATATATGTTTTATACTTTTTCCCTCCAATCTTTAGTTTCTGAAAAGCGACAAAACCTTTAAAAAATACATTACATTTTGGACCCCATTCCTAGTATCACATTTGGTCTCTCTTTTAAAACAATTTTTTAATAATAAAACAAAGTTGTTTTTTATGAATATAATTCAAATTATTTTTTCAAATACTTTAATTAAATTATTAAAATATTTTCCCTTGCACCACCCCATTAGCCTACGGGAATTAAAATAATAGGCTGAGGATCTTCATTGAACTTTGCTTGAGAAGGGGACATGGCAAAGGCTCTCAATCAAGGAGGAAACCATGCAAAATGCAACCTCCTTTTCAGCAGCAAATAAGCATGGTTGCTTTCCCATGAGATTGATCCAAGAACAAATGAGAGCCACACATCTGACTCCATGCTCCTCTTGATCTCCTCAACAAAATACTCAAGCAACAATGTACTTACAACAAGCTTCACTCACAATGAACAAGTACAAGATGACAAAGTGATGATTAACACCATCTCAAGCCTCCTATTTATATGCAAGAGAGCAACATTGAGAGGAAAACTTACTACAAACTTCTCAAACCACCTTGTCACCAATAATTAATGAACCAAGCAAAAACAAGCAATGCACAAAACATCTCCAAGGTGTGTGCCCAAATTTGCCACTAGACCATGTGACAAGGCATTCTCCAAGGCACCAATATTGCTCCTCTCTAAGCCTAGCAGCCATGTCCCAAGATTTTTTTTTTTTTACAATATTGAATTTATTTTACGATGGTCCCAAATTATTAGATGCATTTCTCCAATGAGATCAGTTGACCATGCGCTCACTAAATCATGATCCACCCAATGTGCTACTCACACTAAATACATGTGCAATGTCATACAACCTCCCTTATGAAAATGTTGTCCAATCTTAATGTGTGGCTTGCCACACAAATATGGACCACAACATCATGAAATATGAAAAATTTCTATTTGCAAGATGTACTCAATACAACACCTTCCCAGCATCTTGGTTACATTCTAGGTTTTTCATTTTTCCCAAATCTTGTTCAGGTACCTACTTCATATGGCATTGATGCACCTTGGATGTACTTGGTCAGTACTTATCAAAAATTGATGGGGAATTAAAATAAATAAATAAAAATTTGCACATTTATATTATAGTTAAATCTGCTAATCTCTCTCTATATATCCAAGCCATACCAAAAGCAGGGTCTGGAAAAAGGTCAAACCCTTGTAGCTGTACTTGCACCTTGGTAACTTAAAAATACGACTTTGAAGTTGGTCTGATTATAACAATTAACTGGATTTACTACATTCCTTATCATCTAATTTGTATCAACAATATGTCATTGGTTCGTCTAGCCCGACCCTTGTAATAAATGTGTGACAGTGCTTGTTTCCATTCATGGACTGCTATCTTTTCCTCACATGGCGATCTATCATGTATTTAAGTCTCATGGGTTATCTCAATTGCTTTGTTGTATTTTTATTATTTTTTAATGTTTAGTTACTTAACCCACATTTCCTGTACCCCTGTACTTCTCTACTAGAGTTGTACGTACTTTCAAGTCCATTGGTCTACTTTGGTAATTTGAAGACATTAATGATTAACTTAATTTGTTTCCTTCTGGTTCTTCTATTCCATAGCTGCATTAAGTTTGTTTTTTCTGGCTAAATGATCTTGTTAAGTGATTTTGTCGACTGCCTGGAAACAATTGTAGTGCCTTTATTTATATGCATGAAATTTCTAGTTGAACACTTTGGTTATTTGTGGATTCTAGTATAATTTTTTTTTATCCTTTCCCTCTTTTTCTTTAGCCTTATAGTGTAATCAGTAATGTTAAGCAGCAAATTTAACTACAAGCCATAATGTTCTATGCAGTTTGTCCTTGTAAAATTTCGTATCTTTATATGGATCATTTTTATAAGTTACACGCATTTTATCTATAAATTCTGTATACGCACAATGTGGTTTACACATGTTTTGGAATAAAATTCCGTATTTTCAATTTATTTTCATATACCTACTTGATGGAGCGATATGTTTTTCTGAAACAATGTGCAACTGCAACTATCTAGTTTTGTGAACTCAGAGATCTGTAATTTTTTAGTGTAAATGTTTACCTTTTTGAAGGGTGAACTTATGTTCTTTATTTTTCTTTGCTGTAGGCTGCTGTGACAGATATCCAAGTCTTTCCAAGCGGTTTTCTTACTTGCGGTGGAGATGGTGCTATAAAGATATTCCAGCATGCAAATGAAATATCTTATAAATAAGAAAAGCGATTCCATGCACAGGCAGTTGTAGAAGTCTGTATTATTACCTTCAACGCAAGTCGTAGAGAAGAATTCTCGATGAAGATCGGCTCGAATAATCCTTTATGAGATAATACAAGTTAGCTCAAAGATAAGGTTTACTTTATTTCAAATTTTATTGTTGAATCCAAGCTGATGGAAAGGAGCTGCAATCGAGCTAGTGTATAGTCAAATGCTTTCTCATTACAGGTTTTGGATGTAGTACTCGACATTTTCTACTGGCTCATGTATGTCATGGCTCATGCTGAGCTCTTCTGCAAATATATCTTTTTTATTTTGATTTTAGGGCACAATTAGGCATCTTATCTCTTCTATGGCTCGAGTAGGAAGATGCAGCTTTCTGGTGCCTCATTCTTGATGTACATTATATTCCTTCTGTAATCTATCAGTTTTTTTGTCCAAAAAAACTGAAAATTAAGACAACAAATATTAATCAATGGATTACCTGTAAGCATGAACTTGAGTAGTAATTTTAATGAAAACGGGAAGAGGATTAGAATTGTTATGAACATTATGATGTTGGTACTTATTTACCTAGACGCCAGGCATAATGATGTAATGTTCTTTATTTACTGGTGGGGATACTACCACTGAGAGAGACACCAATAGCTTAAATTACAAGCATCTCAGATAAAATGAGACTAATAAAGTGAAACGTACGGATCTAACTATTCCCTCTATATTAACTAACAAAATCCTTGGACTAAAGCAGGAAGGAGGAGCAACGCAAAACCCAAGGATAACATAAGCTGAAAAGGCAGCATGTAACTATTTTCTACTAAAGTGGTATTTTTTCTATTTTCCATGAAGTTTCGCGGATGAGGCATTATGGTACCAAAATTTGGGGACGTGGGAGGACACTGGCTGACAGTAAATATATATTTTCTTTTCATATACTTTTTCTTTCATTCACACATATAGGGGAGAGGATCGAGTAGTTGAGAATCCTAACTTCGCACTTTAATTATTCTATGTGGAAATTTCAAATCACTACCAATTTTTTACAGCAGCTTACTTGACAAGTCCCCTGCTTATAACTAAGGTTTAAAGACCACATCAGCATGCTTTTTGTCAAGGTGTCCAAAAAGGCCCAAAAATAAATGTGAGACCAATACTTGTGCATTCACAGCATGTTTTATTGAGTGCTGATGTGGCATCACATGATTGGTTGCTTTTTAGATCAAAGGAATACATTTTGTTTAATTATGGGTAGTCATCATCAACACTAACAACTTTAAAGTCACAACTATTGGTCCAATATTGATAAAAATATTGGGCATTATATAAACAAATACTATCATAACTATTGAAACATGCTCAAGTACCGGGTTGTCTCCCCTATCCCTTATTTAGTTTTGGTCCATTTTGATGGAATGTTTTAATATGATTGTATAATAACATGTGCACATTCTCCTCTAGTTCTTATATACCCCCATTTACTCTCTCCTTTGTGCATCATTACTTAGCCCTGCCTAATCTGCACATGTTTCCATATATTCACCTCATTATCAGCCCACATTTTCATGCACCTAATCTTTGCCTTGAGATGTTGTATCCCCTATTGTGGATCATTTCTATGACATGTGGAAACAATTTCAAATGGTGTAGCTCCAAATTCAAATTGATGACTTGGCCTTTTCCACTAGACATTGAGAGCTAACTTAGTACATGTTTATGCAACTATTTGCTATGTCTTGTATTAAGGACATTCCACTAGACATTGAGAGCTAACTTAGTACATGTTTATGCAACTATTTGCTATGTCTTGTATTAAGGACATTCATTAAAGTATTTAAACACGTCCTATAATCATTTAAAAATCCTAAGCATTAAGGAGCATTTATAGCTAGAAGCACTTCAATTAGACCACTAAAAAGAACATATATGCATCAAAAATCACATCTAGGCTATTGCATGCTTGTTTGTATTTGCCAACATTGGCCAAGGTTGTGAACTTGCTCTTTCAAAGGGGATCCTCTCAATTCAATGAACTACCCGAGGTATTTTAAAATAATGTCACTCCTTACACATCAATAGACAATAGGAATTGGGGCCAACTAGGTTGCAATTGTACACAATTTGCTAGATTAGATTTGTGGGTCATATAACATATCTCTTTTCAGTATTTTTTTTTAATTTTATTTATTTATTTAATTTGTGGCAATTAATCTGCTTTTTATTTTCCTTCAATATTAATGTAATTCTACTTTTGCAAATAAAAAAGAAATACCATTTTGCTATGTTTTTCAATCTTAGCCTCCCATAATATTTTGCATTCACAAGCTTCAAGACTAGTCGTCCACATCTTTTGCAATATAGATGTTGTCTACAATTCTATTTCGAATATTTTTCTTATCTCATCCCATTATATTTTGCATTCATGGGCTTCATGACTACCTTTTTTTTTACCAAACCATTTGCAATACAAGAGTTGTTTATTGTATAAGCTGTTTTTTCCAAGTAATGTCTCACTAACCATTATTGCATTAGGCTTTATTTTATTGCTCTAGTTCTTTGAACAACTATTTATTTTTTATTCTTATTTTTTTAATTGAAATTTTTAAAAACAAGAGTAAAAAATACCTCTTTTATTGCATTTTAGAAATGAAATAAATTCAAATTTCCCCTTTGTTGGGGTTAGAGATGATCCCAAGCATTCCTTTAAACTTCTCTAACTTCTCTCTTTCAAGTGCTTTGGTAAGAATATATGTTGGTTGGTTTGCAATTGGATGATACTTGAGTTGTACATTGCCATCTTTCACATGATGTTGAATCAAATGAAACTTTGTGTTGATGTGTTTGGTTTGATTGTGAAAGATTGGATTTTCAACCATTTTGATTGTGAATTGATTGTCAATTAGGAGAGCATTTAATGAAATCTCTTGTTATTGCAAATCTTTAAGAGTCTTTGTAAACAATAATATTTCTCTAGTTGCATTGGAAGTTCCCATATATTTTTCTTCTATAGAGGCCAACTGGCATTGATAACTTCTTAGATTTCTATAAAAAAATGACTATTGTCCCTAGATGCATTAGGAAACTTGTAGATTTTCCATCTTGCAAGTCATTTACATAATTATGATAAAGAATTGTTACATGGAGTATTTTAGTCTATAGTTTTGAGTTCCCTTTAGATATTGAAGAACTATTTTTCATAGTACACAATTATTTTATGTAGATTGTTGCAAGAATTTAGAGAGGGATTCAATAGTAAAAAAAATTGTTCGGTTGTCTTATTGTTGCATAAATCAAATTTTCAACAAGTTGTCAATATTTAGTTGCATAAACAAACACTATAAAATCATCTAATGCTATTTTTTAACTTTGGTCCACATGAGTACTAAGTAGTATGCAATCGTACATTCCAAATTTTCTTGGTAGTTCACCAATATGCTTTTGTTGGGTGATGAAGATATATTTGAGTTTTAGACACACCTCAATACTAAAATTGTAATGAAGGTATTCAAAACTTAGTCATTTGAAACCCTTTCTTCAATTTTTCATTCATAATTGTTATATACTTTTCATTGTTACGAGTTAGAGACATATCAACTACATAAACAAGTTGATATGCAATTGTGCTATCGACCTTGTTGACAAAACAGAGCTGCATCATCAAATGTAAAGTGCTTGAAAGTCTAGTTGAAGAGGTGCTTGGTGAGTTTTTCATACCCCTCATGGCTTGGCCTTCTCTCATTAACACAACATTTAAATAATTGTCAGCATTTCAACAAGTAAATTTACCCCATGTAGCAGCCTCTATTTAATTTTAGATTCCCTCTCTTATTCCACATGTGCAGCCTCCAATCACCCACGATAGTATGTGACATTCTTAATTTAAATCTGCAACTTTCAGTCAACAACTATACTATTTCCTTACTAGGAATTCCTCCTGCACCTCTGGCGTATGAGTGGAGCAACATATTTCATGTTTCACCTTTGTATTTTCTTTTATTGCAGCCCCTCAATGACTTCTCTGTCTTCCTTAATCTGCCGCCCCACCCTTGTTACTTCACTCTTTTTTAAAATAATTTTTTTCTATTCTCCAATTGGCGTGGCTGGCCTTGTTTTTCCCCAAACCGCTTGCAATTTTAATCAACTAAATTTATCTCCTGCTTCCCTTGCCTTTTTTCCTTTCTATCTGTTAGATAATGATTTGTAAAAACATAAAAAAACCGTCGACAAAGCTCTCGTCCCTTCCTCTTCTCATGCAGGCTTGGTTTCCTGTTTTCATCGTTGCCTTTTTGTCTTCCAATCTGCCTTCCATGGCCCTTCCAATTCTCCCTTACCGGCTTTCAAAACAACAATTTTTATTGCAATTTTAATTTCTTGAAATTACTTGATGATAGGCATAACTTTTCAATTATTTGCTTGGCCAATTCATATGGCCTTTGCCTTGTGCCGTAAAAACGATCAATTGTTATTCAAATCTTCCACTATGAATCTTTATATGGTTGTGCATTGTTTGAATGTAAGTAATGGGTAAGATTTCATCAACGATGTATTTATCATATTTATCATGTCTTCTGGAATTTGACTTTCATTATAATTTGATTTCCTAGAACAATTGTTTTTGTGTGATGTTGATTGTGCTTATATTTAGATGCTCTTGCAGCAGTCTTGGCCTTTTAATTTTTTTGAGTTCTATTGTCGTGTTGTGATTTTGTTTGTTCAACCTTGTTTTGTGTGTTGTGATTTTGTGTGTTCAACCTTGTTTTGTGTGTTGACATGTGTCCCCTATGTTTTTGTTATGTTTTTCTCCCATCTTACATATGATGACACTTTTCCTCTTATGGTTATTAAGTATTAGCAGCAAACTTAATATAACAAATATTAGAGTTAAGATAATTTATAATATGCAATATTATCAAAATAAATGTGAATAATTAATGTAAGCTACAAACATGCGACAATTAAATAATCAACATAATAAATGGAATACCTCCACATGGATTAATCATATTAACACCAAATCATATAGACAATATTCCCAATATTATTGAATCAATGGTTCTCAATACTTATCTTAAAGTCATGGAAAGGCTGTTATATGGCACTCAGAGGAATGGTTATAGATCTAGGCTATTTCCTGGCACAAACACCCTCGAAGGAATCGGTTCTTGCACATAACCAATTTTCCTTCATGACATAAACTCAGCCCTGGCTAGGACACTCTCGAGTGTACGTTGTACCCTGAGTTGGACACATGCTGTGTGCCCCTTCTCCAAATGTTTAAATGTCCACCTAGACCCCAACCTTCACTCCTTTGTGCCATTTTAGTTTCTCTTTCCTTTTTCTCTTCTCTCCTTGAATGTTCTCCATCATTGAATGTTTTCCATGTCTCACATGAATGATTTATATATCATTTTAAGGGGTTGTTTCCAAACCATCACACCTTTTCACAAAAGGTTGCCTTTTAATAATTATTTAAATAAATAACTATTCTTCCCCCTTTTTAAAAGGTATTTATACACATTTTTTATTAATATCTCTTTTAACCAAAGGATCACAATAATCTTTATTTTTATTTCTTTTTAATTTTTGAAGGTTTATTTCATAACTTTCTCTTCTCTTGGGGAAAAGGTCACATAACATTACCAAAATTTTAAGCATGTTGTACTTGGACGATAGCACAATGTGTAGACATTGGTGGTGTGTTCTCCAACTATATCATTCTATATCATTCATTTTTGGACCTACCAATGTGCTATGCCCTTAATATTAGTGTACATAGGGTTATGAATAGTCAACTTGTGGCTATCTTAACTCTTTATTAAGTCATATTATCAAGATTATATTGTTATATAGTTATTTAGGTCAGCCTAAGGCTTATATAGGGCTATCTAAGTTGGCCTAGGTGATATCCTAAGCATAAATATGGTATATATATGAGGTAGCGAGCCTAATTTCATCATCATATTGTGAATTACTTTCTCTTTGGATATATTTTGAAGTTTACCCCCTCAAGGTGGCTTGTTATTCTCAACTATTGTCAAGTATTTGTAGCTTATTTCCTATTATATTCTTCTATTGTGCAATTTATTTCAAATTACAAGTATATTAGAGCATGATCTTGGCATCATATAGGCAAGGCATTTTCTTAATATTGGAGGTCATTTTAGGAAGTGCATATCTCTCAGATTTTGACAATTTTTTTAATTTTTAAAGATTTTTTTAAGAACATATTCAAGAAGCTACAATCCAAATTTATGATGAATTAGAGTAGAATTTAGTGATTTATTGTAGAATTAAGGTTTCAACCCCATTTATTTGGAAATCGCATATTTCCCAAATCTTGCAGAATTGGTTCTTGATTTTTAATGGGTTTTTGAAGACATATAGAGGATTTTAAAATCCAAATTTCAGATAAATTGAAGAAAAAATAAGTGATTTATTGTAATATTAGAGTCCCCAAAAATATGCTCTCAAGGCTACAAAACACCTAATTTTTGGGAGCTTTTTTAGGGAAAGTGCAACTTAGGCCTTGGTAAGTTACAGTAAAAAAATTGCATTATTTGGAATCTTTTTGTGTGATTTATTGCAAAATTATTTTCTTCCATCATGATAGGGCCTACAATAAGAGACAAAAAGAATGATACCACACTAAGGAAAACTTTAGATAAGGATGAGGTTGAAATTGAGGATATTAACCCTAATGATGAAATCAACAAGGTCAAGGGTGAAATTTCATCAATTAGGAATGACATAAATGAATTTTCTAAGAAGTTGGACACAATTATTCAGGGATGAAGTCTAAGGGTGAAGATTCACCTAGTAAGGTGGAAGATAATGTTTTTGTTGAACATGAATTCCTTGTGCTTGACTCAAATTTCAAGAAGGATTATTCATTTAATAATCATATGCCTAGGAAACTCATACCCAAGTTGGATATGTGAAAGTTTGATTGCACAAATCCAACCAATTGGCTTTGCCAAATGGAATATTTCTTTGATCTTCATCATGTTCCTAGTCAACAGAAGGTGGCTATGGAATCATTATAATTGGAATCAGATCACTTTATTTGGTATCATTGTTTATGTGATGAGAAGAGAAGAAGGGTTGTGTGGTCACATGGTCAATTTTTCAGGAGGATATTGCTACCCATTGTGGAGATAACTTTATGGATAGCTACTTATGCCAACTCACTAAATTAAAGAAAATAGGTATAGTCAAGGAATATATTCAACAATCTCAAACCCTTTGTTTAAGAGTGGATAATGTGACCCAAAAAAATTGAACGAACTATTTCTAAGAGGTTTAAAGGACCGCATAAAATATGAGGTACAATTTTTCCAACCACAATCCTTATCACAGGCAATATTAATGGGAAAAATGTTGAGAATTTTTTGGCCAATAGGTGACAAGGGATTGTAAATGTAAGAAAAAGGATATCTCCTACACATTCATTACCTCAACCTACTAGATTGACTCCACAATAAATTGAGAAGAGGGAAAAAGGGTCGTGTTTCTAGTATGATATCACATATAATCAAGGAAATAAATGCAGAGAAAAAAATTGTTCTATATTGAAGGTCCTTGAGTGAGGAAGAAGAGGAGGAACCAATATTAGAGGGTGATAGGGATTCAAATGAGGAATCACATGATTCCCAACAAATCATTTCTTGTCATGCACTCTCAAGTTTTAGCACCCCACAATCTTTCAAGGTAGTGGGTTTCTTAAAGAAACAAAAAGTAACAGTGTTGATCGACTTAGATATTACTCATAATTTCATCAACAAAAAGTTGGCTACTCACCTCAATTATTTATATATCCAACTCTAGAGTTCAGGTCTTGATTACAGATGGTGGTATTATTAATTTTTCAGAAAATTTCCATATTATTAAATCAGTCATGGGAGAGTATCACCTTGATAGCCCAATGCATATTATCTCAATGGGTGCACCATATATTGTTTTTGGAGTACAATGACTTACTACCTTGGGAACAATTGAGATGAACTTCCAAGAACTATTCATGAGATTTCAATTAGAAGGAAAGATAGTAGACCTAAGAGGGTTGAAAGCAAATCCCCCAAAAAATGGTAAGCTCTCATCAAATACAAAATTTTCTTAAGAAAGGAGTTGATGTATTTATGGCCCAAATATGTTCATTAGGAGTCTATCAAGCTAATTCTCCCACCCATATAGATTTAAAAGCAATCATTGATCATCACACAATGGTTTTTAGAGATATTCCTAGAAGAATTCCTCCTAAGAGGGATTGTGATCATGCCATACAACTAGTTCTTGGGATCCAACCACTCAACATCAGGCCCTACAGGTACCCTTATATGCAAAAAAGTGAGATTGAAAAGATTGTGGAGGAGATGTTAGAGGCAAGAATTATCAGGCATATCCAAAGTGCTTACTCCTTGCCTGCGGTAATGGTGCATAAGAAGGAACATGTGTCCAAACTATAAAGTGCTCAACATATGCACCATCAAAGATAAGTTTCTCATTGATGATTTTCTAGATGAATTGAATGGAGCTATGCATTTTACAAAGTTAGATCTTAGATCACGTTATCACCAAATTCAAATTAGGAAGAAGACATTTTTAAGACAACATTTAAGAATCATGAGGGTCATTATGAGTTTTTGGTGATGTCATTTGGTCTTACCAATGCACCATCTACATTTCAAAGTTTGAACTCCATCTTTAAGAAATTCTTGAGGAAGTATGTATTAGTGTTCTTTGATGATATATTGATTTATAGAAAGACATGGGAAGAACACTTGCAACATGTAGATCAAGCATTACAAGTTCTTGAAGATCATCAACTCTATGCTAAGCCATCCAATTGTGCTTTTGGTCTCAATGAGGTGGATTACTTGGGACACAGTTTCTTAGGAAGGAGTAAAGGTGGATCCTAACAAAATTAAGGCTATCATTAAATGACTTATTTCCAAAACCATTAAGAAATTGAAGGTGTTATTTGGATTGATTGGATATATATAAGATTTGTGAAGAATTATGGTCGTATAGCAACACCCCTCACAACTTTATTGAAGAAGGAATTCTTTATTAGAACGAGTTTGCTAATGCAACATTTGAGAGATTTAAAGAGGCTATGTGGACAACTCTAGTGTTGCCACTCTAGACTTCACCAAGGATTTTAGTATGGAATGTGATGCTTTAGGAAATGGTATAAGATCATTTACCATGCAAGCGGGTTGGACAATTACTTTCGAGAGTTATCAATTAAAGGGTAAGAAACAAATCAAACCCATTTATGAGAAATAAATATTAAATATTCTTCATGTAGTAAAACAATGGAGGCCTTATCTAATGGTTAGACACTTCAAAGTTAAGATAGATCATGATAGCTTAATTTTTTTGGAATAAATATTATCTTCTAAAGAGCAAAAAAAGTGGGTCACTAAGATGTTGAGATATGAATTTGAGATTGTAAGTAAGAAATGGAAGGAAAATGTTGTGGTAGATGCACTTTTTAGGAAGGATGAGAATGATGAAGCTTTATTGTGTTTCATTTCAATATTACAAGTAGATTAGGTGGTAGAAGCCAAAGCAAAGTGGCAGAATGATGTCACTGTACAAGTGTCCCCATTCAATAGTTATAGAGTTATCCCAGTAGTTCATATAAGTTTTATTGGAAGGGAGATACTCAGTGGTATAAAGAGTGATTGTATATCTGCAATAATTCCACTCTTGAACACAAGATTCTCGCAAAGCTTCATGAGTCTCCAATTGGTGGCCATTCAAGATTTTTGAAGACATCATTGATTCAAGCAATATTTTTTTTAGAAGGGCTAAAAGGTGATGCTAAATTTTTTTTAATTGAATGTTTGGTTTGTCAAAGAAATAAAGGGGGGACAATTAAGACATCAGGTCTCTTGCAACCCTTACTTATTCCTAGCCAATGTTGGGAAGAGGTATCTATGGACTTCATCACGGGGCTTCCAAAATCTAAAGGTAATAATTTCATCACGGTAATAATAGATCACTTCACTAAATATGCACATTTCATTGTGTTATCACATCCTTTTACAATAAGTATAGTGGAAAAATATTTTTTAGAGAATATACATTCTACCTAGTATGTGCCTAAGGTTATTGTCAGTGACAGTGATTCTATCTTTACTAGTCACTTTTGGAAAGATTTATTCTCCTGTTTGGGTACTTAATTGGCTCATAGTTCTTCATACCATCCTCAATCTAATGGGAAAACTTATGTTGTAAATAAGTTCTTGGAATGATATCTATGTTGTATCACTCCAGATAAATAGTTTCAATGGGTAGATTGTATACTATTAATAGAATGGTGATATAACACTTCTTTTCATAGTTCATAAAAAATGTCTTTGTTTATGGAACCATATGGATATTGTCTTCCTTCCATCACAACATCATTGAAGTTGTCACCAACATTTCAAGAATTGAAGGACCACTTGCTTCATCAATAATTGGTACTTTCAAGAGTACTCAAGGATAATTTAGTCACGACATAAAATTGAATGAAGTAGCAAGTGGACCAACACCATTGTGAAATTTTTTGAAGTTTGGGATTGGGTCTTCTTGAGATTGTAATCTTAGAAGAAAATTTCATTAAAGCAACAAAAAAAGAACAAATTATATCCAAAATATTATTTCCCATACCAAATCATGCAAACGATAGGTAGTGTTGCCTACAAGCTAGAATTATGAAAAAAAAAATCTATTTTTTCATGTTTCTTGTTTGAATAAGGTAATTAGGCATAATATCCCTACTCTTACAATATTACCAAATCTTGATGAAGGAAGAATCATATTGGAAGTAGAGTACATTTTTCAAACACACATAAAGAAGCTAAGGACTAGAACACTCACTGTGTATTTCATCTAATGGAATATATTACCAGTTGAAGATGCCACATGGGAGGATGGGGAGTTATTCAGAAGCATCCAAACTTGATTAGCATTGAGGAAAATGCTTCTTTGAAGAGGGGGGCATGCTACAACATTAATATTAGTGTACCTAGGGTTGTGAATAGTTGGCTTGTAGCTATCTTAAATCTTAATTAAATCATATTATCAGTATTATTTTTCTATTTAGTTATTTAGGTCAGCCTAAGGCTTATATAGGGCTATCTTAGTTAGTCTGAGTGATATTGTAGGCATAAATAAGGTATATATAGGAGGTAGTGAGTCTTATTTCATCATCATATTGTGAATGTGTTCTCATTGGAGATATTTAGAGTTTTTTCCCCTTGAAGTGGCTTGTTATTCTTAGTTATTATCAAGTTGCAACATATTTCCTATCATATTCTTCTATTGTGCAAATTATTTCATTACACAATGACCTTTCACCTTCCAAATGTTTCTTTGTAACTATTGTTGGCCTAGCACTTGGAAGTCTAATAATTACTTTTGTATTTTGAATGACTATTGAGCTTCCTTCTCATTAAGGTTTTTCTCTCTCACACACACATGCAACTTTGCAATCCCTCATGCAATTTTGAACCTCTTTGGCTCTCTACAAGGCTTTGTAATGTCTAATCACTATGCAACTTTCTTGGCCTCGTAAGCATCTTCCACTATCATTGTGAAGATTAGTTTTTTGTTCTTTATCTGTATCTCTTTACTTATTGTTTAAATATTTTATAGTTTCCTTTGGCATTGTGGAGCTACCACCTCCTCTCTTTTTTTCCACACATACTAGGGTGTTGTTCCCAATATACCAAAGATTTAACACTAATAAAATATTACTACCCTACCATTTTTAAATTCTAGATCAATGTATGATTTAAGAGAACATACAATTTCCAATCTTCATTTCATTGATTGCCTATAAAAGTTGAAAGGCTAAAATAGGGGCTTGGCCTGATGGCAAGTTACTAAATAGTTCCAACATTTTTCTTTTCCTAGATATATATTCTCTTGAAGACATTCAAATGCATGAAGGTTTGCTTGTTTTTTGTTCCATTATCATTTCAATACTTTATTTAATGCAATTTTGTTAAAGTTTGTTTATTTCATTATGTACATTTTTTATATACTTGGTACTTTTTTCTTCATGCTTTTTCATTCTTATGTGTAGACCAAGTAAATTCTAGTAAAAATATTTCTAGATGACAACATAAGCTAGACAATATGAGAACTAGAAAACAACATGACATAGTAGTTTCTAGGCCAATGAGCTTCTAAGTTTGTTTTCTATTTCCTTCACTACATCCTATTTATCATTTTGTAACTAATTTTCATATTATGTTTGTCTATCTCCTATATTTCCAAAATTTCCATTTTTTATCACAACTAATATCATGTAAAGTTTAACACAACTTAAAGTTTATTTTACATTTTGGTGAACTCAATGCATCTGTAGAGAAGGGGGATTATCTACCCCCGAGACTCTTAGGTCACATAAGAGTCTAAGGGAGTGAATTGCTCTAAACTACCTCAAACTAACTAATAAGCTAAAAAGGAAGGGAAAAAATAACACTGTTTCTCTTAAGTTTATGACAAATGCTTTCTAAAATTGGGTGAGCTAACCATAGAGGTCTCTAACTATAGACCAAAAAACTCTCTGTCAGAGGACAAAAGTCTAGGGGTTGGACCTCAGCATGCCATGCTAGAGTCTCATAGATGTGTTGGCATCTTGTACAACAAACAATCAAGTGGTAGCCAAAAATGCGCAAAGTTTACTGACAACCCAAATGCTCTAGTTTTATAGTTTGATAGAAATGTATGAAAATGTGAAGTACAACAAGAAGAATATTATGTAAGATACACTAATATAAAAATGACAAAGAAAGAAGAAGAATGTCAACTTACTCAAGGTATAGTTCATCAACTAGCTCCAAGCAAATGAATAGCACCTACACACACAATAACAATAAAAATTTTGGGGTTGTGTTTTGAGGTTTTCCTCAATAAAACCCTCATTTTGATGTTCCCACCTCCACAGACAACCAATAGACATCAAGATTGTAGAAAAATGATAAAGAAGTAGATAGAATAGACAAAATGAAGTAGAGAGAAAAAATAACATGGATGCTACTCTATAAGAATGACGATGCAAATAAGAAAATAGAAACAATATAACCTCCCTTTCACGAGTGTTAAAGGATGATAGAAAAAGGAGAAGAACAAGATCACCACACCAACATAGTAGAGCTTCGACAACCTACAATGACAATAGTGTTGGAGCAATAAGATGGTGTAGAAGCCAAGTATGAAGCTTGATGAGTCCAAATATTGAGTCTTTTTTGTTAGGATTTATCATATGTTTGTTATTGTTAGATGGGGTTTTAGCACCTAGTTACTAATAATTTCTATGATATTTCTCTAAACTTATGAACTTTGGGCATGAACTTATTCTTGTAACTTTTGATGGTATTAACTTGTTATGTGATATATCTATACTAATTTTACATGTGATTGAATGAATGTTATTCTAAGGTGATTATGGATATACAATTATCTTGTGCATGCTAATGTCATAATGCAGGTTTAGATTAAGATGCAGATATAAATGAAGCTTGCAAGGTGGAAGAAGTTCATGCCAACTGGTTGGTTGCTGAAGGAGTCAAATAGAGATGGACATTAAAGAGGTCAATGGTTGGAAACTTCTAGCTTGTGTGGAAGTTATAACTTACCTTTAAATGACCATGTCTATTAGTTGAGTAGATCTAGGAGGTGTTGCTATGCCATATCCTCGTTGAGGAAAGACTGGTTTGACTAAATCTAGCGCATGCATAACCTCCTTCCTCTTTTTCATGCTTTCAATAAATGGCATCCTCCTAGTCTATTGGAGTCGACTGCCCAATTAGTTAGGGTCAGTTAGAAGCTTTCCTTCTATAAAATAATGATCAGATGTTCCTCTTGAGGAGGTTGGACATTCTGATATTGTACTTTCATTTTTCAGTTTCAAGGAATACAATCCTGTTGTTGTTACGATGTAACAATGTTTTCAATGAATAAAATGATACTTTAATTTGTTGCATTTGATTTAGTTTTGGGAAGACTCATTCAAGGGGACCCACTTAGTGAGAATTTCATCCATTCAGTTTAGTAATTAATTTTTTGTTCAGTAATTAGTTACGATCTTGGCAACTGTCTATTCCTGTAGCCATTGGAACTTCGTTATGTTTGTTCCTGTAGCCAAGGCTAACAGAGTAACTTCCTATCTGTTTGCTGATATTTTTGTTTATTTCATTCATTTCAGTTTAGTTGTTGATTTATGCTCAGTACTTATGCTAATTTGTTTCAAGCATTTTACTTTGAGTACTATTTCCTCTCTAGTTATAGGATAAGGATGATTACAATTGAGTCCTAGTGCACAAACAGTGTTGACCCATTTCAAGTTCACATCCCTAGTTTGATAATGCAATGAACCTTCATGATGAGCAAGATAACTACTTAGTGCAGATATCTAATCTCTAAGTTATAACTTTAAGGGATTAGTTATTGAACCATTTGAGGAGGCAAACATTTTTGGCGTTGTTGTCAGGGATGGTGTCAAACTAGGAAGTTCTTTAGAGTCATTTCTAGTTTCTTTCTTGTTTTTAGCATCTCTGAAGTTTATTTTTAGCATACCCTTCATTTGAATAAATTAATGATCCACTATTCTTTCACCAATTCTGCGTGTGAGTTGGTTGATACTGAGTTAATACCACATGCATAGGAGTAGGATAAGAGATGATCTAAGGATATTCCTTCCTAATGACCCTAATCCTGATAACTAGCTAGTTGAATTTCAAAATTTTCCAAGAGACGAAGAAGAAGAGGAGGAAAATCCTTTCACTGATGCATTTTCCAACTTGACTAGTTTTGAAACTTCCTCTGAAGAGCAATCTACCCAAAACCTGGTTGTGAATCCATTTGTTTTGACAATCCATCAAGCAATTATGGCTAGCCAAAACCAAAATATACCTAACCAACCATCTTTTCCATTCCCTATCACTCACAAGAATGAAGTTGATAACCTGAAGAACATCCCTGCTTTAGTTCTTCCTAAATTCTATGGGCTTGTAATAGAGGACCCTGACACTTTCTTGTTTGAATTTGATACCCTCTGCAAAAGCTATGATTACACTACTGATGCTCATAGGCTTAAATTATTTCCTACTACCTTGAAGGAAGTTGCATTAAGATGGTTTATGGGATTAGGTAAGAATACTATAGAGACATGGGATGATATGAAAACAAAGTTTCTTGAGAAGTATAAAGGATACCGTAGAGGCAGTGATATGAGAGGAGATGATATATTTAGGATGCAACAAAAGGAGGATGAAAGTTTGGAGGACTATATTTCAAGGTTCCTCTTTTGTCTACAGAAATCCCCACATCATGCACTCAATGAAGAGTCTCAAAAGTTTCTCTTCCTTAGAGGGATCAATAAAAATTGCACTGATGCTTTGGACTTTATAGGAGGAGGAGATATCACCCAAGTTCCCTGGGATGATATTAAGAAGATATGTTAGAATTACTCCAGGGCAGCTATAAAGAAATGAAGAGGTTACCAATATTCTATGGGTAAATCCTCCTCTAATGGAGTTTCAAGGATGGAAATCACTCATTTTTTGGTAGATTTCAAGCAGGATATCATAAATAATATGGCCACACAACTAGATACACTTCAAGCAAAGAAATGAGGAGGCAGAGGAAATGTTGGTAGAATATTGTCCTCATTGCAAGAAAAAGAAGACATACCACAAATGTAAAATGGTAGCCAACATTGAAAGAAAGAAAATTCCACCAAAATCCAAGCCAATTCAGGGTGATGATGATCAGGTTTTCTACATTGCACAAAGAATGCCATGGGCTCCAAAATAAGTTATGCCACCAGATCCATTATCTTTTAGTGGACCTTATTTGAATTCTTATGCATTCGGTAATCAATGGAAACCCTCATACCCATCAAAATTTGGAGGCTATCCACCTCAGCCTTGGAACAATCCTCCAAATACTTGGACCAATTACCAAAACTCTCCACCTCAGTGGAAGCAATTCTAGGGGAATTGGCAACAACCTCCAAGATATTGGCAACAGACATCCCAATGGAGGAGAGCATAGCAATGGCCAAACCAGGCAACTAGTTACATGCAATCGCCTCCACAGCCTCAACAGCCTACCATAATGCCTCCTCCTAACTCAAATGCTAGCACACCTAGACCTACTTACTTACTAGTTCAACCCACACCTAACCCAAATAACAAACCACAACAGCAACCAGTTTACTCTACATATCCTAACCAATTTCCTGCATATGTTGTGAGTGTGAGAGATATTCATATGCGTTCAGGAACCACTTTGTCATCTCCTTCCACTCCTATTATAATAGAGATTCCTATGGAAGAAGAGGAGAATCAAAATTTATTTGATATTCCTACTCAATCAAGTGTTCCCAAAAATCATGAACTAGTTCAGCAGTCTGATCTAGACCAACCATTTCCTCAAAGGTTAGAAGTTGTTAAACAAAAGGAAGAAAAGGAAAAAATAATCTTTGATATTTTGGATTAGTTAAAACACATATGTGTCAAAGTACCTTTGTTATAGGCCATAAAAGATGTCCCCTTATATAGTAAGGCAATTAAGGAAGCATGTCTCAAAAATCTAGGGAGGAAAAAGGACCCCACCACTGTTCATGTGGTGGGGTAGTTGGCAGATATCATGCTTGGGAAAGTAACTGTTCCTAAATATATTGACCCAGGTAATCATGTAGTTGGAGTCATTATAAATGGAATCCAAGTAAAGAATGTTCTAATAGACTTGGGAGCAACTATCAATGTGATGATTAAGGATATCTTGAAGCAACTAAATGTTATGAATCTGAGACCTACTCCTACTATCCTGTAGCTTGCTGACAATTCCACTGTCAAACTAGATGGAATAGTAGAAGATCTTGTTGTTACTCTAGAATCTTGGGAATATCTAGCATACTTCATGATCCTTTCCCCTAAAGCTACATTAGGAGGGTATCCCATTATTCTGGGAAGATCGTGGTTAGCTACAAAAGATGCTTACATTGGATGTTGGTAAGGGGACATGACTATTTTTGATGGGAGAAGCACTAAAAATCTTGTCCTTTATCGTCCTGCTCAACCATCCCATGATATGGACAACCCCATCTAGCCACATGTTGGAGAAGAGGCTGAGGAGGTCAATTCAGTGGCACAACTCATGATGATAGGAAAAAGTCCTTTTATGCAGCTTTAGGAAGAAGATGAAATATTATCCCATATAATTCAGAACCATTGTGAAGTGCATGAAGAACCACCCACTCATGAATCTAGTTCTACATGTCGATTGCAGATACTTCTGCTAGCTTCTCCTGCATCTAAATTTCCTATAGCAACAAATATGATTCACACATTGTTATCGCATGAATTAAAAATGCCAAGCATCAGTGAAACAAACATGATTGAGTTGATCACACAAGTACAAGTTTAAGAGGGAAAACATTTGAATATTAATAAAAAATTGATTCAAGAGCATCAATTGTCCTTGAAAAACCTATTAAAGTTGCATCAGCATGCATTTTCATGGGATTACCATGATATGAAAGGATTATATCCCAAACTCTGTACTCATAGGATCTACATTAGAGATGACTACACACCAATAAGGCAACCACAAATGAGAATCAACCCTACATTGAGGGAGATTGTGAAAGGAGAACTATAGAAGTTATTGGACGCAAGATTTATCTACCCTATCTCAGACAACCAATGGGTGTCCCCTTTGGAAATTGTGCCTAAAAAGAGAGGTAAATAGAGAGTTTTTGTTGACTATAGAGAACTAAACTCTGCCACCAAAAAGGATCACTTTCCCCTTCCTTGTATAGACCAAGTATTGGATTCACTTGCAAGTAAGCAGTATTTTTCCTTCCTAGATGGATTCAGTTGTTATAATCAGATACAGATTACACCTGAAGATCAAGAGAAGATAAATTTCACCTATCCTTGGGGGACTTATGCCTATTTTGTACTCCCATTTGGTCTATGCAATGCACCTGCAACCTTCCAAAGAGCAGTTATTAGTATATTCTCAAATATTTCACGTGATTGTATGGAGATCTACATGGATGATTTCACTACTTATGGTACTAATTTTGTAAAAGCATTAGAAAACCTAAGAAAGGTTTTGCAAAGATGTGAGGACCATAATCTATCCTTGAATAGTGATAAATGATTTATGATGATGTAGGAAGGAGTGGTCCTTGGCCATTATATCTCTCAGAAAGGAATTCAAGTGGACCTAACCAAAATTGAGGTAATTACCGATCTTTCTATTCTTGTCAAGAAAAATGACGTTAGAAGTTTCCTAGGGAATGCAGGATACTATAGGAACTTCATAAAATATTTCAGTAAGATGGTAACACCACTTTATAATCTTTTAACTAAAGATGTTGAGTTCCAATGGACAATAGATTGTGATAAAGCATTCTCTGATTTAAAAACAACATTAACCCATGCGCCTATGCTCAAAGGGCCTAATTGGGGACTTCCTTTCCATATTCACATAGATGCATATGATTATGCTATAGGGGTTTTCTTAGGATAAAAAGAGGAAGCAATATAGAATGCAATCTACTTTGTTAACAAGAACCTACAAGGGGCTGAGTTTAACTACACAGTGATAGAGAAGGAGATGTTGGCAGTCATTTATGCTCTCAACAAGTTCAGAAATTATTTCACAGGATACCAGATCTTTTTCCATACAGACCATGCAACCATAAGATACCTTATGAACAAGCCATTGATCATAGCAAGTTTAGCAAGGTGGTTGTTGTTAATGCAAGAATTTGATATCACTATTATAGACAATCCAGGTAAGGAAAATGTTGTCGAAGATTTTCTCTCCAAATTGACTACGTCAAAGGACACTCAAGTCATTGATGAATCCTTTCCTAATGAAAATTTGTTCTCCATCAGTGTGCACACACCTTGGTATTCAGATATAGCCAATTATTTGGCCATGGGAAGAGTTCCCCCTCATTTCCCTCTAAAAGAGTGAAGGGTTCTTATTGAAAAAACTTTTCCATTCTCATGGATAACAGGTTGTTTATTCTATACTTGACTAGATCATGTGATGAGATGTATAAGAGAGGATGAAACTTATGATATACTACATGCATTCCATAATGAAGCCTGTCGGGGACACTTTGTAGCTAAGAGAATAGCCATGAAGATTCTCAATATAGGGTATTGTTGTCACCTAAAATTGTACCCTATGCAAAGTTGATAAAAATTGAGCTTTCTAGAGCAACATGGGATCATCTCAAGGCTGTGGGTCACCTATGATTGAAATGAACCTCCGAAGAAGGGCGACTTCCTTTGGTGTCACCTAACTACTGATTGTTGTGGGGAAAAGGATAAGTACATAAAATTGAAACTAAACTAAGGTGATGCACCGAAATGACAAGAACAATGAGATACTCAATTTACACTTGAATATTGATAGTGAAAATAAGATTACACATCAAATTTTGTAAGCCTTACACTAACATTTCACAAACACGTTCGATTCATACTTTTCCGGAGAAGAAAGAAGATTTTCATAGATCAGAATCCATGTGTAACTAAGTGAACACAATTTTTAATTTGTATGATGATACTTTTGCAAAGGAAGGCATGAAACACAAGATAAAGTTATGAAGGAATGAAAGAAATTCACAAAAATAACTTGATCATGAACCTGAAATGTGCAACACTTCGCAAGAACAAGATGGAAATCTAAATATCAACAGTGATCAAGGTAAGCTTTATATAACATGCTCCAAGTTGAATTACAAAATCTTGCTAGTCTGAGAGAGGATTGCAAAAGGGTCATAGACTTCAGAAGACCATACATTCGAACTCCTTTACAAGAAGGCGAAAATGCCTTATATATAGACTATATGTCAGCCCCTTAGGGCTTACAAAAATATCCAGCCTAGAAAAGATCTCCCATAGATCTTTTAGTTGAAATAAATGCAGAACCCTACGTGTCCATTTCGGTGAAGAGTTACCCTCATAGAAGCCTTCAGATCTTTAGCAGCAACCACCGCATTCATTTCTGATCCTCGTGTCCTGTTGAGCTACTTTGGCTACACCTTGAATGCCTTGAGCTTACTCTAATTCGTGTGGCATTCATCTAGGGTTGACATTCTCTGTTCTGCCATGGCTCACCTCAGCTCCCCCTAGTTGGTCGAGCATTTTCCACGTGGGCTTTATAGCTAGTCAAAAGTCTTTTGAAAAAAATCACATCTTAGTGAGACACTGAAAGTGTCTTGCCGATGCGATTATATCATTTGGCAACAATCGGTGTAACATGGCGCTATCGCTGAGAGCCTTTATCAAGCTTTAGATCTCATACTGATGTTGCCTTTGTGGTCACCAAGACAAGCGATCATTGGTAATACATCACACTGAGTGTACAGCTTCCTCCCAAAGTCTCCGTGAACTTGATATTGCAAACCATATCGGCAAGAGTCCGCTGATGTCACCCTGATGCATTTTGGTCTACCGAGCCCTTCATACTTTTGGCGAGACATATGTCTTCGCTAAGATCTCTTAGTGAGCTCCTTTACCTACCTCGAAGTTCCCAGTCAAAGTGACCCTCATCCTTCGGCAAGACACCTTGCCAAAGGAAAAAACCTTTGTCGAGCCACTTGTCGCTATAGCACCCCGAGTCGCCAAGACCTCTTGTAGACTTCCCCTTTCACTGGGACCTTGGCCTGTCGGCCAGACTTCATACCGAGCACCTCCAGTCATACCAACATCTGCTTCAGTCACTGAGACACCTTTCATTCGCCGAGACATCTCAGCGAGACCCCCTAGTCATATCGAGGGGCCTCTTTCCTTCGGTCGGGGAGACATTTGGCCCTCGCTAAGACATCATGGCGAAGCAGTCTTCCTTGGCTGAGACCCTTTGCTAGTCACCTGAGACCTTACGCCACATTGATTTGTCTTGGTGAACTCTCCTCTTTCTGTTGGTGAGACCTCTACACTTCGGCGTGACCCTACGTCGATATCCAATGCTCTAGGCAAAGTCTTTCATGATCGGCGAGACTCTTGTTGAAGACAAACACATCGAGGCCCTTCACTTATCCTTCAGTTGGGGAGACATCTCCATCTCGGTAAAACATTTCACCGAGACCCCTATCCCTTGGCCAAAACTACCTTCCATTTGGGAGGCTCTACTGGTTGGTGGGACCTTTGCCGACTATACCTTCTATGTTGCCCAGACCTCCCAGTGTCGGCAAGACATTAGGGCGATATCCTCATCTCCTGACGAAGGCACTCCTTTTCACTGAGACTTTTCAAAAATGGTAGGGGCGGGGCCAAGACGAAACCGGAACCAAGACCAAGGGAGGAAGGTCAGAAGCAAAAGACAGATGAATCCCGGCGGGACCGGGATCGGGACCAAAATGGGGAAAAACAAAGAAAAGAGCAGAACCAGAACCAAGACCAAATCCAGACCTGAAACTTTCTTCAAGGTTCAGGTTCGGACTCGACCCGATCTCGCCCTCGGTCACATACGAGAGGAAAGGAAAGAAGAAAAACATAAGGGGGAACCAAAGGGAAGACATCCCTCGATCAAAAACCAGGAAAAGAAAGAAGAGCGGAGCTGGGACCAGAAACAGAACGGAAATAGGAACCTGACCCCTGGAAAAGTTCCAAGTTCAGGTTCCGACCAGGTCTCGGGCTCGCCAAAAAAAGAAAGAAAATGCACAAGGAAAGGAAAGAAAGGCAGGATCGGAATTGAGTCTGATCCTGGGTAAAACAAAGCAGGGGTGGGGCAGAAACAAACCCGAAACTGAAAACTTTCACAAGGTTTCAAGTTCGGATTCTGACTCGAACCCGCCTCCGACGAAGGCAAGGAAGGGAGGAAAAAGGTCAAGGAAGAAAAGAAAGGGAAAAACTACCCCATGGTAAAACGTAAGGCCAAAGAAGAGAACAAGATGCACACGAGCGCGGAACTGGAACCAGAACCGGAATGGAAACAGGAAACTAGAACTTTTAGAAAAGTTTCCAAGTTTGGTTTCGGTCCGGTTTCGCCTCCGACAGAAACAAAGGAAAAAAAGGCCCGATAAAGACAGAAAAGGAAGAACTGGGGTCAGAACCGGATTAAAAACAGAAACCAAAACCCTTTGAAAAGTTCCAAGTTTGGTTTCAGTCCAGTTCTGCACCTAACAGAACAAAGGAAAAAGATAGAAGACAAAACAGAAAAGAGGGAAAGACAAGGCAAAACTTAGAAATGAAAAGCCACCCCTAAACTGAAGACCTGCACGCTGGGCTCAACCCTCTTGGGAGCCACATTTAATCCACGTGCCAAATTCATTTCATAACATTTTCCCCTGCATCTGCACAATAAGCAAACAAGTTAGAAAAAGTGATCCTGATGCAAGTGTTCCTTTATTTGGTCTTCGAGAACCCCTGAAAACGTGGGTTACCCTACCTAATTGAGCCCATAGGTGAAAAATGGGTAACATTTCTGGCGACCTTTGCTGGATGTTTTCCTGCTAAACAAGCAAACCAGTAGTCTAGGCCTAACCATTGGGCATGGAGTCATGGGAAAACAAAGGAACATACCTGGAGGAGCCATGCTTGGTTGTAACTCATTTGAGACTCATAGGACATAACAGGCCGCCCAAAATGGCAAGACAGGGAAAATGGAAAAGAAAAAGAAAAATATTTACTGTGCTGAAACAACACTTATGGAAAGCATAAAGTCTAAACTAACATGTACAATAGATAGACCTATTAGACTTGAAAACAGGGCTTAAGGTGTATCCCATTAATTGGGGTAGGGAGAACTTCCCCTTCTGTCGTAGCCAGCTGGTAAGCATTGTGCTCCTTGCAATCTCTAATAATGAACGGGCTTGTCCACATGTTATCAAACTTAGTGTGATGGCCTGGCCTGCTTCTCAGAATATCCCATTTGAGCACTAGATCTCCCACCTTAAAAACCCTTCTTGTAGCCTTCTTGTCAAAAGTCTTCTTTGTCTGGAGCTGATGATACTCCAAAGTTTCCATTGCTTTGTCCCTTGATTCCTCGAGCTCCATAAGCTTTGCATACCTTACAGACATTGGGTCTTGTCCCTCAAGCATCTCCAACTAGTGAACAATGTCTAGAGCTGGAAGCTCCATAGATAGGGGCAATCTTGCCTCTTTTCCATAGACCAGCCTATATGGTGAATTTCCATTAGACCTCTTAGGGGTCACTCTGTCTTCCCAAAGTGCACTCTTTAAACTGATGTGCCAGGTCTTTTGATTATCCTCTATGGTTATTTTAATGATCCTGATGAGATTCTTATTTGTACTTTAAGCTAAACCATTACCCTGGGGGTAATAATTTGAGGATGTATTCAAGTCAATGCCATGTTTAACAGCCCAATCAGTTACTCTTAGACCCGTGAATGCAACAACATTTTCAGATATGATGGAATCAGGAACTCCAAATCTGGTGACTATAACTTCATAGAAGCTCAAAACTGAAGACTCCTTTGCTTCTTTCAAAGCTATTGCTTCAGTCCACCTCATGAAATAGTATGTAGCTGTGAGCACCCACTTGTGGCCAGTACTGGAAGGTGGATTTATTGGCCCAATGAAGTCAATGCCCCATCTCATGAAGGGCTGCTCCACTTGAATTGGATGTAGGGGCATAGCAGGCAGCTTTTCCTTTCCTGCGAATAAATCACATTTGACACACTTCCTTGACCATGCATATGCATCTTTGAACAGGCTAGGCCAGTAGTAGCGAGCTCTCATGATTTTCCAGGCAGTAGTTCTTGGGGCAAAGTGACCTCCCGCAGCTCCATTATGAAACTCCTGAAGCACCTTTTCAACCTGATCACTATGAATGCATCTTAATACGACACCATTCAGATCCTTTTTGAATAGAACATTATTTACCATTACATATGGTATGGACTACAATCTCAAGTATCTTCTTTTAGCTCTGTTCAAACCATATGGACACTCACCAGTCTGTAAGAAATGGGTCATATCTTGAACCCAATTGGTTGTCCCCATAGGGACATCATCTTGAGCATTCTGAAACTCATTTGTATTGGCAAGGATGACATCCTTTTCTAGTTCACTTCCGCTGCTTGACCCAGTAGCAAGTTGTTCACAAAGACCTCTGCCTCTAACCAATTTGGTGATCTTAATATCTACATCATACTTCATGACCTTAGTGATCCACCCTGCTCTTTTTTCATTCAGATATTTATTCAATAAGAATTCCTTCACACTTGAGTGTGCCACCATGACATGAATTTTATTATGAGATCAAAGGCTTGAATTTATTTAGGATTCTGATCACAACAAGAACATGCCTCTCTACAAAGGAGTACTTTTGTTCATAATCAACCAATCCTTGACTGAAAAAGGCTACTGGTTCTAAATTCTCTTCATTTTTTTGAACCAATATTGCAGAAATGTTACTTGTGCTACCATAAGAATACAAATAAAATTCTTTAGAAAAATTAGGATTTACCAGCGTAGGAGCTGCTGCTAAAGCCTCCTTGACCTTTTCAAAACTATTCTTAGCATCTTTTGTCCAACTAAAAACTGCATTTTTCTTTAACATGGCTGTCAAAGGTTGTAATAGGTTTGCAATATCAGGGATGAACCTTCTTAGAAAGTTGATGTGGCTAAGAAAGCTCTGTAGACCCTTCTTGTGATTAGGTAGTGGCAACTCAAGTATGGCTTTGACTCTTTCAGTGTCAATAGTGATTCCTTGCTTTGACACTATGTGTCCTAATAGTTTCCCCTCATGAACAACAAAGATACTCTTCTTTGGATTGAGAGAGATACCAAACTCTCTGCATTTTTCAAAAACTTGCCTAAGATGTGACACATGTTCATCAACATTCTTGGAATAAACCGTAATATCATCTAGGTAAATCAGTATGATCTTGTTGATCAAACTTTGAAATGCCATGTCCATGGCCCTCTGAAATGTGGCACCAACATTGGACAAACCAAAAGGCATCCTTTTGTATGCCATGGTACCCCACTTAGTTGTAAAAGTAGTTTTGAACTGATCTTCTTCTTTAACCAACACTTGATTATAGCCAAAAAAACCATCTAATAAGGAAAATCTTTTAGAACCAACAACCTCTTGTAAGATTCGTTCCATGGAGGGCAGCGGGTAGTGGTCTTTCAAAGATGACTAGTTAAGGTCTCTAAAATCTACGCAAAGTCTTATCTCACCACTTTGCTTCCTAACCGGTACAAGGTTAGAAACCCATGAAGTATGCTTAATAGGAAAGACAATACTCCCCTCAACTAATTTGGTTAGCTCCTTGAGCATTAAGGGCTCAAGCTTGGGATTCAAGGGCCTTTGTTTCTACCTTACTGGCTTGGCATTAGGTTCTAATTCAATTATGTGCTGAGCAATGTGGGGATCAAACCCTTTCAAATCCGAATATTCCCAAGCAAAGAAATCATGAAATTCTTTGCATAAAGCAACAAAAGCTTGTTTATCTTCAGGTGAACAAATTTTTCCTATCTTAAGGAGCTTACCTTTGAAGATCTCCAGCTCTTCATAGTGTTCTTGTTTAATCTGCAAGCTGGCTTTACCCTTTTTGAGCTGATCATCAGTACTAAAAATCAACTCTAAGGTAACAAGGCCTTTGGGTAATTTATTTGTCTTTAGCTGTATGACTTGATCACCATACTGTTGTTTGAGTTTTGCTTGATTCACCATGGAGAACTGATCTTCTTCGAGCAAGAAAGAAAGGATCTACTCATCACTGTCAAAAACTTGCCAGTGAATGTTGTTGTCAGGAATTGATGGTCTGACTACGACCTTCACATACTGCTGCACCTTCTCTTTTCTAATATCTCCTAGAATATCAAACTGTGCTCCAATGGCTGCAAGCCTGTCAACATGCTTGTTCTGATTTCTTGGAATAGACACTAAGTTAAAGGCATCAAAACCTTTGAGCATGTCCCAGAATTTGTGTCTGTAAGACTTTAATGTATCATTTTTAGCAACATTTAGGCCCCTTACTTGATTAACAATTAATTCGCTGTCCCCATGGACTTTCAAGTTGGTTATTCCTCTCTTCCTTGCCCACTCTAGGCCTTGAACAAGGCCTTCATACTCAACAGTGTTATTGGAGCACACAAAAGCAAAACATAATGCAGAGTAGTATCTATCACCTTGTGGAGAAATTAACATTGCACCTCCTCCTGTCCCATTCTTACTTCTGGAACCATTGAAGAACATCTCCCAAAGTCCACTTAGTGGTTGCAACAACTGATCTACATCTTTCTCCAAATTTGGAATCTCTATGTCAGGCTCATGCAATACATAATTGCCTAGACCAGCATCCCGGATAAGCTCATTTGGATTATCCGATACATTCTCAACTGCCCATTCATGCAGCAACACGTCGGGAACAACTTCTGATTGGAGATCTTGAGCAGCAGCTAGTTCATTGTCAGAAAGAATGACACAATTTGTGTCTGCAGCAGTAGGAACAACATTAATGGGACTTGGGTTATATGGCTCAATGTGGTCTTTGTCCAACCTTTTAGATTTAATGGTAACCTTGGTTCCATATCTTGTTCTAAATAACATATGTGACCAATCGGCTGACACATAACCACCTATCTTGGCCGTAAAGTCTCTAGATAAACACAAGGAAAAGAAAGGTGGAAGGTCTATGACACATACGTCTTGAGGGGCTGAAAATTTTGGACAAGCATGGAGAGTGAGATTTAAATGTTTGATAATATCCAAAGTATTAACCGAAGTGCCATCCAATTGGATCACTCCCTTCTCTAAAGGCTGGTATTTTAGTCCAAGTTTGTCAGCAATCTGTTTTGGCATAACGGAGCTGCTAGCTCCACTATCTACCATACAGTTATGGACTAATTTATTACCAATAATCGTTGACACATAGAAAGGAGGTGGTTTAACTCTTTTTCAGTCTCTATGCAAGGCTGCTGATCATTTCCTTGAGAATTGTTTGTTAACACAACTCTAACCTGACCTATTGGGGGCTCAAATTCATCAGACATTTTCAAACTTGACAGAGCTAACTGTAACATATCCTTTTGACCTGGGATGGATAATGAGTCCCACATGGACATTGTAACATTCATTTTTTTCATACTATCAAGGATATTATAAGGTACAATTGGATTACTTTAGGATGTACCTTTATACCAGTATGATCAGCTTGCGGGTGTGACTGCTCCTTATCTGGAAGTTGCTGATTTCTTTGCCAAACAGGAGCCACTTGAGATGCAGATGGTTCCACAGCTGATGCCTTTCTTTTTTCGGCTGCATGATCAAGCTCAAATTCTCTATTCTTTGCTCTTGTATTAGCCGCAATAGGAGAATCGTCCACATTCAATCCACAAAACTCTTCACCCTGCCAGTTGAGTAGAGTAGCATCATTTGCAAACTGATCTTGGTGTTGTGGAGATGGCTCATTAAGTGCACCCTACTGTGAACTTGAGGCATTCTATACCATAATTGCTTGATTAATGAGTCCATTTGAGCAAGTGGTCTGATTGTGGGGCTGGCTGCAAGGGTAGCACCACTCATAATCTGCTGCTAAATTGTTTTGAGTAGGGACCGAGTCTTTGATTGCACTAACAGGTGCTAGAGCATAGGCCTGAAAAGGTCTTGTGTTCACATTCTGTCTTGTGCCTTGATAATTTCCCTGATACTGCTATCTATTCCCTTGGAATTGTTGTTGCTGACCTTGAAAAGGCTGACTTGAGGCCTGATTCTACTATTGATAAGGCCTGGAATAGGTCTGTTGCTTTTCCAAGTTCACTAGCTTGTTACCAAAAGTCTGTAAAAGACTTTTGATCTCTTGCAACTCCTGTGATGAGCTTGGAGCAATGATTTCTTATTTATCAATAGTCAGAACAACAGTTAGCATCGTTGGTACAGATAGTAGAGGTGTGAAAGGTGGTATCTGCAAAGGAATGTTTGCATGAATCTTTGGGAATATTGGCATTGGTGGCCTAGGAGCAAGCTTACCAGCTTGTATTAAGCTATTTTCAGCTCTAATAGCTATTTCAAAGGCATCTGGTAGAGACACTCCTCCCATTGACTATATCATGACAACTATATCGCTATTCAAAGCTCTCAAAAAGTATAGGAATGCATACTCCGGAGGTGGCCTCACCGTTGTAGGGATTCTATCCCAAGTTCTTTGAAATCTAAAGTTGAAGTCGTTCATCTGTTCTTGTGGAGCCCTCTTGATCGTGGTCAATTGCTCCAGTAGAGACAAGTTATCAGACCTATCTTGGAATTTCTTATGCAACTTATCTCCAAACTCATCCCATGTAGCAATTGAAATGACTGGTAGCCTCCTATACCACTGCACAACTCTTCCCTTTAGTGAAGCAGCTAATAATATGACTGCAACGTCGTCTTGGGTTATGTGATGGACTCCACACAATGAAGCCACATCTCTCATGTGTTCAATTGGAGTAGTTTGGTCTTCCCTTGTAAAAATTGGCAGACTCTTCAAGGCTGCCATTGGAATATCATTGTGTTGTGCCAGATTCAAGGGGCTCCCTCCATTGAAAGCTATAAAGGGTTGATTCCTTAAGGGGGGAATTGGAGGTATAATAAGTGGATTTGTGGGTGGAGCAAGATGAGACCCTACAGATGGAGGAGTGGACTGGGTTCTTCTAGAATAAATGATTGTTATTCCTCGCCTCTCCTCTACTCTGCCTTGTCTTCTTGGTGGCGACAGCTGCAAGTATTAAAAAGGGCCTGAGCTACTTCTTGTTCAGACTCTTTTCATAAACTGAAGAAGGCATTGATTTCTGGAGTCATTCCTCTTTGTGGAGTCACCAAGTATGCCAAAGGACTTCTGTAAAGTCTAGAATTCATTGGTTGCATACTAAACTAGCAGTTTAAATTAATTTTTGTCCCACCGGGTGTGCCAGAAACTGTTGTCACCTAGAATTGCACCCTGTGCAAAGTTGATAAAAACTGAGCTTTCTAGAGCAACATGGGATCATCTCAAGGCTGTGGGTCACCTATGATTGAAATGAACCTCTGGAGAAGGCCGGCTTCCTTTGGTGTCACCTAACTACTGATTATTGTGGGGAAAAGGATAAGGAGTACATAAAATTGAAACTAAACTAAGATGATGCACCGAAATGATAGGAACAATGAGATACTCAATTTACACTTGAATACTGACAGTGAAAATAAGATTACACATCAACTTCTGTAAGCCTTACACTAACATTTCACAAACAGGTTTGATTCACACACTTTTCCTTAGAAGAAAGAAGATTCTCACAGATCAAAATCCATGTGTAACTAAGTGAACACAATTTGTAATTTGTATAATGATACTTTTGCAAAGGAAGGCATGAAACAAAAGATAAAGTTATGAAGGAATGAAAGAAATTCACAAAAATAACTTGATCATGAACCTGAAATGCGCAACACTTCGCAAGAACAAGATGGAAATCTAAATATCAACAATGATCAATGTAAGATTTATATAGCATGCTCCAAGTTGAATTACAGAATCTTGCTAGTCTAAGAGAGGACTGCAAAAGGGTCACAAACTTTAGAAGAGCATACATCCGAACTCCTTTACAAGAAGGCGAAAATTCCTTATATATAGACTGTATGTCAGCCCCTTAGGGCTTACAAAAATATTCAGCCCAGAAAAGATCTCTCATAGATCTTTTGGTTGAAATAAATGCAGAACCCTGCATGTCCATGTCGGTGAAGAGTTACCCTCATAGAATCCTTCAAATCTTTAGCAGCAACCACCACATTCATTTATGATCCTCATGTCCTATTGATCTACTTTGGCTGCACCTTGAATGCCTTGAACTTACTATAATTCACGTGGCATTCATCTAGGGTTGGCATTCTCTGTTCTGCCACAGCTCGCCTCAGCTCCCCCTGGTTGTTCAAGTGTTTTCCACGTGGGCTTTGCAGTTGGTCAAAAGTATTTTGAAAAGAATCGCATCTCGGCGAGACACTGAAAGTGTCTTGCCGATGTGATTATATCATTTGGCAACAATCGGCGTAACATGGTGCTACTGCTGAGAGCCTTTATCGAGCTTCAGATCTCATACCAATGTTTCCTCTGTGGTCGCCAAGACAAGTGCTCGTCGGTAATACATCACACCGAGTGTACAGCTTCCTCTCGAAGTCTCTGCGAACTTGATATTACAAACCATATCGGCAAGAGTTCGCCGATGTCACCCCGACGCATTTTGGTCTATCGAGCCCTTCATACTTTCGGTGAGACATATGTCTTTGCTAATATCTCTTAGCGAGCTCCTTTACCTACCTCAAAGTTCCCAGTCAATGTGACCCTCATCCTTCGGCAAGACACCTTGCCGAAGGCAAAAACCTTTTTCGAGCCCGCTTGTCGCTATAGCACCCCCGAGTTGCCAAGACCTCTTGTAGACTTCCCCTTTCGCTGGGACCTTGGCCTATCGGCCATAATTCATATCGAGCACCTCCAATCATACCAACATCTGCTTCAGTCGTCGAGACACCTTTCATTCGTCGAGACATCTCAGCGAGACCCCCTGGTCATATCGAGGGGCCTCTTTCCTTCGGTCGGGGAGACATTTGGCCCTCGCCAAGACATCATGGCGAAGCAGTCTTCCTTTGCCAAGACCCTTTGCTAGTCACTGAGACTTTACGCTGCATTGATTTGTCTTGGTGAACTCTCATCTTTTTTTCGGTGAGACCTCTACACTTCAGCGTGACCCTACGTCTATATCCAATGCTCTCGGCGAAGTCTTTCATGATTGGTGAGACTCTTGCCAAAGACAAATGCATTGAGGTCCTTCACTTATCCTTCAGTTGGGGAGACATCTCCATCTCGGTAAAACATTTCGCCGAGACCCCTATCCCTTGTCCAAAACTACCTTCCATTTGGGAGGCTCTACTGGTCGGTGAGATCTTCGCCGACTATACCTTCTATGTCACCGAGACCTCCCAGTGTCGGCAAGACCTCAGGGCAATATCCTCATCTCCTGACGAAGGCACTCCTTTTCACTAAGAATTTTCAAAATTGGTAGGGGTGGGGCCAAGACGAAACCAGAACCAGGACCAGGAGAGGAAGGTCATAAGCAAAAGATAGACGAATCCCGACGGGACCAAGATCAGGACCAAAAAGGGGAAAAACAAAGAAAAGAGCAGAACCGAAACTGAGACCAAATCCGAACCTGACACTTTCTTCAAGGTTTAGGTTCAGAATCCGACCCGATCCCGCCCCCTGCAACATATGAGGAGGAAAGGAAAGAAGAAAAACATAAGGGGGAACCAAAGGGAAGACATCCCTTGATAAAAAACCAGGGAAAAGCCGGGACCAGAAATGGAACGGAAACATGAACCTGACCCCTAGAAAAGTTCCAAGTTTAGGTTTTGACTAGGTCCTGGGCCTGCCAAAAAAAGAAAGAAAACACACAAGGCAAGGAAAGAAAGGCGGGATCAGAATTGAGTCTGATCCTGGGTAAAACAAAGCGGGGCCAAGGTGGAAACAAACCCGAAACTGAAAACTTTCACAAGGTTTCAAGTTCAGATTCCGACCCGAACCTGCCTCCGACAAAGGCAAGGAAGGGAGGAAAAAGGTCAAGGAAGAAAAGAAAGGGAAAAACTACCCCACGGTAAAACGTAAGGCCAAAGAAGAGAACAAGATGCACACGAGCGCAGAACCAGAACCGAAACCGAAATGGAAACAGGAAACTGGAACTTTCAGAAAATTTTCCAAGTTTGGTTTCGGTCCGGTTCCGCCTCTGACGAAAACAAAGGAAAAAGAGGCCCGATAAAGACAGAAAAGGAGGAAGCGGGGTCAGAACCAGATTAAAAATAGAAACTGGAACCCTTTGAAAAGTTCCAAGTTTGGTTTCGGTTCGGTTCCGCCCCCGACAGAACAAAGGAAAAAAATAGAAGAAAACAAAACAGAAAAGAGGGAAAGACAAGGCAAAACTTAGAAATGAAAACCCACCCCTAAACTGAAGACTTGCACATTGGGCTCAACCCTCTTGGGAGCCACATTTAATCCATGTGCCAAACTCATTTCATAACATTTTCCCCTGCATCTGCACAAGAGGAAAACAAGTTAGAAAAAGTGATCCTGATGCAAGTGTTCCTTTATTTGGTCTTCAAGAACCCTTGAAAACATGGGTTACCTTGCCTGATTGAGCCCATAGGTGAAAAATGGGTAACAGGTATTACTGGCCTACACTTCATAAGGATGCAGGAAAGTACACTAGGAAGTGTGATAGGTGTCAAAGGATGGGCCAACCGACTAAATCAGATGATATGCCTCTATACCCTCAAGTAGTTATCACACCATTTGATAAATGGGGACTTGATTTTGTAGGCCCAATTGATCCACCGTGAAATGGAAAATCTTACATCTTTATTTGTACTGATTATGTGACTAAATGGGTTGAGGTCAAAGCCATGAAACAGGCTAGGGACAATAAAGTTGCAGAATTCCTCTATGAAGAATCTTCACGTGCTATGGAGTTCCTAGAGAAATAGTCATAGATCAAGGGGCTCAATTCACATCCACTCTTGTTACAACATTGGTGAATGAGTATAATGTCAAGCATAGAAAATATACACCCTATCACCCTCAAGACAATGGCCAGTCTGAGGTAAAAAATAGAGAAATAAAATCTATTCTGACCAAAATAGTAGCAATCCATGAAAAATATTGGGAAAATAGGTGCCAAAAGTTATCTAGGCCTATAGAACCACTTGGAAAACCACCACTAGTTTTACTCCCTTTGAACTAGTATATGGAAAACCAACAATGATGTAGATATAGAGTTTGAACACAAAACTCTTACAACAACACTAGACCTTGGAATAGATATATTTGAGGCACAAAAGGAAAGGGTTATGCAACTAAGTTCCTTAGATGAGATGAGGAAATCAGCTCTCCACCATGTTGATATGGTGCATAATCATAAAGTTAGATGGCATGATAAATACATCAAAGAAAAAGAAGTTCCAACTAGGTGACTAGGCACTTCTTTATGATTCCAGGTATAAAGATAGCTTAGGAAAAATTCAAACCCTGTGGTTGGGACCATATGAGATTACAAAGGTCTTCCCCAATGGTGTTGTTCAGCTTAGAACAATTGATCCTGTTAGGTTCAAGCTCCTAGTCAATGATCATCGTCTCAAGCTATACCATAAACCTGCCTCAAAATAGGAATTCATGTAGCTATTTATTGAATACCAGAACTCCGAAGGTCTTGTAGCCGAAGGAAGCGGATCTAGTTTTCAACCTTCTAGCTAGTCAAAGGAACACGTGCAACCATAATAAAAATTTCCACTTTTTGTGGGAATTAATTTCCCCATGAATAAACTACCCGCACGTTCATCTCCCACCTCTCTCTCTCTTCTACATCACTCCACCATCACTTCATTTAACAACTCAACCGTGCTTTTCTGGTGATCGGTACTTCCTTCCACACTTTTTGGAAAAGGAATTCCAACTTTTTAGGTACGTTCATAATGAATTAATGTATATTAATTACTTTACATGCATTTGTTTGATTACTATACTTTAATATTGATATTTCACATAACAAATCCTGTTAGTATGCCCTATTATATCATACTTTCATTCCATCCTATGTGGACACATGCTTTTATTTACGTTGGGGGGGGAGTGTGAACCTACGTGTCATACATGTCATTAGTCATATTTCATAGGCCAACATGGCAGTAAATTTGAAATGATGTAATTGAAGTGACATTTTGCATGAATGATATGACATTAACCTACCACCATTTTCTTTGATAATACCCCCTCCTTTATGTCTTACCCCCTCCTTTATGTCTTCTTTATTGGCTTAGTTGGAATCATAATGCCACTAGAAAGGTAAATTTGAGAGGTCATACAACATTGGTGTTAGTATTGGTAAGAATTGTAGGAAGCAGAAGAGAAATTGGGTTTTTGATTGAAAGATTGCAAGAAAGAAGTCTTTGTAGAGGCATTTTCCAGAGTGTGAGTGGAGGAAATGGGAGGTCAGCTAATCAAAATTGAACCAACAGTTCACCAAGTAATCCTATGGGATGCACTCTATGAGCCTGAATTTAGGAATTATGGTTGGATAGATTACTTTCTGAAGCTAAATAGTTTTAATAAGGACATTGCCTTATAATTTGCACAAAAAATTTCTAATGGTGGGTCAATGGTGAAAGGATTAAAACTTATAGCCACTGAAGAAAGGATTGTTGAAGTGTCAGGTTTTCCCATTGAAGGAGAACCCTACCTTGCTTCTAGGGATGCTAGATCAACTAGAGAAGAATTCACCAAGCCTAGTGATCCTCCACTTGAACATATAGAAAAACAAGGAACAAGAAGATTTTTTTTGCCGAAAGCATGGAAATAATTTATTGTTTACATTATCAAATACATTACCTGTGAGGGTTGCCAATCCTATCTTCATTCTGTTCATTTCAAGCTTTTGAATCACATGAGACATGGCAGGAGAATGAATTTTCCAAACGTCCTATACAATCTTCATGCAATCATGGCTACTTAGACATAGAAAGGTAGGGAAAATTTTGTTTCCCATCATTGTTTGATTAATTTTTTTGGTAGAAAATTCTTTGCAAGATGTGTCCAATATGTCATGGGATGAATTTTTGAACATTAAGAAGTTCAAATTAAAAAGTGTGGGTTCTAGAGATCAACCCCTAACTAGTCATAGGGTTAGTAGGGATGAGGGGGTTGTTAAATTAATTCTTGTAGCTTCAACTTCTGGGGAAATTCCTTGCACAAACCCTCCTACAACAAAACTTGTAGTAGAAATTAGTTCCTCTGAATCTGAGCATGCAGATGAAGATACTTGATCTTCGTACCCCAATGTCGATGTTTTCCCTAAAACAACAGTTTGCACTAGGGATGCTATTCGAAAGGAAGAAGAAAAGATGAGAAAAGAAGAAATTAGCAAAGGGAAGGATAAGAAGCAAAAACCAGAAAAGGTAAATCCTAGCCTTAAGAAGCAAAAAACTGAAGAAACTGAGCATCCTATAGCCATTGGGAAAAACAGAAGTCCTCCAAGGAAATCAAAACTGACCAAGTCTGCTACTAGTGTGTCTCCAAAAGGAAGCCATAGACTCAAAGGGAAACCTGGAAAGAAGGAAGAAGCTCCTAAGGGGTAGGTAAATATAGGATTAGTAGAACTCACTATTGTTGTAGAGCGAGTTGAACATCAGGAACCAGTGTAAGGGAAGATCCTAGTAGGTAAGCACAAACCTCCTACGTTTTCATGGGCATTAGTAGACTTGGATTTGTGGAAAGAAATGCAAGAGAAAGAAGAAGAATGGAATAGAGAAAAACTTAGGCTACAAGAAGAGATCAATAAGAAATGTGAAGAAATTGAGGAGAAGAATATAGAGATTACTGCATTAAAAGATAAGGTAAACAATGTGGTGACTCTAGTACAACAAATTATGGAATGTAGGACTCCCCAAAGGGTATATGCATTGCATTTAAGGAAGCACCATATTTCTTTTAAGTTGTCAAGGGTCATTTCTAGTCTAAACTCTTTCATTGAAACCCCACAAGAATTTTTCCAAGCTTACCAATCCTCTCCTGAAATTAAAAGTTTACTGTGTGAGTTGCATTTGCACAACTATTTTGTTCCCAATGACCATGAATGGAATCCATTGCTATATATTGGGGATGTTCACTTGAGGGAATTAATGTCATGGATTCAAAATTAAATCAGTTGAGGGAAATAATTCAAAATATACAAAGAAAAAGAACTTCATACCCCTTTATCTCTAAGAGTTGAATCAAGCAATTCTGCATATATCTACTACACACATCACAAACTTCTTTACAATCTAGAGTACAAAAAGAGGATCATGCCTTCTAGGGAGGAAGAATACCTAGAATATGAATAGGTAGTTACCACTATAGGAAGGAAAATATTGTGATATTTATCACAGAGATGGAACAACTTTAGTTAAAACAGGTTGAACCCCATTCCCTGCAAAATTATTAGGCAGCTTGAAAATGAAGCATTAGGTATATACATTTTGGGAGGGTGAAGCAACACTATTGGCTCCCATTAATATTTCAGCCACCTATTTTGTTGTGGCTAGTACTAGACCAAAAAACCTATCAGTATGATGTAGATGTAGAGAGGCCAAGGTGGGGTAGATTGAAAAGCAATCAAGGGTTCTATTGGGATCCAAATTCAAAAATTGCAGGGACTGATCATGGGCAGAAAAATTGGTGATTTCAGGGCTTTGGTAAGGCAAAGGAATTGAGTTCCCTCTGCTAGAGGACCACTAGATCATTAGGTAGGCGAGAGATGATAAATCCAAATAATGACTCATTTTTGTTAGGATTTATCATATGTTTGTTATTGTTACTATGGGGTTTTAGCACCTGGTTACTAATACTTTCTATGATATTTCCCTAAGCTTATGAACTTTGGGCATGAACTTATTCTTGTAACTTTTGATGGTATTACCATGCTATGTGATATATCTATATTAATTTTACATGTGATTGAATGAATGTTATTCTAAGGTAATTATGGATATACAATTGTCTTGTGCACACTAATGTCATAATGTAGGTTCATATTAAGACGCTGATATAAATGAAGCTTGCAAGGTTGAAGAAGTTCATGTTACTTGACCAGTTACTAAAGGAGTCAAATATAGATGGACATTAAAGAGGTCAATGGTTGGAAAATTCCAGCTCATGTGGAAGTTATAACTTACCTTTAAATGACCATGTCTATTAGTTGAGTAGATTTAGGAGGTGTTGCTATGCTAGATCCTCATTGAGGCAAGACTAGTTTTACTAAATCTGGCACATGCATAACCTCCTTCCTCTTTTTCATGCTTTCAATAAATGTTGTACTCTTAGTCTATTGGAGTCGACTGTCCAATTAGTTAGGGTTAGTTAGAAGCTTTCTTTCTACAAATAATGATCAAACATTCCTCTTGAGGAGGTTGGACATTCTGATATTGCACTTTCATTTTCAGTTTCAAGGAATACAATCATGTTGTTGTTATGATGTAACAATGTTTTCAATGAATAAAATGATACTTTAATTTGTTGCATTTGAGTTAGTTTTGGGAAGAATCATTCAAGGGGGGCCACTTGGTGAGAATTTAATCCATTCAGTTTAGTAGTTACTTTTTTTATTTAGTAATTAGTTACGATCTTAACAACTATTTGTTCCTGTAGCCATTGGAACTTCGTTCTGTGTTTGTTCCTACAACCAAGGCAGACATAGTAACTTATTGTCTATTTGCTAAGATTTATGTTTTTGTCATTCATTTCAGTTTAGTTTAGTTGTTGATTTATGCTCATTACTTATGTTGATTCCTTTCAATCATTTTACTTTGAGTACTATTTCCTCTCTAGTTATAGGATAAGGATGACTACAATTGAGTCTTAGTGCACAGATAGTGCTAACCCATTTCAAGTTCACATCCCTGGGTTGATAATGAAATGAACCTTCATGATGAGCACGATAACTACTTAGTGCATATATCTAATCTCTAAGTTATAGCTTTAAGGGCTTAGTTATTGAACCATTAGAGGAGGCCAACAAAGCTAATAGAAGTAAGGAGTGATAGAGATGCAAGAAGTGATAAAACCAAGAGAGAGGTTAAGAATGAGATATAATTTTTTCAAGCGATTTGATAGAATGAAAGAATAGAGTTCAAAAAGATAAATTGGAGGTAAATAGTCATTACCAATTATCAATATTAAGAAGAGGGATGCTATGCTCACAGATGATAGAGAATCATAATATTTTTTACCGTTTCTTGATGTAAAAATATTGTTAGGATGATAGCATGAAATGCGTGCATCCCCAATAAATATTCCTTTCAATGACACTAAACGATAGGGACACGTGGGAAAAGTGAAGCAAAAGTGGTAGGTTTTTGCATTATTGGACTTGTAAGGATAAAATGAGGCTAAATTAATAGGAAATTGCATGGGGTGTAAATTTACACCATTACATTTTCCTCCACTTTAGCGAGCATATGTGTCGATGCATATGAGAGCTAAAATAGAAAGAGGTTGGAGAGAATATACTAATACCATCAAGGAAGTAGACCTTCAATCCATCATACCTTGATGTGAAAGAGTGTCACGACCCTTATTTTATGGTTCGTATTTTACAATGTTTGATTAAAGTAATTAGCAAAGAAATAAAAGCACAATGAATCAAATAGGAATTATTTATAATTTAATTATAGATTTTTATCTATTCCAAATAAATGAATTATTTATAATCTAATTATAGATTTTTTTTCTATTCCAAATAAATGCTAATGTTCGGTTACTTAGAACAATTATTTTAATTCCAATTGAATGAGCTTTATTTATTATTTATTTAAAATAAGTATTTAATTTGCAAGTGAATTCTTTATTTACTTATTAAGGATAAATATTTTGTATGCAAATCAAAAATAGCTTTTTGTTTCTTATTATTTGAAATTAAAATATAATTCTTTATTATTATCAAAGGTAAAATAGTATGCATGAAAGTAAATATTATTTTCAAGAATCGGTTATTGGGAATATGAAGGGAAATATTTTCTTGATATTCAAGATTCTGTTACTCGATTAAAAAAAGAAAGTTGTTGAGAGCAGTCAAAAAGGAAGAAAGGGGAGGGCTCGTTCTTGGGGGGGGAGAGCTTTCCAAAAGCATTGAAACCAGAAACTACCTTCTCCACCATCGCCTAGAAAGGAGATATAGTCTAGAACAATGGATTCATTCGTGGAGCAAAACAAAGATAAAAGAATTTGGGTTCTTCTTGGTTTGGAGGGAGTGAATTTCATCACAGTCTCCTTAGTTCATAATCTTGATGGGATTGTTAAAAAAATTGCATGATACAGGGAACATACTTTTGACTGTGCAAATATTTCATATGGGAGGATGTTATGAGTGCACTTCATTAGATAAGTACATCCAACATTTTATGATATTTTCTTTGTGTTGTTAGTATTTGTGTAAGTAAATTTTGTTATATAATTGTATGTATAGTATATACAAATTTAGGAGTAGGGAATGCATATTTCGGCTTTCTCTGAATGACCAAAAGGAATGTTGAATTCTTCAATTGAGAGAATGAAGTGTCTTTACTGCCTCTGTCCTCAAACGTTATAGTTTTACTTGCTTTTCATTCGCAACCTCGTAAGATATTCCTAACGGTAGATACAGGGGATTTTATGTATCATTATCTGTGCTTGAAAAAGTTAGGATATTTCCATACTCGATGTCTTGCTTCCATTTCCTTGCATGGCTAATGCGTAGAATCAAACAAGATAAATAATTCAATTTGTTCATCAATTTATGATCCACCATCTGACAATTAACACTTCTCAACCTTTAGTTATCACTGCTCTATTTTGCTTGGGCAAGAAAAGCATGCCTTTTTCAAGATAAACATACTTATTTTTCTTTTATGTTTGCTGTCTACTAAGTAGCATGTGCGTAATAGTATTTTAGCCTTCGGGGTGGCTGTAGGTTGTCTTCGTTGGCATCCTACCACATTTGAATTACTAAAAAATAGAATGTTGTAGAGGTTTAAATAATCTCCTTAACCCTTTTGACAATCTATCGTAGTTGCAGCGCTTGAATCATTAAAATTAATCCTTATATAAGATTTCTCTGAGTCTTACTGGCCATAACACTCTTGTTGGTGGTCGCTTGAAGTACTCTGGTTTGACTGCATCAATAGGCTTGGTGCCTACTATTGTCGTTAAATAAAGTCTTTTTCCTACGATGTTTTCTTACTAAATTGTGTATGGTGGGTTTTTAGTGGTAATCTTTAGTGTTCAATAAACATTACCATCTATGGCCCATTTATTTATACCCTTCTTTTGATGTATCTGCTTTGTGTGTATCCAAATCTGTTGCGTTCATCGTTTGATTTCTCAACATTACAAGTAGATGGCAGTCCCAAAATTGAGAATTTTCCATTTGTAGATTGCGCCACACCTAGAATCTGAAGCTTGCATTTTGTACTATTTCATTACTGAACATATAACCTGGGAATTTGAATCCTGGGATTGCCATAAAACCCCAATATTATATCTATTATGCTCATCGCTTTAATAAAAAAAGCATGGAAGAGAATTAAACAGTTCCGCTTATAACAGGACATATTTCAGTATTGTATTTGGGTTGGTTTCCAATAGGATCATTGGGTTGAACTGTTGCATCAAATCCCTTGAGAGGTTTCAAGAAATATATGAAATAAATTCTTGGTAATTCGCTTCTTGATTCTCTTTCAAACTTAAGCACTGAAATCGTATTACTCTTATTTAATTTTGAAAGAAAATCACTATATAAAAAGATTAAATCAACATAATGGAAATAGGAATGTCTTAATTGATAGTCCCTGTAATGTTCAAGGTCTGCAATATGCTAGACCTGACTCATATGAAACTTGATAGAATTGTGGATGGACAACCTGATGGATTGATCCTTGAATGGTGTTTTCAGAATGTACAGTCCCAATCATATCAGGGATATGATAAATGCATTTTTTTAGTGCAATGATCTGTGTAAATTTCCACTATACTATCACTTGTCTCAAGTTATCAATGTTTTAAGCAGAAATTTAATATGAGAAGTAATGCAATATTCCTGCTTCAAATGTAGAGTGAGTAAATGCCTTCTATAACTATCTTGTACATGAAACTTATCTCCATGGACCGTGACTCATGTTGTGAAGGCATTGCTTGCATTTTTTTTTTTACATAGTATAATCTTGTACATTAGCTAATTTAAGTATATATGATATTGTAGTTGCAATCATAAAATAGTTGCTTACAATGTGAATGCGTGTTCAAATATTTATGTTCGCTAAGGACTATGTTATCTATTTTAATTGAGTAGGATAAGTGGCAAGAATAATTGTTTGTTTTCTAAATACCTGATTCTCTTTTATTTAAATCTTTAATGTTGTTTTCCAGTTTAACATGGGTAATGGTACTTCGTTTTCACATCATTTGAAATAAAATTGAGGGAACTTGTTAAGTATGCATTTATTCTAAATCTCATTCCTACATTGGAAAATTAGGAATATTGTTTATTAAAAACATTAAATAGTGTTACCTTCTATAAGGTATTCTTTTATGAGCGAAAGATTTTACCGTCATTGTTGTAATAGTAACCCACAATATCATGTTTACAATTGAGCTAACACTTGAGATGAAGAGTTCATGATTCAAGATGCATTCAAGTCAAGATCTATCACAATCAAGCAAGAGCTTATCTATTTACTTATTTTGGTGAGTTGCAACCTCATAACGTGTTCATCCATTATTCCCTATCTTATTTTATTTCATTTCAAGGTTTGATTACCAAAACGGGGTTTGACTGAGGCAAACCCCTATTCACTAATATTTTCTTGCAGGTCTAGGTGGATGACACATGGATGAGTAAGCCTCTCTTGTGTAAGCAACCTTAGATTGGTCAGCCATGATGTACCTGTAAGTTACTTACTTTGAATATAGATGAATCTCATTTATACTAATAAATCATGTATCTGAGACTCTTTTACAATACCTTAATTTAATGATGTGCAGGTTATTCCAGTTGAATAAGTGATTGAAAACTATCTAATTAATCTTCTTTATTTCCACCCTTATATAATTATCTGGTTCTATTAAATTAGTATTTTTGGGTTTAAATAAGTAAGTGTGATTTGCAGAGTCTTTACAAAGAGGGAGCTCCACCAAGATGTGAAGATGACATGGGTCTTTGATCCTGCAAAGCTAGCCACAATCTTGTTAGAGTAATAAGTTATTTCACTTAATTAATTTAATCATATTGGTTAATTAATTAAGTCACTTATCACTTTAATTACTTAAGCTAAAATTAGACACATTAATAATTAATTATTTATTAATTATTAAGTGTGCACACTAGGGTTTCCTTTTAAGGTTATGCATACATTGCTTTTATAAAACAATTCATCTCTTGTATTTACTCAATTCCTGAATATTATTCATTTGCACATCTTCATGCAAATTGTTTTTTTTTTCTCTTTGTGGAAGGTATTTTCTGGTTTGCATGTCTGATCTTGGTTTCTAGCATGGTACCAGAGCCTTGATTTGCAGCCCTTCCCAGATTTTTGGAGAAATTCATTACAGAGCACGTTTGAGGTTCTTTGAGAGTTTCATACCTTGAGCTTATTTATGAAGTGTTTTGGATCAGACGAGCATCTCCATTGGATTCAGAGCATTGGAAAAAGTCATGATTGAATTTATTTCATCAAAAATTTATCAAGGGTTTGATGAAACTGTTTTTATTGGAGCCGTTTTTCATTTTTGCTTCAGAAATCTAGCTTCCACTCAGTTGGAGGAAAAATAATTTTTGGGTTTTGTAGCCAGGGTCGAAATATCAACTAGGTATCTTTTAGATTTTTCATATCTTGCACAGATCTAGAGAAATTTTTTGTACAAAAAGCGACACTCGTCCTTTTTTCTACTAGCTGAAGGTTTTTTTTTATCTTCTGCTTGTTGGATCAAAAAATGATTTTGGGTTTTGTTCTTAGCATCAAAATATTTCTAGGTTTTTGTTATTGTGTACAAATAGTGAGTAGATTTTGCAGAAATCAAATTAGAAGTAAATTGTTTTTGTTAGAAAACTCGTTGAATCCTGTAAGCTAAATTCAACATTTTTGAAAAATTCATAACTTTTGGCCACGGTGTCCGTTTTTGGAAAACGAGATATCGACAGAAATTTGGTTCTGAGCCCGATCCAGTGGTCTAGGTGTTTTTTTCTGGTTTTCTTTTATGTTGCAGTTTTTTCTAGTCAAAGTCAGATCATCATTTTCGCGCTCCTGGGGGCATATCTTTTGCATACGAGCTCCATTTTTTGAAAACAAATAGGCATTGGAAATCTGGTTCAATGCTCTACACATATATGAGGTCATTTTTAGTCATGGAGGTAGATGTGAAATTTTTTTTGTGCATGCACTCTTTTTTTTCATGCACTAGGTTTGCATTTTCTCTCATTTATGCATGTTTTGCATGTTCTCCTTTTACAATCGTGGAGTATTGTAATAAATGAACTCGTATAAAGTTCCATCAGGGGGGTTTATTGCATAATAGTTTGATTAGAGTGTAATTGTATTGCATGCACTTTGATCTCATCTTCATATTGATGACAACTCACATGAGTTGTATCTGGATTATGTAGTTTCTTTTGGCCACATCTTGCTCATAGCTTAACACATTTTGGTCTGCATTGGTTCACATCTCAGATTGAGAGCCTATGGTTAATGATCCTGAATCACATCAAATTCACATTGGGTCACATCTCAATTTGAGGGCCATTCATTTTATGGTTAATGTTCCAGAATCTTCATGGTACTTTCTCCTATGGATCAGTTTTAGTCATAGTTTAGCTTCGGCATCGAGAGACACATAGCTTCCAGATTCTTTCATCATATTATTCCCTCTTATGGGGGCATCATTTATTCATCTACTGTTGCTTCATAGATTCCAAGGTTGTTCCAGTTTGTGAGATTTCCAGTGTTCCTTGGCATCGGGTCTGTTGTTGCATTATCATGATTCCACCTGAGACCTTCAGTGAATCTCATATGGTTTCTTGTAAACAAAAGTATCTTTCCTTGCTTTCCAAATTTAGGATTCTAGTGTTACTTCACCAGTTTTTTTCCAGTGCTTCTTTGCAGCAGGTCATCTCATTAAGGGGGGGTTTTGTCCCACTAGGTTTTCTCCTCTTTCTCATTCATGGCATTTGTACATGGGTACCTGATCAGGCCTTGTTTTCAGGACCCATATTTTCTTTCACACATCTTTTATTTAGTATTTTAGCTACTTACTAAGTTCATCTTAAGGGGGGGTGTTAGAGTAATAAGTTATTTCACTTAATTAATTTAATAATATTGGTTAATTAATTAAGTCACTTATCACTTTAGTTACTTAAGCTAAACTTAGGCATATTAATAATTATTTATTTATTAATTATTAAGTGTGTAAACTAGGGTTTCCTTTTAGGGTTAAGCATACATTTCTTTTATAAAGTAATTCATCTCTTGTATTTACTCAATTCTTGAATATTATTCATTTGCACATCTTCATGCAAATTGCTCTATTGTTTCTATTTTTCTCTTTATGGAAGGTATTTTCTAGTTTGCATATATGATCTTGGTTTCTAACAAATCTCACTGCAAACATGTTAAGCTATAGACTAACATGTTAGGTGAAAAAGATAATCATAATAGACAAAATTTTGACACAAGTTGGCATAAAAAGACATAATATGATAATATAAGACACAAGACACACATTAATTAGATAGATATGCATGTGGTTGTTGCAAACTGCATTGTAGGATAGTCACAGAAAATATGGGTCTAGTTAGGCTGCTCCTAAGCTAGATGCCAAGATATAAGGCATCATACACCAAGAAACATGATATTGAATATCATATAAAAGACACAAAGGAATCCTCCTCGAGATATCAAGACATCAAAGAATCTTTTTTTTTAGAAAGTAATTTTTAGGAAGGGGTTCTTTCAGTAGGGAACCCTTCAAGATATCAAGACACCAAGGGGCCCTTTTGAAAGAACGGATCATTTTAAATACATACAATTTTCTGCAAGTTATTCTATCACCAAGGAATCATTTTGAAAGATCTTTTGTCAAGTAATCCATTAGAAAAAATGCTCCTTTTTCAAAGGAATCTTTTTAGATTCTTTCATTAGAAAGAATAATCCTTTTTCAAAAGGAAATTTTTAGACTAATCTACTTACATGATCCTTTTCAAAACAAAATTTCATCAGGGAGTCTGTTTTGAGAGAGTAAATCATTTTAGAAAAATGAGATATTTTCAACAAGGGAGTCTTTTTTCAAGGAATTCACTATAAATAAATTTGACACCAAGGAATGCTTTTGAAATAATTCACCAAAATCAGAGAAGCATGATAGCCCCCTCTTAGGATGATGCGTATTGTGCAAAGGAGCACATGGCATCCTAAGAAGAGAAAGGAGAGGTAGATATGTTGTGGCAAGGGGAGTAAATCATTTTAGAAAAATGAGAGATTTTTAACAAGGGATTCTCTTGTCAAGGAATTTATTGTAAAGAAACTTCACACCAAGGAATCCTTTTGAAAGAATTCACCATGTTGAAAATTAGAGAAGCATGATAGCCCCCCTTAGAATGATGTGTGTTGTGTGAAGGAGCACATGCCATATTAAGAAGAGAAAGGAGAGATAGAGATGTTGTGGCAAGAAACACATAGTGAGATGTATCCATGGTATGTTGTCACACACACAAGGGACAACACATTGAAACCACAACATCAAGAAGCAAACAAACAAAGATAAAGAAATCAAGAGATATGGGTTTTTGAGAATTCAAGGTTAGAACTATCCATAGATATAAATCTAGATAGATATAATGTAGTATACATATGAACTGTCATCAATCCCCAAATTTCTCAAAACATGAAGAATGACACATGAAGACAAAGTAAAATAAGAATCAAGGGTCAACACGAAAGAATGCCTAAATTCCCCCAATGCTTTGCATCATCCCCAATATAAAAAAATAATATTACGACACATAGAACAAATGTATGTCATATTTTTGCACCTATATCCAAGTACTTAGAAGTAGCAAGGGTCCTCTAAGCAAGATCACGTATATAAAAAGAAAAGCATCCATGGGGAACAAAAAAACACAAACAAATCTAATTTACAAATGTAGAAGAGGTACCACCCTAGTCCTCATCGACTAGTAGGTCTTCCTGCTCCCAATCTAGATCATTATAAAGGGAGGGAGGATGAGCCTACAAGGGCGAAATTGCAAGGGAAGTACCCTTCGACTCACTTGCAACAAGAGCCAAGGAAGAAGGCCCCTCAAGTTCTTCTTCATCTAGTTCTTGTGAAGTAAAGGTCATTGATTTCACAAAAAATGGGGAAAGATCCAAGATATCATCCACTCAGTTGAACATGCACTTCTCAAGATTTCCCTATGTCAACTTTGTAGGAGAAAGACAGGATGCCCAAGGGTCACTATTGGCCTCAACAAAAGGGGTAGTGAAAAAATCTAGGGAAGGAGTTCATACCTCCATCACAAGGATGGTACAATCCAAGACAAAACTAGCTTTCGAAGAAGGGGAACCCTACTTACAATCATCATTAACGACGATTTCATTCTCCACCTTACGCTTCAACGGAGGATGCAAGGTCCCTACATAAGAAGCGAAAATGGAGGAAGAAGAAGACATAGCCGCAAAAGAAACCACCTTTGTATTAGGCATGCCAACGAATTGCAAGAAAGGAGGGATGTTCGAGGGGGACATAAAAAGAGGAGGCTCCATAAAGGGAGTGATGAAGACCTACACCCTTTTGGGGTGAGCATCATCAGGTCTCGTCGAAGGAGTTGGAAGAAAAAATTAAGTGATGGGAACTAGAGCAAGAACAACAAAAGAAAGTGGAGCAAGAGAAGAAACAAAAGCATAGGCAACAAGCTCTTCCCCAGTCTTCTGCAAGGTGGTGTGCTCTTCAACTAGAGCCTCTCACCAATTCTTACACATATGTGCAAGCCAGTTACGTCAGCTACAAGTGGTAGAGGACACAACTTGAGAAGAGGTTGGAAGATTCTACTCAACTATAAGAGCATCCTTCACAACCATTTCTAGTTGAAGAGTGATATCCTAAGTAGGATCGGGAGGAGGAGGTAGAGGAGAAAAATGATAGCAAGAGGAGAAACAAAGACAAGCACCTCAAAATCAAGCCTCTTCCATTCGTTGTTTGGGAGATAGGTGGAAGAATAGTTAGAGGTCACAAAGGCCGAGACATGAGAACAACCCCATGAGAATGCTTCCCCTTGCCATAGACAATGGGTCAAAAAACCATGGGAAGAACATGCAACTAAAAATCCTAAAACTTTTCCTTCCACCATGTGGGTACCATCACATTCCCCATGCAAGGCACAAGAGCGAGATCCAAGGATTCCACCATGGGTGAGGAAGTAGAAGCAGGAAAATAAGAATATGTAGAAGGAGAAGGCTCTAGAGAGTGAGCAAGCTTCTCCTTCCCCTTTGATGGGGAAAAAGAAACAACACAATGTTGCATTATTATAGATTCCATCATGGAAACAACAAAGGGAGACATAGGAAAACTAACCTTCAACACTGAGCCCCCAACCTTATATTTAACATAAGCTTGGTACAAAAATATTTCCTTTGAGGGAGACATCTGATCGAGTAGGCCAAAAGTGATCCAAAGAGAATCCCTCATGTGACACCAGTGGTTTGTAGCCAATATCATGAACCACATGCACAACACCCTCATGGGGGAATTTCAAATACTTGTGGACTACAAAGAAAACACCTTTCATAGAGGCTAGCCATGGAATGCCTAGCCTAACTTTGAATAGGTTGGATTCTGGAATCACAAAAATTATCACATCTATAGCCTTAGGTCCCACGAAGACTAACAAAGAAATGGTTCCCATAGGGGCAATAGAAATTCCATCGTGAGTACGAAGAGTGGCCTACGACTCTTCATATTTCTCCTTATGTAAGCTATTTATGAATAAGGTTTCCTTTGTCATCACGTTCAATTGACTTGTCTGATTGAACATGACACTAGTCACTACATTTCCATTAATCCGGGCAGGGACGTAAAATGGGGAAGACTCCTTATTTAGTGGAAAATCATTCAAGGTAAAAGTTATGTTAGGCATTTCACTCGCATTCTTAGTGGGAGTAATACACATGAACGAGACTATGTTCACGTACCTAGATGGAGCCAACTTAGAAGATGTAGAAGACTGTGTGACTAGATTTGAAGAGTGAGAAGGAAATGGATCAATATAAATCTATAACTAACTATTAGCCTTGGCTACAAATTTATTGGAGTTCAGTTTCATTCCATCAAGACGGATAGTCCCATCATCGATGTGATCCTGAATCTCATGATGTATGAGTACACATCACTCAGTGTCATGTCTGTGCACTCAATGGAATTGAAAAAATTGTTGTGTGTCATACCACTCGAGATATGGCTCAGAAAGAGGTTAGATTTCTAGCAATGTTAAAATTTGATCTTTTAATAAATTTTTCAAAACAATAGTATAGGATTTAGATAGTTTTGTAAAATACCTATTGTACCCTATACCTTTGTCTTTAGGTGAAGAGACCACATTTGCAATAACATTATTCCTTATGGTATCACAAAAAACTAACACTACTGACTAGTTATCAGGATGGAAGCATGAGGATGAACCACTGAATTGAGCAACCATCTGTTGGTACTCATGCAATGTTGCACATATATGTGTAAAGGAATGATACTTCATCAAGGAAAAGTTTTCTTGCCACTATTTCTATAAGTTCCCAATGAAGACCTTATGAACATCAAAGTCAAGTAGAGGATAAGATATTTGAGAAAAAAATGCTTGATAGAGAGCGATGAAGTTAGTAACCTTTTCATGGTCCCCCGGCTTGCATCAAATGAGATTAGAGAAAGTCATCTTCAACTCGATGTTAGCTTGGAACTATCTCAAGAATTGATTCACCAACTAATCAAACAAAAAGATGAAGTTGTCCAACAAGGAATAATACCTATCAAGAGCAACATCCTTAAGGGAGCACAAAAAAAGCTTTGTCATCAAAGCATTATGGTGGAAGAAGTTAGTGCACATAGCATTGAATTTCAATACATGCATCTGAGGGTCTCCACAACCACTATACTTTTCAAACTTTGGAATCTCCATTCCTTGAGGGATAGGAGTGTTCAAGATGGAAATTGAAAAAGGACTGCGACAAGAGAAGGGTTGAAACATAAGTTGAGAAGAAGAGGTAGATAGGTTTTCCAATTGGTTTTGTACTTGTCTCATATTTTACAAAAAAGTGATCAAGAAAGGATTAGAAGATGAAACAAGACTAGTGGAACCATTACCAAAGCCCCCAGAGCCACCAACCTCCATACTAGTAGAAACCCCAATACTAGGACCAATATGGGTTCTAGGATTACCAAAAAAAGAAGAAGCATTAGGAGTGGTAGAACTGAAACCCAAGGGTACCTTATTCACTTTAAAACTGGGGTTCTACTTAGGTCTAGAGGCGGTGTTAAGAGAAGGACCATTATCAACCATGCATACAGACACTCTAGGCATTGAGACGTCCAGCTATGGTACAATGGTCTTAGAGCCCAGATCTCAGGTGGCACCCAAGTTAGAATTATATGTTGGGACATGAGTATCCAAAATATTTTCTAGACCTCGAAGAAGTTCTATACCCCTTTGGTCCTTGTCAAACATAGCTCTTAATTTGTTAACAATAGAAGTTGCATGGGCAAGACTTTTATCTTTTTTTAAATACTTCTCAAACACCCCAATCCTTTGACTACGGAAATGAGCTGCTCCATGGGGACCTCAAGTGCATCATCTTCCTCCACAAAAGAGGTTGATAGAGAAATGGGAGGTGTAGGAATGCGAGGGGTGGATTTCCCGAATGGACTGGAAAATCTAGTAGACATGCTTGAAACTATTTCCTCAAAAGAAGGATCAGTCTAACCAGAAGCGAGTTTCCTAGTTTCCATCCTTATATGTTGAATAATCCTTCTAACAATGTGTTTGGAGGTAATATATTGGGTCTTAAATATCATAAATATTTACGACACATGAATATGTAACACAAACAAGATGAGAGAGAAAGACTTACGACACACAAAAATGAAAAGAACATTCAAGTTAGGTTCACCAAAATGTAGAGAAGGGGGATTCACTATCCCCAAGATTCTTAGGTCATGGAAGAGGCTAAGAGAATGAACTACCCTAAACTACCTCAAACTACCTAATAAGCTGAAATGAAAGGGAAAACACAGCTCTATTTGTGTTATGTTTATGATACATGCTTTATGAAATTGGGTGAGCCGACCATAAAGGTCTCAAACTACATACCAAATGACTCTCTATCAGAGGATGAAAAAATGGGGGTTAGACTTCAATGCATCATGCTAGAGTCTCAGAGATGCACTGGCATCCTATACAAACAAAGGGTCAAGTGGTAGCTAGAAATACATAGAGTCTATTGATAACCCAAATTATCTAGTTTTATAGTTTGATAGAAACATACAAAAATTAAAAGTACAACAAGAAGAATACTATGAAAGCTACTCTAATAGAGAAATGATAAAGAAAGAAGAATAATTCCAACATACTCAAGGTCTAGTTCACCAGCTAGCTCCAAGAAAATAAATAGAACCTATACACATAGTAACAATAGAAATGTTGGGGTTGTGTTTTGAGGTTTTCCTTATTCAAACCCCCATTTCGGTGTTCCCACCTCCACATATAGCTAATAGAAAAAAAGATTGTAGAAAATTTATAAAGAAGCAGATATAATAGACACAATGAAGTAGAGAGAAAAGAAAACCTAGATTCTACTCTACAAGAATGATGATGCAAATAAGAAAATAGACACAATATCACCTCCCTTTATATGAGCACTCAAGGATAATAGACAAAGGAGAAGAACAAGATCACCACACCAATCAAGTAGAGCTTTGACAACCTACAATAATCAAGAAGGATTGATAGAGATGCAAGGAGAAGTGTTAGAACCAAGAGAGAGATTGAGAATTAGATAGAATTTTTTCAAGGGAGTTGATAAAATGAAAGAGTAGAGTTCAAATGGAAAAATTGGAGGAAAATAGTCATTCTCAGTGTTCAAGATTTGAAAGGGGGACATTATGCTCGTAGGTGATAGATAATCATAACCTCTTTACCATTTCCTGATGTAGGAATATTGTTAGGATGAGGGCGTGGTGTGTAAAAATCCACACGACACACACACATCCCTGACAAAAATTCCCTTCACTGATGCTAAACAATAGGGATACGTGGAAAAAGAGAAGAAAAAGCAATGGGTTTTTGCATTATGGGACTTGTAAGGCTAAAATGAGGATAAATTAATGGGAAATTACATGGGGTGCAAATTTAGACCATTACAACATCAAAGAAAAAATATTTTCTTTCTCCTTTCATTTTCTTCCAAAACCAAAACTCCTCAATTTTTTACGGGCACTACCCTCAACCCTAATCCATAGTCCTAAAGGATAAAATAACAACCTTTAGACAACTTTTTCTTCACCTTTTAACATGTACTTATCTCATAACTTCTCCTTCTATAGCTATGAATCTTGTTTCTATTCATGTAGACTCTCACATCCCTCCATGCAATCATTAAAAACACCTCTTTAATGAGTTGATATTTAAGTGTATTGTTGTTGTTCCTCCTCTATCCTCTACATTACTTCAAGTCAAATTATTATTTCCATATCATCTTTCTTCTTCTCCTGGTTAGGTAAAATTTTCTAAGACATTGACGATATACTATATCTTCCTCATCTATAGTTTCATTCTCCTTCGAATAATGACATGTGATGTTGAGACCACCTCTATTATGACATTGATTTTACCCATATGATGATATACTATATCTTCCTCATATATAGTTTCATTCTCCTTCATACAATGACATGTGATGTTGAGACCACCTCTATTATGACATTGATTTTACCCATATCATAATATTGACAATTTTATTGTGACATAGAGGCTACCTTTGTCATAATACCATGACCCTTGTAATATTTGGCCTCCAATGTCCAACTGGGACGAAACAAAAGGTAAAATTAACTTTCTCGAATACTCCAGATGCAATGGTGAGCTCAGATCTAATGCAACAAACTCCCAAAATGCACCTACAATATAAAGACAAAAATGGAATCCCCAGAACCTGGTATTTCTATCACACCTTTTTGATTCTCCAGATCATTCAAATATGCAAGAGAAGAACATACTAAATTCTTCAAGAAAATACAAGATTGCACTCAAGGTCTCCTAAAATACTAACCAAAGGCACTCAAATTGCTATGATACCATGTAGGATTTTATGGTGAACTCCTCAAACACCCCAAGATTACCTGCAAGACAAAATAACTTCCATAAGAGAGAAATGGTTGAAATATTATGCTATCATTAAGATGCAAGAATGCCGAATTGACTATGGAAAAATAAACATGAATCCTTGCTTATATAGGAAAGTTTGAGATCTAGTATGTAATATGATGTTGACATGTGTCATAATCTTATGACATGTGACAAATAACTAACTACCTAGGAAATGATGCTAGATAAGATAAGGCTTCTAGAAAAGACAACTCATCCTATTAGAAGGAATCTTATATCCTAAGAAAACATGTGAACCTATCACCTAGTAAATGATACCTAGGAATATAATTAAATGACTAAGTAAACTTATGCAAGTGTAATTAAATAATTAATTACACCAAAAACCCCTTTGTAATGACATTGAGCTTACCGTTGTCATTACATTGAGGCTAATTTTATTATGACATTGAATTTACCTCCATCATAATATTGGAACTACCTCTATTATAGCATTGGAGCTACCTCTATCATTTCAATTACTAATGCATGATATTGATTTTTGTCTTATATCATTAAGGATACCTCTATCATTTTCATTTCTAACACGTGATATTAAATACTACTTGTGTATTTATTTTCTATTTTACCATGCTTTCTCATGCATTTGTAAAGGTTTATTCATCTATAATGTCAATATCCACTATGTGGCACTTGTATCTCTTAGAAAATTTCCATGTGGTGACGACACAACTTTTGATGCATCCCCTTTTATTTGGTAACAACAACCCAATATTTGTCTTTGTTATCCTTACCTACATTCTAAGGGGCATGGAATACTTATTATGGGAGCACACATCCTTCTAAAGATCCCTCTCCTTTTATTTCCCTTTCACACTACCTTAAAATAATCACATATAATATCATGCCAATGTTTTAAGGGAGGGCATGTATTCTAATCACATGTACAAACACACACATATCTGCAATTACATGTGAAAACACATTATCAATTTTTTTTTCCAAATTAAACAATGAGCATGGTGATTGATCAAAAAGGAATATTTGATCTACCACTATGTATTTTTTATCACCTAACAACAAAGCACACTAGTTCAAGTGATCTTGAATTTTTTCAAATATCCACATCAAATAACAATAGAGCATGCTACAAAAAGTGGTTCGTTAATTCTCATAATTCCTACTGGTAGAGTAAGAAGGATATTGAACGATGCATGTTCCTTTGCATCAACCATTTTATTTCTCTTCATGTGTATTAGTTATTATTTCTAAGTCAATCATTCTTCTCATCGTATAACATTTCCTCTATAGTAGTTTTTTTTAATGTGAATATGTATATATATGATGTTCTAACTCAATTTATTTTGTAAGTTTTAATATTTTTCTAACATCTCTATGTTGCAGTTTTTATGTGTTTAACATGTTTATTTTGCAAGTCTTGTCATGTGGGAATGTATTTCTTAGTTCAATAATGTTGCATATTCTTTTTCATATCCTTTTATGATATTTTTAGTTTCTTTTTTTGTACTTTAGCATATCTATATCACCTATTGACATCAAACCAATAAAGTGGGGGGAAAATGTAATAACTAAATTTGCATGCCTTCACTTTTGATACTGCAAATTGTCCTCTTTATTGTCCACTATAGCATGTTTAGGGATCATTTTAGCCCAACCTTATAATTTTACCTATTCTTAGTGTCATCATTGTGTTTTGTTTTTTTGTGTTCAACCCTATTTTTTGCATTGCCATCTATCCCATGTTTTGCATTATGTTTTATTCCCATCCTACATTTTTTTGAGAACATTGTACTTGGATGATAACACATCGATGTTGATGATGTTGGCGTTTAAATTCACACCTCTAGAATGTGAATTTGAAACAGACAACTATGCACAAATAAACTTCTCTTCAAATTAGGAGGGTAACCTCCCTCTTGCTGATGGTGTTCAAGAAAGTAAACTAAAACTAAGTTGCCTATATTTTTTATCAGCTAAGAGCACAAGGTTTGTAAAACTCAAGCGTCGTATTTGAGATTTTTTGTTTAAGGAATTTCAACTATGACTAACCTACACTAAAGACGTTTCTATTTTCTCAAGTAAACACAAAGCAAGAGAAATAGAAATGAACAAAGTTTGATTCTCTCACAAAATACTTAAATAAACTCTTTTTCAACATACATCTACTTACTTTCAATGTGAGCTGAAATTAATATCATCTAAGCATAACACAATAAACGGAAATATGAGACATTATATCAAGGTAAAAGAGGCTCAAGACTTTATTTCTCAAATTTCTAGAACAAAGATTACACTAAACACATGCACAAAACAAGAACTTGTAGCTAAAAGAGACTTGGAAACTTGTTCTTACACAAAGTGAACAACAACTACAAGACAACAACTTGAAGGAAAAATAAGCTCAACAATTTGTTATCACTAGTAGGGTTCCAAAATAAATGAGCAAGGTTGCTCTTATTTATAGACAAGTAGAGGAGTAGGGAACCCTAAAATTTCCTTGCTTTTACAACTAGGGCTTGCTCAACATGCAAGATTTATTTCTAAAACTAAAAGAAGATAACACCTAACCACCTAAGAAAGCAAGAAATGCCAACTATTACATTTTATCTTCTTTCTCTTCTTCAAACAATAGATAAGAATTGAGATGAGAATAGAAAGAAAATGGAAAGAAAGCTTCTAGATGATTGCCACTTTAAATCTCATCCATATCTACCAAAAAAATGATTTGTTTCTTGTTTTTAAGTGGAGAGTGCTGCTAAAAATAGAATGTTGATCTTCCTTGAAAACACAATTTCTCTGAAAAAAGTTGGGACCTGGGTTTTGTAGAAAATCACATTCTGGAGAAACCTAGATGCTTAGAAACTGAAAAAGCAAAATCTATCTTGAAAAAGTGGCCAAAAACTAGTTTCTAGAAGAGGGAAATTTTTCTCAATGTTGAAGAGGAAGAAAAAGTGGAGAGACCCATGTGATTAGAAATGTAAAAATCTCAGTGGTTGCTTTGAAAAAGCAACACCCTAGAAGTTTGGAGCACGAAAAAGCATTCCTCTTTGCTCACTGATCTCAAAACCACAAAGAACACTGAAAAAGAATGTTATTTGGGTCTTCAAATCTTTGTTAAGAGAAAAGGGAAAATATTCTTGCTCTGGATGCCAACCTACAATAATGAATAATGAAAGGAAAAATATCTCTTTAAATAAGATGAGGTTTAAGAGAATCTATTTTCTTTTTTGCTTTAAATCCTTCAAAGCTTATCCTGAGCAGGTTCATCAAATGTAGACATTGTTTGGAATGTTGGAGGATGAAACTTGAATATTTGACTAAGGCATGAGTTTCTGGGTGCCTCTCTTGGATTGGGGCGCTTTTTCTTGGCATACTTAGCCAAATTTTCAACATTTTCAACATTTTGCTTGATTTTAACCTCTGTTTGATCTTCGATTTCGGGATACTCAGAGGATCTTGTGAACTGACGAAGTGATCCATCATGAAGCCTGACTGATTCTGGCAAAGTTTTCTTGGAGGCTTCTTCTGATAAAAACTTCATTTGACCCCTCAAAAAGTTGGGCACCCCTAGCTACCTGGGGTACCAAAACTTGCCCATGTCATCCATTTTTTGACATTCTTCAACTTCTGTGTTTTCCTTGATCTTCTGATGAATTCTTGTTTCTGGGTGATCAGGGCATCCAATGAACTGATGGCTAGACCTATTGTATAGCTTGATGAATTCTGAGGGGGATATTCTGGGAGTGATATCTCCTGAAAACTTATTTCAAGGCCTCAAATCCTTGGGCGCCCCTAGCTAGCTAGGGCACCCAACTTTTCCAGAGTAAAAATATTTTTCCAACTTTGCACTCTCTTTTGTTCTGCTTTCGATATTTGATGACTGCCATCTCTAATTGACGTGTTGATGGCTTCGTTGGAAAGCTTGATCAACTCTGAGGAAGTCATATTGGAGGCTTCATCTATAAATTCATCAGTTCGAGCCCTCAAAAGTTTGGACGCCTATCTCCTTTAGGGACACCCATTTCCTCCAGATTTAGCCAATTTTCACTTGATTTTCATCCTTCAAAGTTGAACCTTCATTTTATACCTTCAACTTGATCTAGATTTGTTGGTGATTGACAAGTCCAATGATCTAACAAAGACATCCACTACGAAGCTGACAGGATCCTAAAGAGATTGAGCACATCTGCAAAGCCTAATTGTTGGATTAGGTCCTCCAAAAGGCCAGGCGCCCTTGGCCACCTGGGGCGCCCAGAGTTCCTAGACTTAGAATATTTTTTGTTATTTTCATTATTTGCATTCTGCCACTTGGTTGAAACTCCTTTGATCAATCCATGATTCAGGCTGACTGGGCGATTCGATGACTACACTATTGAACTCACTGCAGAGCTGAGAAGACTTTGAACAACATTGTCTGGGAGCACAAACCACATTTGATGCCCTAGAAATCTAGGCGCCTATCTCCATCTGGGGCACCCATGGCTTCCAAACTTAGTTTTTATTTTGCAATTTTCACCTTTCTCCTCCGTTCCACGTTGTTTCCTTTGCCTTGCTCATCGATGATAATTTTTTTCTAAGGCATGAAGGTTTAGGCGCTTAGACTGAGTTGGGGCACCAGGAGTCCCGAAATGCTTTCTGAATTTGAAAAAGCAAAATAGACCCAGTAGGGCAAAACAAATCATTTTGTGATTTTGACTGCACTTACCTGATGAGGAAGTATTTTTAGCCAATCAAAATCAGTTTGAACCCTAACAGTAAAACGTTCTATTTTTAGAAAAAATTACCAATATCCATTTCAAAAGAAGCCCAGAAAAAGTTACTATTTTTGGAAATTTTCTAAAAATAGCAATTTTCCTAAAAAGTAGGGATGAAAAACTGAGATAAGGGTTTGGTAGAATTGGTCGCTTTGAACAGAGCCAGATAGTCAAATTTTAAAAATTTCAAGTTTTTACCCCTCATGCAAGACATGTAAACCCCAAATTTGACATTTTTGATAGATTTGACAAGACTTTTACTCATTTCTTCAAAATGCCTAAGTGTAGCAAAAATTAAAATTTGGGGTACAACAGATGCAATATGTTTCCATCCTTTGATTGTATAGTCATACAATGCATTGGTACTCAAAATTGTCAAATCCCTAAATTCCTAAATGTAAGATTCTTATATGCACTAGGGGTGTCAAACTTTAAGAGAAAGAACACACTTTATTTGGGAAAGATAAATTTGGACCAATTTGTTAAGGTAGGTAAGACCAAATTTTGGCTCTACTAAACCAAGGGGGGCTTCCCTAAGGTGTTATTTAAATAAAACTACAAGTGATGGATAGGTAACTTGTCATAAACCATACCCAATGTATAGTATATTCCTATTAAGCTATCACATTGTATTTGTATGCTAGTTCCATAATACAAAGTCCTTTTCTTTTTTTAAGTATATTAACTACCATACACCATGTGTAGAGATTCATTCTTGATATCCCTTAATGCTCTAGACATGGAAATGAGTGAAAATGCTTACAATGCAATGTGGAATGATATTTAGATCTATTTATTTTCTATGTGTTGGATATGAGAGGTTGAGAAAAGGAAAATATGTGCCTTTATCTAATTAGATAAATATAGTCTAGAGTTTCAAACATAAAGGATGCAATGACTAGAATCCACCTACAATACCCTAACTAAGATATTATTAAATACTACACCTTAAGACTCTGCACACAAGCTAGGCTTATGCATACAAATGAGAAGATGAATGAATTTGTAGATAATTAAAAAAGTATAACTTAGCAATCCACAAATAAACCCACATATTGATTTTATTATCTTGAAAAGGTACCTTACATAATATTTACAAAGACTTTATGATCTTTTGTCTAGAGAACTAATCAATAATACATCTACAAATGCAGAGTAATGTTGAATCTATACACTAGATACATTCTTCAAGTATTAAAACATTTCATTAAAAATTTGGGATGAAACCTAATTCATTACAATACAAAAATACCTTGGAACCTTATAGTGGAGACAAAACCTAATAACTAGAAAGTTTTCTTCTCTTTTTTCTTGCTTTGTATCCCTTTTTTCCAAATGAGAATATCACAATATAATATCATTTAGTTCATTTTAATGGATTGGGGAAGGATCCATGATCGTTTTTCACATAGGTCACCCATACATTTGATATAATCAACATCAATACCATAATGTAAAAACCATGCCTTCAAAATGTGTGGAGGTACCTAGAGGTGTGAGGAATCCTTCTTTTCATGATTTTTTTTAGTATTAATGGTATCTTTCAATTTGAGAGTGCCAAGTGGAGAAGAGCTTGAAAAATCCACTAAAAGGGTGGCTAGAGATGGAATGAGGACAATAAAGGAATGAAACTCCAACCATTGCATTAATTACATAATGAGTACCTTCACCTTTTATCATTAGAAGTCCTTTTGCATTCATGAATTTGGAATAAACAATGATTTTTGGGTGGGAGAATTTGATTGAGTAGTTGTAAGGTTTTTTTGAGTCATTAATGGTGCTTTGGGTTGTGTAGGGATGTAGGTGGGATTGAACATTGCAAGATGTGATAGTTTCAAAGTTTTTAGGGATTAGGGGTTGGGGATACCTCATAAACTATACTATTTTTGAGGATTCAAGAATTGAGGGAAATAAGAAATATATCCCTTAAGGCATACAAATAAAAATAAGTCCAAATTTGTCATCTTAATAAGGAAATATAATGAAAAGTGTCAAGGATCAAGAGTCAGGTATATCTCATAACTTGCACCATATTAGAGGTATTTTTACATCTTTGACTTTGATAAACATATAGAAGGAAATGATAAAAGTTAGGGATCAGGGATATCAAGGGAAACAAACCTAAGAAAGGGGATGGGTTTAAACTCCAACTTTGATAGGTAACTTAGTATAAATGATTGAGGAGTCAAGAGTTAGGTGTTGGGAATGATTTTTCAAGGTACCTAAACATGAATATGTTCCAACTTGTGATCCTAATGAGATAAAATAGTGAAAATTTTCAAAAAATGAGGGATACTAAGGGAAACAAACTTTGGAAAGGGTTGTCTAAATTCCAATGTCAAAAAAGGAACTCAATGAAAGTATTGGGGGGTTGGGTTTTGGATGAAAGGCATGGTGGTAAGGTAAATCCCAATGACCTAACAAAAGCAATGGAAAGTGGAGGTCAAAGGAAAGAGATGTCAGGAAGGATAAATTTTATGTCTCGATAAGAAAATGGGAAAAATGAAGAACAAGTAAGAGGTATGCCTAGATCTAAAATCTGATATCCAAATAGGAATAAAGGTAATGACAGAGTTGGGTGGAAAGGCATACTAGGAAGGGAAACTCTAAAACTTTGACATAAACACAATCCTTATAAATTTGAATAACAAAACCTCTATACTTAGAATTTTTGAGACCTTAGTAGCTTCTAACACATTGCTAGGAATGTGGGGGTGATGAATAACAACACATGCAAATTTTGACCAATGAAGACATATTATGAATATTCTCATAATATTGAGTAAATACGATCAAATGTACAATATGAGAGCATAATAAAGATAAACACAAAAAAATAGGACACCAACATAATACCCATTTTCTTATCTACCAAGGACCTTTCAACTTTCAAATATTCCTTTGTAACCACTAACTTCCTAATGCTTGGAAGTCAAAATATCACCTTTACATTTTGAATGACTCTTGAGCTTCCTCATCCTTCTTCCAAGATCTCTCTCTCTCTCTCTCTCTTGAAAATTTGAACTCTTTTTGGTTCTCTATATTGGTTTTCAACATCTGAGAATTCTACAACTTATTTGGCCTTGTGAGAATTCTCCATTTTCATCATGAAGATTGGTTTTTTTATTCTTTATCCTTCTCTTTTTGTTTATTGTTCAAATATTTCAATTTTCCTTTGACAATTTGGAGCTACCACCTCCCTTTTTTTCCACACAGACTAGGGTGTTATTCCTTATAGAGTATGGATTTAACACTTATAATTTATTACTACTCTACTAATCTTAATTTCTAAATGAACATGGCATTTAAGAGGACACACAATCTCTAATTTTCCTTTGTTACATATTTCTCATGGAAGACAAAAGGCTAAAATAGGTTCTTGACCTAAAGGAAAGCTCCTAAGTAGTCCCAACAATTTGTTTTGTCCTATCTTTAGTTTCTTTTGAAGACATTCAAATGCATAGAGGTTTGATTTCTTCATCTCTCTCCTTTTCCTTTTAGCACATTGCTTAAAGTAAGTTTGTTAGAGTATATTTATTTCATTTTGTACATTTTTGGTTATTCCAAGTCCTCTATTCTTCATTTTTTTCCCTTCTTGTATGAAGACCAAGTAAATTTTTGTAAAATTACTTGATTTTTCTATTATTTCTAGATGATAGGTCAGTCGACTCATGTCTAGCCTAGTGAACTTCTAAGTCTATTTTCTATTTATGTTCTATAACTTGTTTTCATATTTTTTTTAATCTATTTCTTGTATTTCCATTTTTTCTAATATTCCATTTCTCAACTTGATTAATATAAAATAAATTTAATAAAGGTTAATTTTATTTTATATTAATAACATAAAATACTTGCATCCTTTAGTAAAAGTTACTAGTAAGGGCTCACTACAAATTTGTTGAATGCACAAGACAATTGAGAGGGGGTGAATCAATTGTACATTAAATTATCAAAACCCCCACAGACATTTAGATACACATCAACTTAACTAACCCTTAATCTGATAGAATGATTTAGCATGAAAGAAAATAATAGAAACTGAAACATATCAGCACCATGCACAATAGAACACTAGATTTATGTGGAAAAACCAAGAAGGGAAAAACCATGGTGAGGATTAGCTCACAATATAAACTAATTGCAACACCAAATACAATAGGCTCACTACTGGAGGGCTCATTGCTACATTATAGAAAAGAGGAAAGAATAATGTTATAGTGATAAATCCATCTCAATGCACCAAAAGATTCTACCACAACATCACCTAAACATTCATAGGATTTCTGAATATTGTAGATACCTTCTACTCACTACTTCTAGTAGTCTAACTCATTAAGCTTGCACTGCATTTCACAAATTCACACTTCACAACTCTTTGATTTGCATCACACTTTCTACTCTATCATCCTCCATCAATGCAACACTTATTTATACCTTCTTCAACCTTGAAAAAATTCTCCAAGGTTAGTTATGCACATGAACCATGCAAATTTAAATTAGGCTAGCACCAAAATATTCCCACTGTGGAAAGGAATGAAGGAGGATGACATCACACCTTAACTTGGACCCAAATAATACTTATACATGCTAGCCACACTTCCACAATCACCAAAGAAAATCCAAAATTATTGTAAACATCCAAGGTTGGCCAAACATGTGTAAACACCATTTACATTTAAGTACGTGCTTCCTCAAATCCAAAAATGACTCATGGACCACACACAACACTTAAACACAATCTATAATATTCCAAAAATACCTTGAAATATAACAAATCCCTTCGCAAAAACTTTCACCTGAAGAATGTACACACCTAATACACTTAGACAACCTTCCATACACTGTAACTCAACAAATCAACTTGTGGAGCACCAAACCATGAATAAATTCAACTGAAGGTAGATATGAACCTTATCAACACTATGAACAATATCATAGTATAGGTTAACTACACTTGATCCATGAGGATTCAAAGTATATTTAAACCACTAAGAATCAATCCTAATAAGATATTCAATAATCAATAAAATGAACCAACCATTAAAACTAACTTTTTAAAACATGAAAGCTTGAAAAACATCTATTCTAAGCCATTGAATCTTATCCTATTGGAGGAGTGGCGTCACATTGATGTGGAATGGCGACCCTTTCCCAATCCATTGGATAATATGAGCCTTTCCAATTGATTTTATTAATTAAAATCGATTGAAACTAATGAAAAAGATGAATGATAACATGATAAAAGCTAAGATGATCGATGTGAGTGTATGTAAATCTATTCTAAATGTATGCAAGATTTAAAGATGGAAGTCCTAATTACAAATATGCTAAATTGATGCAACTAAGTTACCATGGAAGCCATTAATGGATGGTTTTAAGTTACTAATGCATAAAAGATTAATCCAAATATTTTTATCTCTGCTCAAGGGAGTCAATGGTGAGTATCTTCGTGCATGATACTTTATGCTACACTATACCAAGAAATGACCAAAAGGTTCCTAGGCTTCTAAAAACAAAGGTTCGTAGTGGGTAGAATTCTATGAACACCACTCCCTACACAAGTGTGATATAGAAATATCATCTCCTTGTGTTTGAAATCACCTGAGACCACGAAGGAACGATTGGAAAGAACATGTGTGGATAGAGCTACAACTTTCACTCTCGCCCCTTTATATATCCCACCAAAAAAAAACATGCTTGAGGTTGAACCCTGGGGTGATGTAATCCCCAAGCAAGCCTCCTACTGAAAGTAAAAAGGGAAAGCTTAAGTGTTTCTATTTATCAACACCCATGATTCACACATAGTGCAAGGGGAGAGGATACATAGACAACACACCTTTGGTGACAAGATTGACTCACATGTGTACAAGTGCACAAGACAAAGTAGACAATTATTCTTTTTTTGTTCCAATTCCAAATGTTCCTAAATTGAAAATCGCAAACACACATGACAATCAAACCTGTGGGAAATTAGATTATTAGTTTTCATTCAAAGTATTCTCCCAATGTTCACCACAAGCTGCACAAATGATTAGTGAAATCCAAGAAAACCATTAGAATTATTATGACTTTTTTATGAAATTTAAAAAAAAATCATTAAAAAGAAAGCTCGTGTATGTGCTTATTTGAAGTTTGAAATTGAAACCTTCACTTGGACTAATTATACCTATTTTTGATTTATTATTTTAAGAAATGAACCAATTCAAATCATACACAATAGAACCATCTTTCCAGTACCTAAAAAAACTTGAGAATCTAATCAACGGTTTGAAAGTTATGCATGTTTTACTATTGGTTAGCATTTTCAAAAATTATGAAAAGGAAGAACAAGCAATTGGACCAAGTGATTAATTCTCTATTAATTAATTTCCTAATAAAAAATGAAAGAAAATTAATTATAAACAAAAATATAAGACATGCAAAAATAAATTAACAGTCCAATAGTACAAATCCATACAAATGTATGGATTAATAAAGAAGGTGCTTGAAAAATGTGGTTTTCTAATTTTAAATGTTATCTGACACTAAAATAGGGGGTATAATATATGGAAATTTATCCCTCAACCTTTCTAGATGCAACCGTGATGTTTGTTTGTCCTCAAAAATCTCCTAAAAGTGTGATTTTCAAAATTTATTAAAAGTACCTACAACCTTCAAGATAATAAAACACCAGAAACTCACAAACAACAAGGTTAGTAGTTCATGTTAGATTCACCTTTTTGTCGATAGGGAAATCAGGAACAAAGATATGTATCATCAATAGCAACCACAAAACTATATGAATTCAAGCCATAGAGACCCTAATCTAACAACAAATCATAAGATGATAATAGAAATCAAATGATAAATCAAATATACCTCAACTCCTATGTCAAAATTTGATTCCCCTCCATTTATCTTCTCGAATTTGCTTGTTTGCTCTTAGATAGTAAGTGTGCATAACCTGCAATAAGCTCAATGTAGATGTAAGATAGAAAAATCTCAAAGAATGTGGTTAGCCCAAAAAGGGTGATGAAGGTCTGTATTTATAGAGGATTCAATAGAAAAGTGATGATCAAGATTGAAAGGAATAATCAATGGATGAGATCATGAGAAAGAAAGGAAAAGTTACCATTTTAATTGAAGAAGAGATAATAATGAATTATCTAATTAAAATGGTGGATAATGATACACATGAAATTTCTAATTTCATTATTTGTTAATTGAAGATTTTTCTAAGATCGAGGAAAGTTGAAGAATTAGAAAAGATTTAGATTCCAAAACTGAAGAAAGATGAAAATAGAGAAAATGATGGAAATATTAAAAAAAAAGCTAAATTTAATAAATAAATTAAACTTATTTATTTATTTGCACCCACATGAATAATTAATTAAATAAAAATATTTATTTAATTATGAACAAGATTAGAGATTAAATAATTAGAGATAATTATTTAATCAAAAGTGGTCAATTAATTAAACCTTAGAGGAAAAGTTGGAATAATTAAATAATTAAAATATGTAATTATATAGATAAGAACAAATCTTAGAGGAAAGAGGTTAATTTAATTAAATAATAAGATTATTTAATTAGAACAATTTTTAGTGTCTACAAATTCTATGTCAAATTCAACAACATGCTCTCTCAATTTATTGTTATCTCCCTTTACCATAATTTATTTGATTAATTTTATCCATCCTTAATCTCTTTTTTTCTATCCTAATTATTAAGTTGTATTTGTCTTAGTAGCAACATCCTTTTTGATACCCCTCAATTTATTGTCATCCCCTAGGTGCCTAACTCCTTATCAAGGGTTAGCACCTAGCCTATGCAACCACACGTGAATTATTGCTATAACTACCATTAATACTTTTTTTTCCTATCAATTTTATTTACTATGGATTTTCTTATTTCTATAGTTTTCTTCTTATGCACCTATAAATTGTGGTCTTAGAGCAATGAAACCAATTGTTGAAAATAAATTATAGGCCAAAGGTGTGGATTAATTATGCCAAAAATTTAACCCCATGGTTATGCAATAAAAATAAAATTAGAATAGTTATGAAAAAAACATATAAGTAGCAAAAAGATTAAGAAAGAATTTATACATTCATATACATCATAAGATTACCCCACCCATACATTTATATTATATCTTTCTTATACAATGTACATTTCATACCACAAGCATGCACACACACATGTATCTATGTATGTATGGATATATAAGTATGTATATATATGTGTGTATATGTGTGTATGTGTTTGTGTGTGTATGTGTGTGTGTATGTGTGTGTGTATGTGTGTGTGTATGTGTATGTGTATGTGTATGTGTATGTGTATGTGTATGTGTATGTGTATGTGAAATGTTGGGAAAGTGGACACTAAGATTTTACCTTAGGGTTTGAACGTGCACCTTTCCCAATATCATTTGTGTTTTTTGAGGTAGCGAGGTTTGATGGATTTGGAAAAGAGTGTAAGAATGACTTACAACCTAAAAGATGATTTAACCTATGCTTAACCAAAATTGGAATGGGTTTTGGAGTGGAACACAATGGTTTGACTAGCCAATGATGCAACCATGATATTATGATGCAAAAACAGTAAATGTGGATTGTTACAAACAAATTTAGAGGTTGGAAACAAACTTAGCAGAGTTATGTGCACCTATGGTATGAATTTGTAGTTGATCTTGGAGGACTAAGTCACCCAGGGCGACTATGTCCTAGTTGATAAATTTGAAATAATATTCTACAATCCTCTAGAGCTTGATCAAAGCCTTATTCCTTCCCAATCTCATTGCCAGATCTTTGTCAGATGCTAAGATAACCGAGTTTTTGTATGTTGTCAAGTTGTAGGCTTTGCATGCAACAATAAGAAATTGGTCTTCAAGGTTCCTCCAATCTTCTTCAGATCTATAACATGCACATTCAAAGAGAGAGGAAGGTTTGTGCCATTTAGGGGCTTGCCTTGGTCAAACCCCATGTTGGTGTTTCCACCTCCACAGTGGAAAATTTGATGAAAGAGGGCTTATCCTTTTGAGGGATGGAGGATAAATGACAAGTGAATGATGAATGAATAATGGATTGCAACTCACCATCCAAATTTGGTTCCTTGAAGGAATAAATTCATACAAATCTCCTCAAGGTTTGATTGTTTCTTGGCTTGATGTGCTTGAAAGACCTACAAGGGTTAGTCCTTACACACAAAATGATAGCAAAAACATGAACAAACTCACATAAAACTTGGAATCATGGTTTGATATTGAAATTTTTCCATAAATATAGTCTTGAATTCCCTTGAATTGATAATAATTTCCCATAATAATGCTTGATCATCAATATTTCAATAATTTTCCACTTAGTTTTCAAATGATGAAATGACTATGTATTTATACACAATAATTCTAATTTCCTGCAAATTAAATCCTAATGGCCAACATTTGACATTTGAAATTCAAATAATAAAATGCCAACTCTGACATATTAAAATTTGGAGGAAAAATAGGGGGACCAAGTCGCCTAGGGCGACTTAGTCCTAGCCCTATTTTGTGGGATGTAAGGTGTCAAGATCAAAATAATAAATGATTACATTGGTTTTGTATATGGTTTTTATTGATAAATTTACAAATGGGCCACATAATGCATAATTTAGGACATTAGACGTACAATTAGGTCCATGCACTTAGGAGGGAGAAAAAAATATTGTGATATTGTCAAGGGTGACAATTCATGACACTACATTTAGCCTCCAATTTAGTGAGAGTATGAACTTATGCTCAGAATCACACTAAAGTAGAAAATATTTCAAGTAGGGTTTGATTGTCCAAATGTTGAAGAGATATGATGATAATGAATCTAGGGGGAGTGCACAAGCCCCAAAAATTAAAGATCCTATAGTAAAACAACATAAATAAAAAGGAACTCACATGTATGCAACACAACAAAACAATAAAAAACATGCATGATGAAAAGTACAAATAATACACAATGAAGACACATAACATAACATATAAAGATAAAAAAATGAAATAAACACAATGCAAACACAAAAAATACACACAAAAGACAAACAAAATTCAAGGTTAGTACTAAAGGGATTCAAGTCGATAAGGTAAAGAGACCTCAATCTTTAAATTTGTCTCAAGTACCAAATGTGATATCTCAAATGAACGTTAGACAAGAGAATGATCTCATTCAAGGACTCAACAAGTTGTGTTATGCCAAATGACTCATGAGCTACATGGATCTACTAGCTAGCAAGTTATGTTATGGTAGGTGTCCATGCAATATGATGGTTTCCATGAGGCAGAAAAGTTGTGTTATGTAAACAAAGTCATGAAACACATGGCTCCATTGGCTAGAAATTTGTTTTATGCTAGGTGGCCATGTTAGAAGGGGTGCTCAAGTTCATGAATTAGTAAAATGCATTATGCCAAATCCATGGACTATCTTTCCAAATTTTAACATCTAAGGGGACAAACAAGACTCACCTAAGAAGATGCATAAACATCCAAGGGGGTGAAAAAGACTCATGTAAGAAGATGCATACAAAATTTAATGTCCAAGAGGACAAACAAGACTCACCTAATAAGGTGCATAAATGTCCAAGGGGGTGAACAAGACTCACCTAAGAAGGTGCATAAAATGTTAACATCTAAGATGACGAATGAGACTCACCTAAGAAAGTGCATAAATCTCAAAGGAGACAAGAAAGACAAAGCCACACCCTAGGGGGTGTTATAAAAAACACCACTATCAAAGGTGCCAAAGGGGCACTAATTCATGCATGAAAGGTCACACCGTAGGGAGTATCACACATGAAACCACCACTCAGAGAGGACAAACCATGTAATAAAGGATAACACTTTAGGGAATAATAACCATAATATTACCAGTAAAGGGGATATGATATGCCATGAAAAGTCACACTCCTAGAGGATATCAAGCGCAATATCATCACAAATGAGACACTAACATAGATTGAGAAGGCCACAATTTAATTGAGAAGGTCACACTTTCTAGGAGATGTATGATATCATCACTAGAAAGGGACCATTTCCTAAGAAAACAATGTACAGGGGACTATATTCCCCCCTTAAAATGTTAGAGTACTTGCTACACTAATATTTTAAGGAGATACCAAGGGATCCCTTGCAGCAATGAATGCACCTAACATAAGGCTACCTAACCCCTTTCCCCCCAAGTATAGGAACAAATATGAGCCGCAATGGATGATCATATTTTTCTCCTTGAAAGGTGAAATATGATTGCATTAAGCCTAGTTTATACCTCCATGTATGGTAATGAGTATTTTGTGATACTAAATTACCACATTGAGAGGAGAAAATTAAATGCATCTTAATCTATTATTCTATCAAATTTATCATTGTAAGGATCTAACCATTCCAATTTCTTCTTCAAAACATGGAATTCATCAATGGTGTGTCAAAATGTTCTATGATACACAAATAGGATGTGTTTTTATTCTTCCATTTATTATCTCTCCTTTCATGAATGGGTGGTAATTTAATGAATCCCAATTGTAAAAGTGTAGCTAAAGTATTCTCAGTCTTAGATAAAGGATGTGGAGCTAGTACCAAACCCTTTCTAATAGGACCATGAGTATTGCATGGTTTAGATGATGGAGAAAATGTTTGATGTAAAGGTGCAGGACCTTGGTAACCTATTCATTTTTTATCTTCAGATGGTGTCTATTCTAAAATGGAATGGATTCATGTTCATTATTTATATCACATCCTTGTTTTGTCAAAATCCTAAAGCCTTGGCCATAGCACTGTTCCACTTTAACAAGTGTGTCAGTGACTTTGTTTTCATAGGATGGAGGATGAGTGGGTGGTATGGTCTTATCTTGTTTGTTATCAATTATATGTTCTTCCATGTGCATAGGTTTAGGTATGCATTGTAAATCACTTTCCCTATGTGATGTGTAGAATATTTCAAGTGGTGGTATGATTAGTGGTATTGATTGTTGGTATGGTTGGTTAGGCCATTCTGTTGAGGGATAAAGGACCATATTGTTGTCAAGGTTAGGAAAGGTATTGTTTATGAACTCATTCATGATTTCCTATTCTTGCATAAAGATATATTTGTTAAGAAGATATACATTGGGAGATGGGGGAATATGAGTTTCATCATCTAAATTAGGGTCATTTCCAAATACACAATATGAAACATCAACCAAGGATTTCAAGGAAGTCAACATTTTATGAAAATATTTAGCCATTATGTCAATATTATGCTTGAAATGAGGTTCAAACTTTGATACTGTAATGAAACAACTTGCACAAAAAGAATATAATATGAAATATGCTACAAATAATTGATAATATTATGCCACTTCGAGGGGGAAACCTCCTAATTCACTTTGATGGGGATACCTCCAACAATCTTCAATAAGAACACAATACTCAACTTGATGATCAAATAAGACTCACAACCTCCTATATATAACTATTTATGCCTAGGATATCACCCAGACTGACTTAGATAACCCTATATAAGCCATAGGGCAATCTAACTAACTAAATAAAAATATAATAATGATAATATGACTTAATTAAGAGCTAAGGTAGCCACAAGTCGACTACTCATAACCCAATACACACTACAAGGGTAAGGGCATAACATTACCCTCCTCTTTATAAAATCATTTCCCTCAACACTAATTTTTTTCTTTTTCTTCTTCATCTCCTTTTTTACTACCGCTTATTTTTCTACTATTTCTTCTTGTTCCTACTCTTGTATTTCTCTTGTTCTTGTTCTTGTTCTTTCTCTTTCTCTTTTTTACTTTTGCTTCTTCTACTACTACTTCTTTCTCTTCTTCTTCTTCTTGTTCCTACTTATGTCTAGATCTTTCTATTGCTCTTGATCTTGTTCTCTCTCTTTACCTTTCTCTTTATCTTACTCTTGTTCTTTCTCTTTCTCATTCTCTTTCTCTTGGTCTTTCTCTTGTTCTACTTCTTGTTCCTTTTTCTTTCTCTTCTTTTTTATGGCTATTTTTTGTTTTAAAGAAGGTCTCGAAAGATAATTTTGTAATAAATCACACAAATAAATCTAAAATACTCTAATTTTTTTATTTAACTTACCAAGGCCTAGATTGCATTCCAATAGAAAAATCTCCCAAAAATTATGTAATCTGTAGCTTTGAGAGAAAATTTTTTGAAAACCATAATTTCCCAATAAATCTATTATTTCTTCTTAAATTTCTCTAAAAAATTGGCAATAGCCTCCTCTGATATTTATCAAAAAACCCACAAAAATGAAGAACCAATTCACTAATATGTGGGAGATATGTGTTTTCCAAATAAATTGGGTAGAAACCCTAATTTTGTAATAACTCACTCAATTATGCTCTAATTATTTTTAAATATGGAATGTAGCTTCTTAGTGCGATATCAAAATGTTTAACCCATTCTAAGTGATTAAAATGCAATGGAAAAACATAAGGAAACACCTCAGATTAGCCTAAGAAATTTGTAAAAGCGAAGATGAAAGTGTAAAATGATGCTAAATAGATATACCTCCCCTTTGTAGCTGAAACTCCTTGGTTGGCCCTTGATTTTGATGTGGTTTGTATGCTCCTTGATGGCTCTTGATATGGCTAAATGCAAGTCTTGACTATATGCTTGAATGTAGATGCAAATGGATGAATATTGATGGCTAGATGAGTGCACAAAATGGCAGCATTTAGTTGCAAAATGACTAAGTCTCTCAAATGCCTTAGAGGATGGGGTATTTATAGAGAAACTTGAATTCTCTAGAGAATTCAATGGTTGGGATTTATCCAACAAAGTCAAGATGAAGGGCTAAGGTGAGTTGAGGACTCACAAGCCCTCACATTTTGACATGTGGAATGTGAGAGGGCTAAGGGTGAGATGATGTGTAGATGATGTGGAAGGGAGGTACATGATGTGGAGGAAGGACAAGTACCTTCCAAGTACCTTGGGGAGTGAGAAGATTTCCTCAAAAAGGAACTTCTTGTTCCCAAGTGGGAGTGAAAATGACATTTGAAGAGTTTTGGAATTTCTCAAAAATCTCCATGGGAAAAGAGAAAGTGGTTGGGGAAATAAATATGAATTAAAAATTCACATTCATACGAGAATCTAATGGATAAGAGAGGGTCTCAAAAAAGATGGGAATTGGACACATGTGCATGAGGTGACAAGTCAAAGGTTCTAGAAGCCTTGGAAAGATAAAATGTGAATTAAAAATTCACATGGGGAGGAGAGAGACCTAGGATGAATAAAAGTGAATTAAAAATTCACATAGGAAAGAGGGTCAATGCCCATAAAGGAAAATGGAAAGATTGACTAAAAAGTGGTGCCAAAAATGGCTAATGAATTTGATTAAAGTTGTGCAAATACTTGATTATGATAATTAATGGAATATTAGAGACAAGTGGCAAATGTAAGAGGATGTGACATTAATCCTTGATTAAGAGGATGCACACCCTAAATATGAATTAATTAAATTAATTCAAATTAGAGATGGATTATGGACGATGTGACAAGGAGGGAGAAAAGAAGAATTTTAATTCAAAAGATTAGAATGACTAAATTAAATAAATTGGTGTACTTATTTAATTTAGAGAGAAGAAAGGCACCAGATAAAGTGTTTAATTATTAAATTAAATACTTTAAGAGTCTTATGTGGGAAGTGTAATATTAATTAAATAAATTAATATTGACAGAATTGATGAATAAAGAGGCAAATTTGATCATATGGGAGTGATCAAATTTGGGTGTCTATATTTTGGCCCTCTTCGAAATATTGTTAAAATAACAATGTTTCGAAGAAAAATAAAATGTCGGTGATGAAGAAAGTGGTAGGGATTGATGCCCCAGCATGAAAGAGGTTGAATGAGCTATCCAAGAGGAGGGAAAAAAGAAGAGGGATGCCCCAGTGCCTGCCTCAAATGGATGGAAGAAAATGATAGGGTATGCCCCCTCGAGAGGGCGGTTGGGGAAGAAACAAGGGGGCCCCAGACGAATTCTTGATAGAAAGAAATGGAAGATACTGTTGGATAGAGGGCGAAAAACTAAGCAACTTTGATTTTTGAACAGAGTTGATTAAACATACGGTTTGCAAATGGCGGCTCCGGGAAAGAAGGGGATTAGTTGGGAGAAAAAAAAGTTAAATAAAAGGTAAAAAATACCTTTTATTTGAAAAAGGGGGGAAACGAAGGGTTAAAAGGTAATTTGAAGAATTACCTTGTCTCATTGTGACTGTAGCAATTGAAAAAAAAAAAGGAGAGAAGAGGGAAAGGAGACGAAGCAACGATGCCCCGGGATTATGATACTGAGATCATTCACCGAGCGAACGAGTTGCGGAGATGGTGGACTCACTGCGCGGTGCCCCGCCAGGTGAGTAAGAAAAACTGTGTCATGTATTTTAATGATTTACCATGTTTGTACAATAGTTAATGAAAATGTAAAAGGCGGGTTTTGTGGGCGGGGTGAAATAAAAAAATGGGTAGTATAGGTAGTTGGAAAAAAAAAGAGTTAAAGGGGATGTGAGAGGGGGGGAAAGAGGGCGTGTCGCCACACAGAGGGGCAGTCACGCCCCGAGTTGGGGCGGAGTCACCCCGGCGGGAGGGGTGAATGTGCCCCGAGCCAGGGCGGAGTCACCCCGGTGGGAGGGGTGGATACGCCCCGAGTTGGGGCGGAGTCGCCCCAGCGGGTGGGGAAAATATGCCCCGAGTTGGGGCAGTGTCGCCTCGACGGGAGGGGTGAGCACGCCCCGAGCTGGGGTGGAGTCACCCCGGCGGGAGGGGCGAATACGCCCCGTGCTGGGTGGACTAGCCCCGGCGGCAGGGGGCAGACACGCCCCGAGCTGGGGCGGAGGGGCCCCGAGCTGGGGCAGAGTCACCCCGGGAGGGGGAAAAGCTACCCCGAGCTGGGGCGGGCTCGCCCCAATGAAGGACAAAAAGAAGAGACCGCCTTGGTGGGGGAAAGATGAGGATGAAGAGAGAAAAGAAAAGTAAAGAGGTGAGCAAAAGATGTTCCAGGGCCAGGAAGATTGTGTACTGATAATCAGGTGGTGTGGATGCAAGGTTTTGTGCAGGTACAGACACATGAGCAACGGTCAGAGGTACTGACAGAAACTGTAGCAGCGATGATCGACATGGATCATGCAACTTTAGAGCATGTAGGGTTATTGCACTTTTTAGAGGTGCCAGTGATGAGGGCACATCAAGCGATGCTAACGGCCTTGATAGAGAGATGGAGCTCAGAGACATTGACATTTCTTCTGCCGACGGGGGAGATGACGGTGACATTGGAGGATGTATGGCGCATCCTGAAGCTGCCTATAGCAGGGATACCGCTTAGTGATGTGGTGTTGAGAGGGGCTGAGTTAGAGCATACTATGATGGTGTTATTTGGACACGTCAACCTACCCTTAAAGGGTCCGCAGTTGGATCTAGATAGATGTTTGAAAGTGAGGGTACCACCTCTGCCTTTATTTCTATGTGGTCTCATTAGTGGGATATTGTTACCAGATCATAGCATGTGGTATTGCAGTCTGAGGTTTATGGAGGTGATTTGACACATTGTTGAGTGGCGTGAGGGACAGATCGCGTGGGGTACTTGTGTCCTAGCCCATTTGTACAAGGATATGCATATGATTTGCTACCAGAATATAGTGAGTTTAACACACATGACCCTTCTGCAAGTGTGGGCATGGGAGCATATTATGGTGATGAGACCAATTGTTGTGAGGGAGGGGGATGTGGATGATAGGGAGTCGGTGGCATGGGGGTATGGAGAGGCTAGGCACTGAATTTTGCGGCATAGGAGGTCGAGAGATATGGAGGTATGGAGGAGGACGATGGATGATTTGCAGGAGAGAGACATAGTATGGCGACCTTATATGGATCAAAATTTTAGGGGGTGGAGGGAGTAGACTGAGAGGAATTGAGGGTACTTTATGAGTCAGTGTGTTCTAATTAGGAGTCTACCATGCATAGTGGAGATGCATCGACCAGACAGGGTGGGGAAATAGTTTGGGCTGACACAGGATATTCCGGGTGCTCCGAGGAGGTTTCGTCGGCTCACCAGAGAGCGACCATGGGGGCCTATGATTAGGCCAAGGGAGGCTAGAGTGGTGTGGGCAGCGAAAGTGCAGGTACCCTACCTTGGGAGATGTGTTGGAGTGGGGGATGCAGGAGTGACAGTACGATATGAGCGGTGGTTGCACAACCACTGATGGGAGAGGATTACACCACTGGTTCCTATTGTAGGAGTTGTAGGATTTGGATTAGAGGATGAGTGCCAGGGGGCTAGAGAGATGGGGGGACAGGCACAGAGGAGAGGAGAGAGGATGGAGGCAGTGGGACAGCCAACGAGGAGGAGGAGGAGGAGACAATGGAGGAGGGCTAGGGTGGAGATGGAGGAGAGAAAGGCAATACGATAGGAGGGTGGGATAGGTCGAGAGCCAGATGCGGGAGGACAAGAGGAGTCAGAGGTGGAGATGATACACATAGTGGAGGGTGGAGATGTTCAACAGATTGGCATAGGAGGTAGGGTACGACAGAGGAGAGTGTTGGTACGAGCTAAGCAAGGAGAGGAGAGACAGTAGGATGGAGGTCAGGAGGAGAGAGAGGCCAGGAGTAAGCCAGAGAGGATAGCGGGTAGGAGACGACTGATGAGGGTACAGATCATGACAGAGCAGGAGGGGATGGTAGGGGGAGGACAGCAAGATGGAGTCCGAGAGGAGACTGAGGCTAGGAGTCAGGCAGGGAGGATGGAGAGTAGGAGACGACAAAGGGGAGGGCAGATTATGACAGGGCAAGGGCTTCCTGTTGTAGAGATAGGGGAGCATGAGGGTGAGGAGCAGCCAGAGAGAGGAGAGCCGAGGAGACGGATGAGAGTGGGGAGGCATGGTTAGCCATGGGGAGTTCGGGTCCGACCTACTGTGGAGGACTTGGAGGCTCAGTAGGAGTGGGAGGGCAGGGGGGATGATGATGCTATGGAGATAGATGGAGATGTGCTAGATATGGATATTTGGGATGCAGAGCCATTGGCGGTGGTTCTTTTCATTACCTCAGGAGATTCGATTGTTCAGCCAAGAAACACTATGGAGAGGCTTCAGAATATAGATCAGAGGTTGAGGGTAGTAGAGGCAGAGGTGATCAGACTCAGAGTCGAGCTATCAAGAGCACCAGTAGCAGGTCAAAGGATTATAGACTTATGGTTGACCTCTTATCCACACAAGTAGAGGTGACGGGGAGGGAGAGAGAGGGACTGCAGGCTGTCATACAAGGGATACAAGATGAGTTAGTTACTGTCAGTTGGGACCGTGATAGACTACAGGTAGAGACCATTATATTGTAGGCCAAAGGGGAGTCAGCGGGGATGACAGATCATGTAGCACCAGGTAGTGGGCAGCAGGTGGATGATCTTTGGCGGGAGCGAGATGAGGTATGGGATAGAGTGGTTTGTTTGGAGCAGACGGTTGGAGACATGGGGTTGTTGCAAGAGAGAGAGAGACAGGCGAGGGAGCAGGCCCGTATTATGCAGGCAGATAGAGATGTAGTGCAGGTGTAGGTGCAGGTAGTGGAGGTGGAGAGGGACATGGCGCAAGCACGAGTTTAGGTGCTATAGAGAGAGAGAGAGTTGGTAGAGGCATAGATACAGTCCCTTTAGAGGAGGAGAGAGGAGGCAGTCTTAGAGCTATCAGCACTATAGAGAGAGTGAGATGCAATAGTTTTGAGGATTCAGGAGCTTCAGAGGGACAGGGATGGAGTGGTGGCTCGGTCACAGGCTGCACAGAGGGAGAGAGATGCTACAAAGATATAGATACAGACATTGCAGGGAGAGTGGGATGCAGCAGTGGCTCAGTGGTAGTCAATGCAGGTTAGTGATGTGATAGGGATAGATACCCAGGGGTTACAGGGGGAGAGGGATGCAGCCATGGCCAGAGTAGGTGTTGCTGAGGAGATGAGGGATCGGGTTCATGTGGAGATGGTGCAGTTACGCCTATCCCAGGAGGCCTGGGAGAAGGAGAGGAGAGTGATCATGAGGGATCAGGTTAGATATCGTCAGGAGCAGAATTCCACTCGGGTTCAGGTTGCGGAGCGAGAGGAGAATACGAGGGAGGCAAGATTTTGGATGGCCGCGTACTACCATGCAGTTCCAGACCCGACCCAGTGGATATTCCAGTATACACGACAAACACCACAGATACCAACACCATCGCAGTCATTGGGGACACAGACCTGAGGTTATAGTGATTCACTGGGTGTTACACCAGGCAGGAGATCAGTACCAGATTCACCACAGAGGTCAGATGTGGGTAGCTCATTCGGGAGGTGACAGGTTATTGAGTTTTTGACAGATGCAGGGTGGAGCATGTAGGATTTATCGACAAAGATCAGGGATGTTCTATATATCTGGATTTTTTATTTTATTATGTGATGGATATATGATAGATTTTGATGTATGATGGACATGCGACGCGCATTGTATTACTTTGATTATGACATGGGACAGTTCTTTTTGATACTATGTAGTATGTTTCCTTTTGTGATGGGTGATTTAGTTGATGTATGTACATGTATATGATAATTCCTGCTTATGTGGATAGATATGTTGGTTTATTTATGCACATGTTTATGATACTAGATGCTTATGTGGATGATTGGGTTTATCTACTTTGTAGAATATGGATGATTTTATTAATGGAGATATTTGCATGGTGATATGATGTGTGCACATGTTGTATCTATGATGACTTATATGTATGGATGCCTAGTTGACTTATTGTCATGTATGTATATGATGGATTTTGTATGAACATTTTATATATGCAGGATGTGATGTACTAGAAGCTTGACACTTTGTGATGCAGGTGGCCATGCATGCATGGATCTAACATGTTGTGATGCAGGTGGTGATGTATGTGTGGTTAATAACATGAACCTAATATGTGATAATATTTTTGTAATTTATAGTGAATTAATGATGAAAGGAAATAACACATAATCATAAGTGTCAATAAGAACTGACATGATAGTGGAAGATGGGTATGTAGTAATTTGTAAAACAATGGATGTAATTTGTCACCTGTCAAAAACTTTTAGTATCTTGAGAAGAATGGGAGAGAGCGGGATAAAGTATTTGCACAACCAAAATCAGCGGGTGAGTGCAATGCAATAGATGATGATATGAAATCCTACTATGAGTTGCCATCTTTGGAGCATTGATTTTTTCTATAGCATAAAATACCGAATACCCTATCATATAAGACCAAGGCAAGTTGGCATCCAATGCATGAAACAAACACAACAAATAGAAAGGCTACCCCAATACTCCAAGGGCATGATGACCTTGGTCGAGCTAGGTATTGGGATAACCACAAACACACAAGGATTCCCCAACGTAATACAAGACCCCAGGGATCTTGGTGGGTGCTACATGGGACAACTGAGAAGACAACAACAAAGAAAAGACTAAGATAAGCCCCTATGTAGATAGGTCAAAGCACACCATGATATGATGGATCAAGGCGACCCTGACAAGTGGTGATAGTGAGCTTTAAATGACAAATAAAATCAAAAGATCATAATCAATTACAAAACGTCCTTTTCCATAGGATCAAGGGGATGGATGGGATTGATGAGGTCTGCTAGGAAGGATGCATCTTGTTGAGACCGATGATGGATACTAAACTAGAATGACCCAGTTTGACGTTGGATATTTTTCATTAACCAAATCTTTTGATAATATTAGGATTTATTTGAGAATAACAAGCCAAATAAGGACACAAACTGACACATCCTATAGACCTAGGGGCTCAGGGGTCGATCAGAGATTAGCCTTTCCTACGTGAAAGCGCAAAGCCCTCATAGTTCATGAAAAGACTTGGGATAAAGCAGAAAGAGGACAATGAAGACAGATGATAGACGACCAACATTTGATGGTCAGAATACCCCAGGGGCAGATCAAATGATCAGCCTTGCCTACGTGACAGCGTAGGGGCAACGTAGTTCGACAAGTGATGCGATAGGATGAGATCTAGATGGAGACCGACACAATGGATGATCCTAAATGATGACACAAACTGACCGACAAAGGGAATGAACGACATAAGCTCAAAGTGGGATACTGAAAAGCTCAGGATGGGGGATAGACTAGATGGATCGTCCAATGCTCAATCAATATATACCAAGCGGCCTAGGATGAGATGGGTGAGGATGATAGTGCAGATAGGTTTTCACCATCCATACTTATCCAAGGTGCTACCAAGAGGTGGTTTTCACCATAGGACAAATTTATTTCTCTTTACTATTTTTTGGATTTTTTATTTTTTATTTTTTCCTGATTAGGTGGGGTTACCGAGCGGATTTAGGTGTAGAACTTCTTCAGATGCATGATATTGATGGGCTCTTCGAGGGGCTTTCCTCCAAGAGTAGTCAACCTGTATGCCCCAGATCCATATTTGGTGGCTATGATATAAGGCCCTAACCAGTTTGCCTCAAATTTTCCCTTTTTATCATGATCCTGTTGAGTGCGCTGGTTCTCCTTAAGAACAAGCTCACCAACCTAGAATTGTCGCAGATGAAACTTTTTATTTTAATTACGTTTGAGGCGGTTTTGGTATGCTTGCAGATGATCATAGGCCTTGATTCTTCATTCATCCAACAATTCCAGTTGTGCAAGCCGTGCAACACGAGCATCCTCTTCATTGATAAGATTCTTCAGAGAAATCCTCAATGATGGGAGCTCAACTTCAATTGGCAAGATGGCTTCAGTACCATATACTAAAGAATAGGGGGTGGCACCTTTCGGGGTGTGGATGGATGTGCGATATGCCCAGAGGTCAGGATGAATATGGAGGTGCCAATCTTGTCCAGTGTTATTGACAACCTTTTTGAGGATGCGGATAAGGGTCTTGTTGGTTGCTTCTACCTGACCATTACCTTGGGGGTAATAAGACATTGACCAACGGTGCTGGATATGAAAGGTGTCACAGAGGTGTTTCATGGCTTGGTTTTTGAAGGGTTTTCCGTTATCAGAGAGGATGGTGGATGGGATACCATATCTACAAAGAATATGGTAAAGGATGAATTTTGAGATTTGGATATCAGTGATTTGTGAGAGTGGTATTGCTTCCACCCACTTGGTGAAGTATTCAGTGGCGGTAATTATGAATGTATGGTCGTCAGATGATGGTGGGTAAATCTTGCCAATCAAGTCGAAACCCCATTGAGAGAATGGCCATGGTGCTAGGAGGGGCTGAAGATCCTATGTCGGAGCATGAATTAAATCTGCATGTTGTTGGCAGCGAAGACATTTCTTCACAAATTCACAAGCATCATGTTCCAATGTAGGCCAATAATATCCAGCTCGTAGGATCCTTTTGGCCAGGGCCATACCATTTGAGTGAGCTCCGCAAACACCACCATGTACCTCTGTTAGTGCTGTGCTGGCTTCGGTCTCATTCAAACACCTGAGGAGGACTCCATCATACCCACGATGATAAAGCGTATCACTGACAATGATGTATCAAGAAGAGCGATGAATGAAGGATTTGCATTGATTGGGTGTAAGTTCTGGGGGTATGATATTATCATGGAGATAGGTATATATGTCCTGGTACCAAGGGGAGGAGGGACCTACAATATCACACACCATATCAGTCTCAGGAATATCATATGCTGGGATTAAAAGTTGTTCCATAAGGAACTCACATTCTGTTAAATCTTTAGGCATGTCAATCAGGGAACCGATAGTGGCCATTGTATCTACTGCTTTATTATGTACCCGAGGAATTTGGTCAAATTGTATGAAGGTGAAATATTTCTTGAAATCATCCACCATGCACTTATAGGGTAACAACTTATCATCCTTTGTGAGGAATTCATCATTAACTTGCTTGATGACTAATAATGAATCACCAAAGACTTTCAGGTGAGTTATATGCCACTGTTTTGCAATTCGTAGGTTGGTGAGGAGGGCCTCGTATTCTGCGATGTTGTTGGTACATGGAAATGCTATCCTGAATTATTTTGGAATGTAGTCACCTTGAGGGGTAATTAATAAAATCCCTACGCCTAATCCATTATGAGTGTATGAGCCATCAAAATATAGCGTCCAAGCTGGTGTTTCTGTAACTGTATAGACTTCTTCGTCTGGGAATTCAGTGTCTAGAGGGTAAGCATCTACTAATGGTGCCTCAACCAACTAATCAGCTATGACCCATCCCTTTATGGCTTTTCGCTCCAGATACTCTATGTCAAATTTTCTTAGGAGCATGACCCACTTGGCCATGCGGCCAGTCCAAGTGGTTCTAGATAACAAATACTTCAGTGGATAAATTTTAGCGATTAATTTGACTGGATGGCTTAGCATATAATGTCAAATTTTTGTGTGCTGAAGACTAGCACGAGGTAGGCCTTTTCCATGGGAGAGTAGTTAATTCATAGCCAACCAATGTCCGACTGATATAGTAGATCGCCCTCTCTTTCGATGATTCATCATATTGTGCCAACAATGCCCCTAGCGCGACTAAAGAGGTAGAGATATATAGGAGGAGGGGTTTCCCTGGAATGGGTGGCATCAATATCGAAGGATGAGCTAGGTATTATTTGATCTTATCGAAACCTATTTGATAGTGTTGGTTCCATCGGAAGGTGGAGTCTTTCTTCAGGAGATGAGTGAATGGCTGGCATTTATCTACGAGCTGGGCTATGAACCGATGGATGGATTACATCTTCCCTTGGAGGCTTCTTAACTGTTTCAGATTGTGCGGAGGTGGCATGTCCAGGATAGCCTTTACCTTGGTGGGATCAACCTCAATGCCCCTACAAGAGACTATGAAGCCCAACAACTTTCCTGACGTGACCCCAAAGACACACTTTTTTGGATTTAGCCACAACTTGTAATGCTCTGACCATTCAAATATCTTTTTCAGGATGGTAGGATGTTTCGCTCGTGTTCTGGATTTCCCTAACAAGTCGTCGACATAATCCTCCATGATGATATGGATGAGGTCATGGAAGATGACTGTCATCGCCCTCTAATATGTTGCCCCCACATTTTTGAGACCAAAGGCTATAACATTGTAACAGAAAGTACCCCAAGGTGTTGTGAAGGCGGTCTTACGTTGGTCCTCAGGTGCAATTCGAATCTGATTATAACCAGAGAAGCCATCCATAAGGGAGAGCATCTCATGTCCTACTGTGAGGTCGACCAACATGTCAATGTTAGGCAGAGGGAAGTCATCTTTTGGACAGGCCTTGTTAAGGTCCCTGAAGTCTGTGCAGATCCGAATATCTCCATTTGGTTTGGCAACTGGTACTATATTGGAGATCCACTCAGAGTAGTCAATTGGTCTAATAAACCTACCTCTAGTAACTTTTCTAATTCCTTTTTAACTAACAATGCTACATACGGATGCATCTTGTGGAGCTTTTGTTTGACAGGCTTGGCATCTGGGTGAACGCCTAGATGATGAACCACTAAGGCGGGGTCTAAGCCTGACATGTCTGAATATGACCAAGCAAAGTTAATGATTCCCTCTTGAAGTAGCTGCACGATGACTGGATACTCTTGCTTTGAGAGTGACTTAGCCACATAGGTGATTTTAGGATTTTCAGCAGTACCCAGATTAACTTATTGAGTCTCTTTAATTAGAATGGATGATCGGGCAAATAACTGAGTTACTACAAGGGGAAGATGAACATCTCCATCTTCTAGTGCCTCCTCGAGGTTTTCACCATCAGATACGTCCTTTATTTTTACTTTTTCAAGGTCAGGAAGTGCCTTAGAGAGGTTTTCACTAGATGACCGCTTTTTCTTTTTCTTGTTCTTATTTTTGCGACTGGAGCATTCATCCTCTCCTAATCCCATGAGGTTGACATATGTATCTGCATACATATTGACAGGTGTGCTAGTACACAAGTCCCAATCAATGAGCTCAGGGTGGTGAAGCGATAGGGTAATGGTGTAGATGGATAGGCATTCGAACATGGATGATAGGTCAGTGTGATCGATGTCATCATATGCATGTATGATGGATTCCTCCTCAGGTATGTCTTCCAATGAGCCATTGTCCATGGTGACACTATTGGAGGTATTAGACGATGTTGCAGGGCCTTTCTTCTTTTTATCGTATCTGATGCCTATGTTCTTTGGCAGCTTTGATGTATTAATAGGTTGCAACCGCCCCTGTTCTTCTTTACTTAGGCCTCTACCTTGGTAGTTATACTTTTCTACAAACTTAGCTGACCAAGGATATGCTTCTTGAAAATATTCCTTTAGAGGGGGATCTGGTTAGGATTCTTCTTGGTATACCCATTGACTTATATCTTCTTCTGGTGCATCTATCTTGATACTAGGGGACCTGAAAGTGGTGGTAGGGATGTTTTTACCACTGAAGGTGATAGTCTTGTCTTCCTTATGAGTAGCACGTGAAGGTTGGCCATACTCGTGTGGTGATGGGGGCATGGTCACTACATTAAGAGCAGTATGCATTTCATATTCACCACACCCTTTATCAATGATCTGGACTTTTGTGACTGTAGGATCAGTGGTGGAAGGTGGAGTGGTTGTCGTGATGGAGGGTGGATTAGCGGATGATGACTGGGATGCCCCCATTTCAACCCTGGGACAATAATGTAAATGGGGAAATGACACTTCTAAAGCACAACAATATTCAAATGGTTGGGGGTTAGCATAGATGGTGACTTCTTGTCCGTTGACTGGTAATTTTAGGAAATGATGGTATGTGGAGGGGACGGCTTGCATAGCATGGAGCCATGGACAACCAAGGAGGAGATTATATGGCAAGTCTAGATCAAGGACATGACAGATAATGTACTAAACCATAGGTCCCACTTGGATAGGAAGACTGATAATTCCCTCTGAATTCCTTTCTACATTATCATAGGCCTTGATCATGATGATTTGATTACTTAAATCTGCTTGAGTATACCCCACCTGTTTTATGAATTTTAGAGTACACAAATTGAGGGTAGATCCATTATCTACCAAGACTCTTTTTATTTTATGACGAGCAACCACAACTTCGATATGCAAGGGGCGATTATGATTGAAATCGATGTTTGGCATATCGTTTTGGCTGAAGTGCAATTGATGAGATAAAGCTAGGTGTCCTACCAAAGCTTGGAATCGTGTAAGATCAATGTCATTAGGTACATGGGTTTCCTATAGGGCTTTGTTGAGGATTTCTTGATGTATAGGGGAAGACTTAAGTAAATCCAAAATGGAGATATGAGCAGGGGTCTTTCCTAAGTGATCAAGGATGTTGTACTGAGATCTTATAGGAGTTGATTGGGAGAGTGTGGAGGCCGTAGGGACAGTGATGCGGGCTTGTCGTGTAGTAACAACACACTGAGGGTCTTTGGCTTTGACATGTATCATGGATACACAAGGTTCTACCTGTTCAATGTAATGAATAATACCCTCGTAATTGAGGGGTACATTCTTATAGCTCACGTTATTTGTGTTGTTGTTTTGAGGATTACTGTTGGAGGTGCTCGGGCCTTGATTATGGTTTGGAAAGGCGTTTTGATATATCTGCAATTGAGCATTGGACGATGAGGCTTGGCTGGTGTCAACCTTGATATCTCCTCGATCAATGAGATCTTGGACATAGTTTTTTAGAGTCTGACATTTCTTCAAAGAGTGTCCTTTGATTTTATGGAACTCAAATTATTCATTTTCCTTAAACCATGCAGGTTTGGGTTTGGATTTGTCAAGTGGCTTGGTGACAGGATATGTGATTGGATAATTGATCTGTATCCATTTATTCAAGACAACACTCAGGGGTTCCCCTAATTGAGCATAGTGGTGCTTAGTGTTCCCTTGGTTGTTCTGATTTGACTGTTGAGGAGGATGAGGTGCCCCCTCTGGTACATATATGGCGTTAGGTATGGAGGGTTGTTGTCTCAGGGATGTGTTAGCCACTTGGACGTATTTAGTATCAGTCACACCATCATTCACTGTGTTCTTTTTTTTGTTCCAGAAACATGGCTTATCTCCAAATGACCTTTCTTTATCATGGCCATGTATTTTAATGTGTCCTTTGGTGACAAGGGCACGTTCAAGGATAGGTCCCTTTTCCACTATCTCCGTGAAAGTGGTGACACAATGTAACCTAAAGTTATGAGCCATGTCGAGATGAGAGTTCTCCATGAAGAGAGTGACCATGTCCTTCTCTTTCAGAGGGGTTTTCATTCGGCTTGATAGTGCATGCCACCTTTGGAGGTAGCTAGTAAAGGTTCCCCCCTCACATTGTTTCTCTTTGAGAAGGTCTAAGGTGTCAGTGTCCTCCAAATTGAAGGAGAAGTAGGAGACAAATTTTTCTGACAGGTCCGCAAAATATTTTATGGATCCTTTTTCGAGGGTCATGAACCACTCTAGGGCGTTGCTTGCCAGGCTTCGTGGGAACAGGCGCAAGAGATAGTTGTCATTGTGCATAACCTCTTGACACTGCGAGTAAAACTCCTGCAAGTGGGCCTTAGGATCTTTGTTCCCCCTATATTTGTCAAAATTTGGCATTTCAAAATGTTTAGGGAAAGGGATCAATGAGATGGATGGATCAAATGGATATGGGCATATGCCTTCGAATTTGAACAATTGTTTGCCAGCCCCAGCTTGAAGATCCTTCAAAGCGGCTTTGATTTCCAATAGATCTGAGTTGGCCAGTGGCAGGTTGGGGGGATATTGATGATAGGATGATAAAGGATCTTGCTAAGAGAGTGTCAGATTGTTGAAATACAGATTTGGATAGTTGGATGATGACATGCCTTCCTGGTAAGCTGGGGGATTTTGTTGATACGGGGGCTGTTGTTGTGGGATATAGTATAGATTTGTTTGATAAAAGTGTGGGGTAAGCTATTGAGGAGCTTGGATGGGATGTTGCGTATTGGTTTGTTGGTGTTGAAGGTACTGTTGTGATTGTTGGGAGGTCACATAAGGTAGTTGTTGATGAAATTGTTGCTGATTATGATAGTAGTAGTGTTGAGGGGGTTGTTGTTGTGATGTCAACTGTTGTATGGTCCGAGATGGGATGTTGTGTCGTGGTTGAGCCTGCAGATGAAAAATAGATGTGAGAAAGGGGGATATGGTCTGAGTGATAGGTCAGGATGGATTGCCTTGTGGTTGGTAGGGTGGTTGTTATGAAGAGACCAAAGCATTATGTATGGGTTGTTGTTGATGAGATGGTTGAGGTAGCGTAGAAGCATTTTGTAAAGGGGGTTGTTGGGTACCACCTGGAACGTTTAGTTGGGATGTGCCTTGTGGAGGTAATTAAGGTGGAATGTTGGATTGGTGAAGCTGTTGAGATGTATATGAAGATGATGGTAGATTTGTGGCCCTAGGAGGTGGAAGCAATGTGGTAAAGGGGGTTCCCCCAGTGTTGACTGTAGGTTGATTTGAAAGAGACGGTGGTGTTAGCGTTAATGGTGCAGGCTGTGGAACATTTTGTGGCATACCATAGGCAAAAGGATTATTGGGATCAGGCACTTGAGGACCTCCCATAACTGATATTGGAGCATGTGGGGGGTGGTTAACATGATAAAGAATAGCATTTCCAAATTCAGGTTGATGCCAACCCTCAACTGGAGGAACATTGGGGAAGTACGAACCTTCTGGTACATTTTGTGAACCTTGGAGTACGTTAGATGTGGAACTCCTATATTTGGACAAGTCAACACCCGAGGGGGGTTTGACACCCTTCTCAATTAGGTGGGCCAAAATTTCTTCACCATGTTTTTCAAACAGACGGTCAGCCATTTGCACATTGGCGGGATTACTGAAATGTTCCTCAAGCGTGAGTTTGGGTTGATTAGCCATACTCTCTTCACCGTGTGGTGAGTTTTTTTGATTTTCGGTGTTGGAGTGCGATGAAGTACCATTATGAGGATCTTGGGGGACGTTGTTAGGATCTTGAGAAATATTTGCACCATTGGTGGGATTTGTATTGTTATTAAGGTCTTGAGACATGTTCGCTTGGGAATTTTGACCTTCTTGTTGTTCCATTTGTCTCTTAACTTGTGACCTAGTTTGAATGGGCATGCAAATGTGCTATGGGTGGATTATAAAGATGTTTCTGACGAATGATTTGATTGTGATTGGATGAGATCTGATTTTGATGGGGTTTGGATTTAGATCAGGTTTTGTTTGGGTATATTGGATTGGATTGGATTTCGATTGGATCAGATTTTGATTGGCTAGATTGGATTTTGATTGAATTGGATTGGATTATTAAGATCAATAGGATTGCATTGGTTGAATGGATGTGATTTGATTGATTGGATAATTTGATCAAATGATTGGTTTTGATAGATTTGGATGATTGAATGGGTATGATTGGATGATGAAAGATGTGAGAGACCCTGAGTTTAATCAAAGAAAGTTACCCTTAGTGACCTAGAGCTTTGATTGATTAAGAGGATGATCACGGCACCGAATCCACCTTAAGATAGAAATGGATTGATTTTGGCCGAGGATGATAACTTATGACACTGAATTCACCTCAAGATGGAAGTAAATTGATTTGGGTCGAAGTTAATAACTAATAATCAAATTCAAGTGCTATGGTCAATTTGGGTAAACACTTTGTGACACAAGGCTAAGGTGGTTTGATTATGGGTGGTGTTTATGAGATACGGGTTTGGTGATGTAAATGGTAAAATTTTGATGTTTGCTAGGTGATGGTATGGAATTTTGAATGGATTATGGGGAAATTTAAAATGAGCGGATGGATTGAGGATGATTGTGGAGAATGAATGGGGATTTATAATGGTTAAATAGAGGTTTGGAATGATAAGATGGAGGTTTAAACTAATCAAATGGAGGTTTTTGGAGGCTTAGAATGATAAAATGGAGGCTTGGGATGATGAGATAATGGTTGGGAATGATTAAATGATAGTTTAGAGGCTAAACGGATCCAAACGGGGTGATTTCAGGTGTTCAAGAGGGAAAATTCACCCCTCTGCAGTAAATCAGGGGCATAGTCACCCTTCTGTAGTAAATCAGGGGGCACAGTCGCCCTTCTGTAGTAAATAAGGGGCGCAGTCACCCTTTTGCCAAAAATCAGGGACTTGGTTTGATGAAAATGACTATGGCAAGGACTTTAAAATGACAATAATAAGGCCAATTTGTCAAAAATTTCACTAGTTTCTCACAAGAAAACACTTTCAAGCAAACACAATCCTATGATTAGTGTTAAGGGTATGGCCAAAGAGGTCTTAATCTAGGATGCACAAGGTGTCTAGGGAGTTCTCAATATACTTCCTTGATGCGGAGGCAAACCAGAACACTAGCCCATCACAACCGCGGAGTCAGAACCCCAACGAGATGTCAAGGGCTTGGACCAACTCTTCACATCTAGGTATCACCCTAGCTTCGACGCTCTATCAATTACGACATGACTGGATTGGGTGAAGCTTTCACTCTCCCCCTTTATATACCCCGCCGATACACGTGGTTGGAATCGTCCCTAGGGTGATGAAATCCCCAAGCAGGTCCCACTAGAAAGAAAGCACTAATCATTTCCAACTACTCCCCTGTGCTCACACAAAGTGCAAGGGGAAAGTGAAAAAGCTAATGCCCCCTTTGAGTAATAGAAGAAGATAGACACAACAAGCAATGAGTATTACTCCCCCCTAATTAGACTATGTTCTTAGATTAACAAAAACACAAGGATAGTTTTAAAAATCTGAGCAAACGGATAGCCTTGCAAGCAAATGTTAGATTGTTTTATCCCGCTTTCTTCATCAACTTCACAAGAATATGCTGCAAAAAGTTAGCAAAAACACCAATATCCTTGCAAGAAATAGTGTTAGGGGGTTAGTACCTGAAAAAGCAAAAACCAAAGCTAAAATGATAGTTTTACCTTCCAAAATGTGTTGCTTTATGGTGACTAGGGGTAGCGCCCTTCCTGCAGTAGAATCAGGCACAATGCTGAAAACCAGGGCACACGCCTTCCTCGGTGGAAAAATCAGGTGCAAATGCCTTCTCAGAAAATTAGGGGCGTGAATCACCCTTTGCAAAAATCAGGGTGCAGTCACCCTTCGGAAAATCATGTAGTCACCCTTCCGGGCGAAACAGGGGTGCAACTAAAAATCAAATGAATCACCCTTCGGTGGAAAATCAGGGTTAGTCGCCTTCTATGGAAAACCGGGCAGCTTGGCCTTCTATAGAAAAGTGTTAGCACAAAAATTTAACCCAGGGCATGAGAGCCCCCTATAGTAAAGTGTTAGCACAAAAATTAGCCTAGGGGGTGCAGCCCAAATTAGGGGCGTACTACCCCCTTCTATGAAAATCGGGCGCAATGCCCTTTTGCAAGTAAATTAGGGGCATAGTCACCCTTCTCCGAAAAAATTAGGGGCTAGCCAATTCTTCTGCGATAACCGTGAGGGTGTAGTCGCCTCTAATGACGATTCCTGAAAAAAACTTAACAACAACAAATGTGAAATATAGGAACCCGCTTGTGGGTCCCATCACTGGTGGCATACCAGAAATGTGATATCAAAATGTTTAACCCATTCTAAGTGATTAAAATGCAATGGAAAAACATAAGGAAACACCTCAAGATTAGCCTAAGAAATTTGTAAAAGCAAAGAGGAAAGTGTAAAATGATGCTAAATAGATATACCTCCCTTTTCCAACTGAAACTCCTTGGTTGGCCCTTGATTTTGATGTGGTTTGTATGCTCCTTGATGGCTCTTGATATGGATAAATGCAAGTCTTGATTATATGCTTGAATGTAGATGCAAATGGATGAATATTGATGGCTAGATGAGTGCACAAAATGATAGCATTTAGTTGCAAAATGGCTAAGTCTCTCAAATGCCTTAGAGGATGGGGTATTTATAGAGAAACTTGAATTCTCTAGAGAATTCAATGGTTGGGATTTATCCAACAAAGTCAAGATGAAGGGCTAAGGTGAGTTGAGGACTCACAAGCCCTCACATTTTGACATGTGGAATGTGAGAGGGCTAAGGGTGAGATGATGTGGAAGGGAGGTACATGATGTGGAGAAAGGACAAGTACCTTCCAAGTACCTTGGGGAGTGAGAAGATTTCCTCAAAAAGGAACTTCTTGTTCCCAAGTGGGAGTGAAAATGATATTTGAAGAATTTTGGAATTTCTCAAAAATCTCCATGGGAAAAGAGAAAGTGGTTGGGGAAATAAATATGAATTAAAAATTCACATTCATAGGAGAATCTAATGGATAAGAGAGGGTCTCAAAAAAAGTGGGAATTGGTCACATGTGCATGAGGTGACAAGTCAAAGGTTCTAGAAGCCTTGGAAAGATAAAATATGAATTAAAAATTCACATGGGGTGGAGAGAGACCTATGATGAATAAAAGTGAATTAAAAATTCACATAGGAAAGAGGGTCAATGCCCAAAAAGACAAATGGAAAGATTGACTAAAAAGTGGTGCCAAAAGTGGCTAATGACTTTCATTAAAGTTGTGCAAATACTTGATTATGATAATTAATGGAAGATTAGATACAAGTGGAAAATGTAGGAGAATGTGACATTAATCCTTGATTAAGAGGATGCACACCCTAAATATGAATTAATTAAATTAATTCAAATTAGAGATGGATCATGGAGGATGTGACAAGGAGGGAGAAAAGAAGAATTTTAATTCAAAAGATTAGAATGACTAAATTAAATAAATTGGTGTATTTATTTAATTTAGAGAGGAGAAAGGCACCAGGCAAAGTGTTTAATTATTAAATTAAATACTTTAAGAGTCTTATGTGGGAAGTGTAATATTAATTAAATAAATTAATATTGACAGAATTGATGAATAAAGAGGTAAATTTGATCATATGGGAGTGATCAAATTTGGGTGTCTACACTTATAAATTTCCTTCAAAAACCCTTTAAAAATAAGACAATAATTCACAAAAAAAATGGGAGATATGGGTTTCACAAAATGACCTCCAAAATTGAAAAAAATGCCTTGTTGTAATGGTGCCAAGATCATGCTTTGATACTACTTGTAATGAAATAACTTGCACAATAGAAGAAGATGATATGAAATATGTTGCAAATACTTAATAATAACTAAGAATAACTAAGAATAACAAGCCACTTGGAGGGGGGAAACCTCCAAATATCTCCAATGAGAACACAATTCACAATATGATGATCAAATAAGACTCACAACCTCCTATATATACCTATTTATGCCTAGGATATCACCTAGGATGACTTAGAAATCCCTATATAATCCCTATACCAACCTAACTAACTAAATAAAAATATAATAATGTGTAAGAGAGGGTGACCAACCACGTTCAAGGCCCCAGGTCATGGAGGGCCAAGAGCGGAAGGCTACCCTAGAACTTACCTCAACTTTAACAGAGTGTTAGGAAAAGTAGGGTGAGAATGATGTGGAATATAAAGTCCTTCAATCACCCTACAAACCTGAAATATAGGATGGGGCTAGGCGAGCTACTTTTCAGGTTCAACGCTATGCCTCAGGAAGCTCTCTTCTTGAGGATGGAAGCATGGTCCCAGGACGACAACGTGGTGTGCTGGCATCTCTCAAGTGTGCTGGCGTCCATATGACTAGACAACTAAAAAGACAAGGTAAAAATTAGGAAAACAAGCTAACAACCCAGCTAAATACTACTAAAGGGCCAAAACAATTCTATTAAGTAAACAAAATATGCTCTAATATGATAAATTATAAATGCAAGAGTTAGGGTGGCAAGAATGATCTCACAAAGGAATTTGTTTGTCAGCTAGCTCCCAGAAGCACGTCCACCTACACACAAAGAGGAGGAAAATTATTGGGTGGCTGTATAGGTACCTACCTTAGTCAAACCCCCATTTGAGTTTTTCCACCTCCACAGACAACCAACAAAGTGAGTATGATAAAGAAAGTAATGTAATGAAGAACACTAAAACACTACAAAATAGTAAATGTGTTTACTCAACCAAGTAATAGAGGAGAGGAAATGGAAGCTTACCACCTCCACCAAGAGCACTCAAGGCTAATGGAGGAGAGAATAAGAATACTTGAGCCTTTTCTACAATGGTTTTGTCCCACACTTTCTATACTAAAGTGATGGAGTGAAGTAATTGCTGCTATGGAGTGCAAAAGTGTTGCTAGAATGTTGGAATGGAGACTAGAATGCTTGAAGATTGCTTGAAGGGATGCAAAAGAAGTTGTGAAGCATGTAGAAGGAGGGAATTTGAAGGAGAGATGATGAAAATGGCCATATTCGGGTCGGTCAGCCGAAGGGGGCATTACAAGTTGATTGCCAATGAGAATTGTAACTCCTCAGCAAGTTCAGCTGTAGGAATCTGCTAGGGATGTAAGTGTGCCACATGAATGTCTATGCACCATGCGGGAATCCCTGATAAAAATTCCCCCACTGATGCTCAAAACAAGTGCCAAGTGGAATGAAGGAAGTGGGCTTAGGTGTAATTAAGTTTCCGAACTTGGTTTTTTAAAGTGGAGCAAGGAAAAAGGGGAATTTGCATAAGGGGTGCAAATTTACTCCTCTAAAATAATGATAATATGAATTAATTAAAAGTTAAGGGAGCCACAAGCTGACTACTCATAACCCAATACACACTATAGGGGTAAGGACATAACAAATATAATAGTGAACTGAAAAAAAATAAAGTAGATCTAGACAAAGAACACAGAGACAGAGGTTTGACAAAAGTCTAAACCAAAATTAGCTTTACTAAGTCACCCAAGGTGACTATGTCCTACATAGGTTTTTGTAAATTTTAATGTTTGATTGTGTGTAATACTCTTTAAGGTTTTCTACTCTATGTGTGTGTAGGTGTGACAAAGAATATTGTTCCAAAATTTTCCCAATTTGTAATTATGTAATGCAAAATGGAAGTGTGCAAAAATTTCATAATGTTTAATCAATTCAAAAAAAATTCAAATGTGATTTCTAGATCTGATATGCAATAGTTTACTAATTATAATATGCCAAAATTTGAAAATGATGACGTTGATGTCCTTTTGAAACAAACAATGCAATTTTAAACCTTTTGAACTATATGAAAAGTTCCTAAATGAATGCAATGGCACTTTCAAGTTTGATTTTAGATCTAGAATGACCTAATGCAGATTTTTGAAAGCAATTAATATGTAGATTAGACCTATGATGATTGAAATTAACCCTATTGTAATCTATGATGCAATATGATATGCATTTTTTTGGATTTTTATGCTTTTTATGATGCTAAAATGGATTCCTAAATTAACAATGTAAAACAATGCAATGCTAATCCTAGATCTAGGATGATATACTTCAAATTTCAAAAGGCCTATAATGTTAATACTTTAGGTCCACTAGAATGAAATGTTGGAAAAAATGGACCCTAGGATTTTACCTTAGGGTTTGAATGTGCACCTTTCCAAATATCATTTGTGTTTTTGAGTTAGTGGGGGTTTGATGGATTTGGACAAGGGTGTAATACTGACTTACAACCTAAAAGGTGAGTCAACCTGCCCTTGAACAAAATTGGAATGGTTCTTGGAGTTTAGTGCAATGATTTTACTAGATAATGATATAATTATGCTATTATGATGAAAAAATAATAAATTTGGAATGTCACATAAAAATTCAGAGTTTGGAAACAAATTGAGCAGAGTTTTGTGCACCTATGGCACAAATCTGGAGTTGATTTTGAAGGACTAAGTTGACCAAGGTGACTATGTCCTAGTTGATCAATTTGAAATATTATTCCACAGTCCTCTGGATCATGATCAGAGCCTTCTTCCTTCGTAATCTCATTATAGAATCACCATTAGATGCTGAGATAATTGAGTTTCTATATGTTTTCAAGTTGTAGGTTTTTGCATGCAACAATGAACAATTGGTCTTCAAGCTTCCTCCAATCTTCTTCATATTTGTAACCTGTACATTCAAAGAGAGAGGAAGTTTTGTACCATATAAGGGCTTGCCTAAGTCAAACCCTGTTTTGGTTTTTCCACCTCCACAATGGAAAATTTGATGAAAGAGAGCTTATCCTTTTGAGGGATAGAAGCTAAATGATAAATGAATGATGAATCAACAATGGAATTCAATTCACCATCCAAATATTATTCTTTGAAGGACTAAAGTCATACAAATCTCCTCAAGGTTTGATTGTTGTTGACTTGATTTGCTTGAAAGACCTACAAGGGTTAGTCCTTACAAACAAAATGATAGCATAAACATGAACAAACTCACATAAAACTTGAAATGATGCTTTGATATTGAAATTCTGCAATAAATTTGATCTTGAATTCTCTTGACTTGTTAATAATTTCCCTTAACAATGCTTGATTATCAATATTTCAATAATTTTCCACTTAGTTTTCAAATGATGAAATGACTATGTATTTATACACAATAATTTTAATTTCCTACAAATTAATTCTTGATGGATAACATTTGACATTTTAAATTCAAATAATAAAATTCCAACCTCGACATATTAAAATTTGGAGGCAAAATAGGGGGACCAAGTCACCTACGGCGACTTAGTCCTAGCCCTATTTTGTAGGATGTAAGGTGTAGGAAGAAAAACATTAAATGCATGCATTGGTTTTGTATATGGGTTTTATTGATAAATTTATAAATGGGTCGCAAAATGTATAATTGAGGGAATTAGATGTACAATTAGGTCCATGCACTTAGGAGGGAGCAAAACATAGTGTGAAATTGTCAAGGGTGACAATTTACAATGCTACACTATGTATGTATATATATGTATATGTATATATACATATATACATATATCTATGTATGTATATGTGTATGTATATATATGCATATGTATATGTATATATATATATATATACATATAGATACATATATATGCATACACACACATATATACACATATCTACATATATACATATACATACATACATACATACATACATACATACATACATGTACATGTACATATATATATCATACATTGATACAAATACATAACACTCACATAGACACATACACACATGTCTAACATATTCTTGGCTAAAATTTCTATAGATATTACATTAAATAGTACATATTATCTTCTCTTGTCATATAGTATAGTTGCATGCTAATATAGCCTCTAGAGGTGTAGAGATGTGTCCCTATATATATCTTTATATCTCATTGTATATTAATAGGTACCATAGACCATCAAAAGTTTTAATGTCATTCCTAAGACATATAATGATTGTAGTTTATTTTTGTTGGTGTGAGTAAGGTGTTTTACCTAACCAGTTCACTTAATAGGTCCTATTCACATGTTAAGTTTACTTAGGTCCTAGGAATATTTCTAGAAGTCTTAGTTGTCAATAAGATCTTATATTATCTCATTTACTTCTTATGTCTTGGGTTATTTTTTTATGTTATATGTCTCATCAAGCATAGGATAAAATACACTTGTCACAATCTTGTCTAGTCCTATCTCTTAAACTTTCCTATATAATAAGCAAGGAATGATGTGTAAATTCCAATCAATTCAAGCCAATGTAATCCATGTAATCATATTGGCGTTTAATCAAATCTACTATGTTCATAATCAAGAAATATTTTTTCTTTTGTTACTCCCTTGTGGAAGGCATATTTTGGTATTGTAGTTGATTCTAGAGGCTTGAGTCCATTGGTGAATATAACATGGTATCAAAGCTTCAAATCTACAAGCCCCCTCTTAGATCTAGGAGATAACCAAGTATGAAGTTTTTTTGGGTTCATTTTGGAGGAAAAAGATTTCACCATCGAGTCCAAAAGGCCCAAAAACCCCCATTTTCATATAAAATACTTCATATTTTTGCAAAAAAATATTTTGATGATTTTTTATTTTCACATGATTATCTTAAATTTAATGACCAAATGACCATTACTGGGAACTGTCCTAAATTTGACAGCCAAATTATCAATTAATAGCATTTTTTTTCTGCAGTCCATGCTAGATGTAACCAAGATTTCTGGAATAACTGTGTGCAATTTTTTTACATCAAATTTTCAGATCATACTCCATGATCCATCATCAGGATGATAAGCATATAGAGAGAGAAGTGAAAATAAGATAAAAAAATTGGGTAGAAATAGGAGAGGGATGTGAATGAGGGGAGGCACATAACCTCAAAAATGGAGGAGAAAAACTCAAACAAAAAGGAGAGAGGAGAGAGGAAAAGTCAAAGTTGACAAAGAAACACCAATGCAAACAAGTGAAAAGAAAAATGAAAGAGATAAAGGCCAAGAATAATAAAAACAAAAATAAAATAAAGACCCAAGAAAAAAGGAGGAATCAACCTAAAGAAATTAAAAACCACTAATAAAAATAAAAAAGAACAAGAATGAGGACAAATTAAAAATGAGGAAACAAATAGGATAAACTAAATAAGGAAAAAGAAAATAAGAAAAACCAATGAAAAGAGAAACCTCAACGAACAATAACATAATAAAGATAGACGCACAAAAAAGAAAACTTAAAGAAAAGAACCAAATAATATAGAACAAGTACAAAGAAACACAAAATAAAAACAAAGAAGCACAAAAAAACCACCTGGAAACTCAAAGAAAAGAAACAAATAATATAGAACAAATACATTGAAACACATAATAAAGACATAGAAGCATAAGAAAAAATACCAAGCACAACCTATAAGAGGAAATAAGATATTAAACCAAAAAAAAAACCAAAGACGGAGAAAAAGTAATCAAACCAAAGAGAAGAGATCAAATAAATAAGTAAAAGAAAGGAACTAAAACAAAATTTAACCAAAAAAGATCATAAACAAGAGGGAAATGAATGAAGAAGAGAAACAAGGAAACAAAGAGATAAAAGAGAGAGAAGAGAAAAGAGAAACCAAAAAGCACTAAGGAAATTAAGAGTGAAGAGAAGGTAACAAAACTAAATGAGTTAAACAACAAAACGATTAAAAAGAAGACCAAATGAAGGATCAAAGAGAGAATAAAATTAAAATTAAATTTCAAAATAAAATAAATCAAAGACGAAAATAAAGAATTAAGAAAGGGAAAAAACACACTTGAAGAAGATGAGAAGAGGAAAACACAACAATTAAAATTCAAAATAAAAGAATGCCAAGAGACACATATTGAAATAAAAGATGAGAGTAAAGAATAGGAAATAAAAAGCACAAAATTGAAGAAGAAGAGCAGAGGGAGATACCGGGAAAGGGAAGGGAAAGGAAGGAGAAAATTAAAGACCAACCCCCATCATGATTTAGGTTGTAGGGATGATTATGGATTTCAATGGCCTCTTTAAGTTTCCTCTTAAAGAAATTGTATTCTTTAAACAAAATAGAGGTGTTTTCTAAGGCAATGTGATGTTTTGTCTTAGAGGAGTGTTCAACGAGAACCAATTTTGAGATCTGGTCATGTCTTATGTTAGTACATTGCTCCTTGATTCTTGTGTTGATGGAATGACCTATTTCCCCTATATAGGGCCTACCACTAGAAACACAACACTTTATAGACACTGGATTTGAGAAATTGATCTTGGTGGTCATTAGGAGAGGGGATGCAATTTTTTACTATGAAGAAGGGTTTAAAAGTGCAATGGATTCCCTTTTTAAGGAGGATCTTGGAAATTTGTTGGAGATACCCTCAACATAGGGGAGGGTAGCCAGAGGGAGGGAAGGAGATCTAGAGGTATTAGGCTTGAGGGTGAGCCTATCTTTTTCTAGTTTGAAAAGCTTGATTGATGTGATTCTTTTTGTAACCATTTAATGAGAAGAGTTGGGTGAGGTGAGCTAATTCTTGATCAATATGCTCACTATCACATATTGTAAAATCTATATAGGCTAGGGTTCTAAGGACACCCACTTTTTGGCTCGGGTGATGGTGGGAGGAAGAGTGAAGGTAAAGGTCAGTATGGGTTGATTTTCGAAAGATAGAGCGAGCTAAGGAACCATCAACTTTTTTTATGAGAAGAATTTCAAGGAAATGAAGTTGGTTGTCAGATTCAATTTCCTTGGTGAAAGAGAAAGAGATGCAAGGAGAAATGTTGTTTAAGTGTGAATGGAATTATTCTAGCTTCTCTCGACCATGAGACCAACATATATTGGTGTCATCGACATACCATTTCCACCACTTGGGTTTGAGGGGGAACGAATGGAGGGAGACATCTTCAAAGTGATCCATATAAAGGTTGGCCACGATGGGAGAAAGAGGAGAACCCATAGCCACACCATCCACTTGTTCATAAATTACACCCTGGAAGGAGAAAAAAGTGGAACGAAGACATAACTCAACTAAGGAAGCTATTTCATAGCTAGCCTTTTGCTTCATAAGCTCAATTGAGTCATGTAAGGGAGCTTTAGTGAAGAGGGAGACAACATCAAAGCTGACAAGAATATCATTTTCATCTAGTTTCTTGTCTTTGATGAAGTCCACAAAATGGGAAGAGTTCATGATGAAGGAGTTTGATTTTCCAACTAGGGGGGAAATGAGTTTAGCAAGATGCAATGCTAATCTATAGGTAGGAGAATTGATCATATCAACTATGGGTCACAATGGGACACCAACTTTATGGATTTTGGGTACCCCATAGATATGAGGGGTAACCTCTTTGGAGGGGTAGAGCCATTTTTTGGTAGCATCATCAAAGGATGATCTTGTAATGGAAAATTTGACCTTTTTCATTAATTTGGAGGTGGGATTGGAATCAAGGATTTGGTAGCTACTGGAATCTGATAAAAGGATGTGCATCTTGGATTGGTAATCCTGCTTGTTCAAGATCACAGTAGCATTTCCTTTGTCTACCCTACAAATGACAAGGTCAAAATTTCTCATTAAACATTGATAGGCAAGGAGCTCAGATCTAGGAATATTGTGCTTGGGGGGTTTGGTGTGTCTTAGGGCCACCACACAATCTTGACGAATATCTTTGGAAGCCCCCTAAGGGAGAGATTGGACAACCTTTTAAATTTCAATGAGAAAATTAGTGATGGGAATATGGTGAGGAGAAATGGCGAAGCCTAAGCCTCTATTTAAAAAATTGAAAGCAAGGGGACATAACCAGGTGTTAGAAAGGTTAACAACCAACTTGCTTTCCCAGTCATGCATGATGTTGGGGTTACTAATATTTTTCCTGGATCCACAGGTTGAGATCGAAGGGGAACTTGGATGCAATATAGGAGGATGGATGTGGGGAAGGTTGGAAGAAAGGATGGGAGGGGGTTGACCAGAACATGGGATGAGAGAGACCTGAGATGGGGAGAGGTGGCACACTAACAAGGGAATAGAGGACATGGAAGAATTGTTAGATACACAAGAGATAATTGAATGGACATGATTGGAACAAAAGGGAGGCATGGCTGCTCAAGGATTGATAGGAGAGAGGTTGGAAGGGCCATCAAAAGTCAAATTGGATGAAGGAAAATGACTACCATTGAGTGGGAAAGACATGGAGTGACCACATGAGTAGAGGGGAGAGCACCGATGGGGAGGGTGGCGAGATGGTCAGGAGATCTCGAAGAACACCAAGCTCAATGGTAGTCATTTTCCTTCATCCAATTTGATTTTTGATGACCCTTCCAACTTCTCTCTCATTTGTCCTCAAGCATCCATGCCTCCCTCTTGTTCCAATCATGTTCATTTGACTGTCTCTTGCATATCTAACAATTCTTCTGCATCCTCTATTCCCTTGTTAGTGTGCCAGCTCTCCCCATCTCAGGTCTCTCTTGTCTCGTGTTTTGGTCAACCCCCTCGCATCATAATTTCTTCCAACCTTCCCCACATCCATCCTCCTGTCATGCAACCAAGTTCCCCTTCAATCTCAACCCATGGATCTAGGAAAAATATCGTTAACCCCTAGATCATGCATGACTGGGAAAGCAAGTTGGTTGTTAACCTTTCTAACACCTGGTTATGTCCCCTCACTTTTAATTTTTTAAAAAGAGGCTTAGGCTTCACCATTTCTCCTCAAAATATTCACATCACTTATTTTCTCATTGAAATTGAAAAGGTTGCCCAATCTCTCCCTCAAGGGGCTTCTGAAGAGATTTGTCAAGATTGTGTAGTGGCCCTAAGACACGCCAAACCCCCCAAGCACAATATTCCTAGATCTGAGCTCCTTGCCTTTCAAATTTTAATGATAAATTATGACCTTATCATTTGTAGGGTAGAAAAAGGAAATGCTACTATGATCTTGAACAAGCAGGATTACCTATCCAAGATGCACATCCTTTTATCATATTCAAATAGCTACCAAATCCTTGATTCCAATCCCACCTCCAAATTAATGAAAAAGGTCAAATCTGCCATTACAGGATCATCCTTTGATGATGCTACCAAAAAATGGCTCTACCCCTCCAAAGAGATTCCCCTTGTATCTATGGGGTGCCCAAAATCCATAAAGTTGGTGTCTTGTTGTGACCCATAGTTGATACGATCAATTCTCCTACCTATAGATTGGCATCCCATCTTGCTAAACTCATTTCCCCCTTGGTTGGAAAATAAAGCTCCTGCATCATGAACTCTTCCCATTTTGTGGACTTCATCAAAGACAAGAAACTAGATGAAAATGATATTCTTGTCAGCTTTGATGTTTTCTCCCTCTTCACTAAAGTTCCCTTACATGACTCAATTGAGCTTATCAAGCAAAAGGCTAGCTATGAAATAGCTTCCTTAGTTGAGTTATGTCTTGTTCCACTTTTTTCTCCTTCTAGGGTGCAATTTATGAATAAGTGAATGGTGTGGCTATGGGTTCTCCTCTTTCTCCCATCGTGGGCAACCTTTATATGGAGCACTTTGAAGATTTCGCCCTCCATTCATTCCCCCTCAAACCCAAGTGGTGGAAATGGTATGTCGATGACACCAATATATGTTGGTCTCATGGTCGAGAGAAGCTAGATGAATTCCATTCACACTTAAACAACATTTCTCCTTGCATTTCTTTCACCAAGGAAATTGAATCTGACAGCCAACTTCCTTTCCTTTACATTCTTCTAATCAAAAAATGTGATGGTTCCTTAGCTCGCTCTATCTTTCAAAAATCAACCCATACTGACCTTTACCTTCACTCTTCCTCTCACCATCACCCGATCCAAAAAGTGGGTGTCCTTAGAACCCTATCCTATAAATCTTTTACAATATGTGATAGTGAGCATATTGATCAAGAATTAGCTCACCTCACCCAAGAATTCTCATTAAATGGTTACAAAAAGAAGCACATCAATCAAGCTTTCAAACTAGAAAAAGATAGGCTCACCCCCAAGCCTAGTACCTCTAAATCTCCTCCCCTCCCTCTGGCTACCCTCCCCTATGTTGATGGTATCTCCAACAAAATTGCCAAGATCCTCCTTAAAAAGGGCATCCATTGCACTTTCAAACCCTTCTTCACAGTAAAAAGTCCCATCCCCTCTCCTAAAGACCACCAAGATCAATTCCTCAAATCCGGTGTCTATAAAGTGTTGTGTTCTTTTGGCGTTCCTTATATAGGGGAAACAGGTCGTTCCATCAACACAAGAATCAAGGAGCATTGTGCTGACATAAGACATGACCAGATCTCAAAATATTCTCTGCTAAACACTCCTCTAAGAAAAATATCACATTGCCTTAGAAAACACCTCTATTTTGTTTAAAGAAGACAATTTCTTTAAGAGGAAACTTAAAGAGGCCATTGAAATTCATAATCATCCCTACAACCTAAATCGTGATGGGGGTTGGTCTTTAAGTTTCTCATGGAAACCCCTCCTAAATAGCCTCTAGGTTCTCTCCTTTCTCACTCTTCCCCCTTGGTTTCTTCTCTGTTTTACCTGAGCTCCTGCTCTCCTATCTTGTCCCCTTCATTTTCTCCTTCCTTTCCCTTCCCTTTCCCCGTATCTCCCTCTGCTCTTCTTCTTCAATTGTGTGCTTTTTATTTCCTATTCTTTACTCTCATCTTTTATTTCAATCTTTGTGTCTCTTGAATTTATTTTATTTTGAATTTTAATTGTTGTGTTTTCCTCTTCTCATCTTCTCCAAGTGTGTTTTTTCCCTTTCTTAATTCTTTATTTTCGTCTTTGATTTATTTTATTTTGAAATTTAATTTTAATTTTATTCTCTTTGATCTTTCATTTGGTCTTCTTTTTAATGTTTTGTTGTTTAACTCGTTTAGTTTTGTTACCTTCTCTTCACTCTTAATTTCCTTAGTGCTTTTTGGTTTCTCTTTTCTCTTCTCTCTTTTTATCTCTTTGTTTCCTTGTTTCTCTTCTTCATTCATTTCCCTCTCTTATGATCTTTTTTGGTTAAATTTTGTTTTTGTTCCTTGCTTTTACTTATTTATTTGATCTCTTCTCTTTGGTTTGATTACTTTTTCTCCTTCTTTGGTTTTTTTTTGTTTAATATCTTATTTCCTCTTATAGGTTGTGCTTGGTATTTTTTCTTATGCTTCTATGTCTTTATTATGTGTTTCAATGTATTTGTTCTATATTATTTGTTTCTTTTCTTTGAGTTTCCAAGTGATGTTTTTTTGTGCTTCTTTGTTTTTATTTTGTGTTTCTTTGTACTTGTTCTATATTATTTGGTTCTTTTCTTTAAGTTTTCTTTCATATGCGTCTTTGTCTTTATTATGTTATTGTTCGTTGAGATTTCTCTTTTCATTGGTTTTTCTTATTTTCTTTTTCCTTATTTAGTTTATCCTATTTGTTTCCTCATTTTTAATTTGTCCTCATTCTTGTTCTTTTTGCTTTTTATTAGTGGTTTTTAATTTCTTTAGGTCGATTCCCCCTTTTTTCTTGGGTATTTATTTTATGTTTGTTTTTATTATTCTTGGCCTTTATCTCTTTCATTTCTCTTTTCACTTGTTTGCATTGGTGTTTCTTTGTCATCTTTGAATTTTCCTCTCTCCTCTCCTCTCCTTTTTGTCTAACTTTTCTCCTCCATTTTTGGGGTTATGTGCCTCCCCTCATTCACATCCCTCTCCTATTTCAACCCAATTCTGCTATCTTATTTTCGCTTCTCTCTCTATCTACTTATCATCCTAATGATGGATCATGGAGTATGATCCAAAACATTGATGTAAAAAATTGCACACAGTTATTCCAGAAATATTTGTTACAACCAAATTATCATCATTGTATGGATGGCTTAAATTTGATGGCAAAATTACCATAATCATATGCATGGATTAAATTTTACGGCCAAATGACCATCAGTCAAGAGGCTTAATTTTGACCCCTCAAGTTTTAATTGGTATTTTTTAAAATCACCATAACTTTTGAGTTAGGTATTGGATTTTGACAAATGAGATATCATCAAAAAAATAGTTTTGAGAAATTTCCAATGGTGGAGGTCCCATTATCACATTTTTCAACTAGTAAATTTTATTTTTGTTTGAATCTTGATCTTATTTTTGGCTCTCGAGCTCATAATTTTTCCCAAATCTCTATTTTTTGTGATTTTCATCATTTTTGTATTATTGGAAAGGTGTTGAGGATCTCTATCAATCCATCCATGCATTTTTTCTATATTCAACCCCAAGTACATTTGATTTAGATTTGTTTAAATATTTGCATTCTAGAGGATTACTTGGACATGTTGGCATTTGGGAAGGTTATGTTTTGATCAAATCACTTCATTTCAATTGCTTAATATGTATTGATCTCTAATTTTATCATTTGAGAAGTGTATCATTGTAATAATCATGGGTTATGCAGTTACTAATCCTTCCATTATCATGTTTTAATTAAGGACAATTATGAGTCTTGGCAAAAAGGAATCCTATCACATTGTAGTGGACTCAATATTTTGCCTCGTCTTTATATTCATCCCTAATCCAAATTCACATTGGAAGAAAATAGTTTAGGGTAATAAAAATAATTGTATCATAGGATTGATTGGTAAAAGTATTGGTGTTGACATCTTTTGGAATATCTCAAAGACTAAGTGCCCCAACACACTTTGGACCAAAATTTGGGAGATATATGGAGATCAACATAATCCTCCATTCCATGATGATCTTGCATCAAATCACCTCATTCTAGATGATGTTGATAATATATCCTTTGATAATGATACCTTAGAGGAGCTTGAATATGATGTAGCACTTGAGTGTCTTGATAATCAAGAGACCTATCCTACAACTCCCACTTCTCCTATTGAGATAATTTTTTTTTTTTCACTTAATCAAAGTTTAGAGATACTTCTTCTCAAGAGCTTCCAGTGATTTTTTGCAACAAGTAAAAAAAAGTCTTTCAAATTCATCTTTGTGAGATGATTACTTGACAAGAATTTCATACTTATTTATGGAGTTTCACATTTCAGATTTGGAGGACACATTTGAGGGGTTATTTATCCTCTTTGATGACAAACCCATCATAGCTGTTATCACATCATTTTTTTTAGATCTTGTTCAACGTCAGTTGCCACTTGATCTTGGTTTATCAACTTCTTTGATTGGGAATGTACTCAATTGATTGTGGCATCAAATCATCTACCATGGACATGGTGACACATGAGTAGATTTCAAAGACATAATCTTCATACATTTGGACTCATCTTCCTATAAATTCCTCTTTGGAATGGGAAGAATTATTGTATTTGTACTTGGTTAGGTTTCTTCTAAAAGGGAGGAATGTTGTTTGCAGACGTTAGATCATTTTTTTCTTCAAGAATTCACCATTTATGTATGACATTACACATTGTGGGGGGCTACATAGACTCTCTAATTCCATCTTATATGGATGGTTAATTTATTGTATACTTGTGATGGATCTCATCCTTGAGGGGTCTTGAGTTCTTTATTCATCACTTGTTTATGTGTGTTTTTTTTTAATATTTTCTCTTTTGGAGAGGAGTTTTATCCCACTAGGTTTTCTTTGTTTCTTCATTTTTGAGAGATTGCACTGTACATGGGTTCCTAGCATGGCTTCTTAGTCGATACCCATAATCATCATGTTTTGTATCATTTTCATTTGTTTCCTTCTCCCTAAGTTGAACTTAAGGGGGTTGTTAGTGTGAATAAGGTTTTTCTCTTAATTATTTCACCTAATAGGTCTTATTCACATGTTAAGTTTACTTAGGTGTTGAGAATATTTCTAGAATTCTTATTTGTCAATAGATTTTATCTTATCTTATTTAATTTACTTCTTGTATCTTAGGTCATTTAATATGTTGTATGGTAGTTGTCTCATTGCATAGGATAAAGACACTTGTCACAATCTTGTCTAGTTCTATCTCTCAACTTTGCCTATATAAGCAAGACATCATATGCACATTTCAATCAACTCAAGCCAATCTAATCCATGTAATCATATTGGGGTTTAATCAAATCCATTATTACCATAATTAAGCAATATTTTTGTTCTTGCCGCTTTCTTATGAAAGACATCTTTTGATTTTATAGGTGATCCTGAAGGTTTGAATCCATTGATAAATCTAACATTTTTTCTATTTTTTATTCCTTATTTGCTAATACAAAAATAAATTATTATCTTATTACAACATAAAAAAGAATAAATAATAATTTAAATCAAATATTTTTATTTGAATCTTCTTAATTAGTAGATAAATCCAAAACTTTTCATAAACTATAAGCTAAAAATACAAAAAAATTATTCAAATTTTTTTTTATTCTAACCATCACAAGTTCTAAAACAAAATTAATTCATACTACCATGCAAGGGGAGAGAAGCCAAAACGTACGCACCCAATATTGCACGGTCCACATGGCATGCCACGTGGACCAATAGAACTTTTTTGCAAATACCCATTATGAAAAAGCTAATAATAAACAATATAAAATTATTTTTAAAAATTTTTCCTTCATTTTACCACGTGGGAGGACGATATTGGTCCACATGGTTTACGAATCAAAAAAATGACTCATCAACCGATACTTAGGAACCTCGGGTGCCACTTCTTGTGTGACATGACGTCTGAAGGTGACAGCTTTGCCACGTCAACTTCTGTCAGTCCACCACCCTAAGAATCCACTACGTTACATTTGTCACTCGTTGCCACTTCTAATACTTCTTGACTATTGTGTTGAATGCAAGTCTCCTCTCCTAAGCTCCATGCCACCCTACATTTTTTTGAGCTAACCTGCATTGAATGCTCCCAGTGCCTCGGTCTTGTCGCCAACTTTTCAACCTTTCATTCTAGCAAGTTGTCGTTCTTTCTTCACTTGGATGCCACAACCTACTCAGTTCATTGTCTGCAATCTTGAAACCTCAATCCACAACCTGCGATGCTTGGAGAATAGTTTGTATTTGGGTAGAATCTAGTGAGGAGATGTGTACACACTAGTTAGTGAATGTTACCAGTGGCTCGACTTTAGCCATGCAAGCAACGAACAGGTTCCTCACCGCCATGCTCGGGATTCAATCTACTATTTGGGTTGTGCATTGAGCCGTTCGACCTAGGTGAGCTTGCTCACTAAGGCTCACCATTATTCAACTTTTTTAGTTTTGTTTGCAATTTCTGTTTGTTTTATGCTACTTTTGGTGTTGCAGAAATTGTTTTTTTGGTTGAAGTTTAGTGTTTATGAACACTATCCTACTTTTGTTCATAAACACATTGAATCTTTGGAAATTAATCTTCTGTTCAAGTATCACTCTCTTTACAAAATAGATAATAATATTGTTGGTTGTTTCCTCGCCATTGAAATTTCTGGGGTTATTTTCTTCTTTCATTAATAATATTGTTTGTTGTTTCCTTTCCATAGATGAAGCTGTATTTTTTTTTATATGGCTTCTGCTCTGTAGGGTTTATATTGCAAATTTTACACTCATATTTTGGCATTTCTCTTTCATTAGGGTTTATTTTACAAATATAACACTCATAGTTGAGCATTTTTGTTTCCCTAGGGTTTATTTTGCAAATATTATAGTCATAGTTTTACCATTTCTGTTTCATAGGTTCTGCACTATCATATACTTCAGTTATCATATTATTTCTCATAGGTTCTCCATTATCATTGAATTTGGTTATCCTATTCTTATAGGTTCTGCATTGTCATTGACTCTCCATATCATATTCTCATAGGTTCTACATATCATTGACTCTGCTTATCGTAATCTCATAGGTTCTACATTATCATTCACTCTACTAATTGTTATCTCATAGGTTCTACATTATCATTGACTCTACTTATTGTATTCTCATAGGTTCTACATTATCATTGACTTTGCTTATTGTATTATCATAGGTTCTGCATTATCATTGAGTTATGTTGTGTTCTCTATTTCATAAACCAAAAAAATAATGTGGGTTAATCCTTTTTTAGGTTTTTCTTCATCTTTTCAGTCACTTAAAAAATATGTTGTTTATGAGCCATAGATAAATATGTTGGTGTTATTTTTTTTATGGGTTCTACTCCATCAAATCATTCATATACATTTGTGATAATTGTTAAACTCTTACTGTTTTCCACTCCTAAGCTTCAAAAATAGTTGGATACAATTTTCAACTTTTTTATAGTCAAAATAAATAGACTCATAGGTTTTGCATTATCATTCACTTTGCTTATCATATTCTCATAGGTTATGCATTATCATTGACTCTGCTTATCCTATTCTCATAGGTTTTGCATTATCATTCAGTTGGGTTGTGTTCTCTGTTTCATTAGCCAAAACAATTAATTTGGGTTAATCTTTTTTTAGGTTTTTCTTCATCTATTCAATGACTTTAAAAATGTAGGTTGTTTCTGTGCCATAGATAAATATGTTGGTGTTATTTTTTTATGGGTTTTCTCCATCAATTCAGTCATATACATATGTGATAACTGTTATACTCTTACTATTTTCCATTTGTAAGCTTTATATTGTTCTTCATTACAGCCATTACAGTCATGGGTTAATGTTCACGTTTCAATTAATGTTGTTCAATACCATTTCTACGCGCCATTGATAAAATTGGGGGTTTAGGTTTTTCATACATGTTGCTTCATTGATTCATTAATGCTATTTTCTTTAGATGACATTCATTAAATTGTGGGTGTTATGTTTCCCAATGGTTAGGATTCATCAATTCAGACATGCAATTATTGGAGCTTTTTTTATTTGCATTACAAAAATTTGGGGGTCTTATTTTTTTCATAGGTTCTGCTTCATTAGGTACCCTAGACATTTTTGGGGGTGTTACCTTTTTTGTAACTTCAACTTCATCATGGTTAGTCTTCATCTATTTATCGGTTTCAGGTGCCATTTGGAATTTGGTGGGTGCTATGTTTTTCATAGGTTACATTTCATTAATTCATTTGCCAACTATGTATCCTTTTTTTAGTGTCAATGATAAATATAGGGGTGTTACGATTATCATATGTGCTACTTCATTAAATTTGTAATGCAAATATTTGTATCTTTTTTTAGGTGCCATTGATTATTTTGGGGGTGTTATCTTTTGCATAGGTTATTTTCCATCAATTAAGTCATCCAATTATTGTACCTTCTTTTCATGCCTTGGAAATATATGGGGGTGTTCTATTTTTGTTAGGTTCTACTTCATCAAATCTGTCATGCATATATTGTACCTTTTTAAGGTAGCATAAATATTTTTGGGGTCTTCTCTATTTTGTAAGTTCCACTTCATCAATTTAGCCATCTATTCTACCAATGAATAATTTCCCATAGTGGTACGCCAGTCCTCCACAAGCTAGGAAAATGATGATATCAAATACATATCAGATATTAAATGCATGTTTACTCATTTATATATATGTATATGCATATGTAGAGACATATACATAGACATATGTATATGTATATTAGATATTAAATGCACACATAATTGTATTTATTTTGAAACAAAACAATTACACACTGACAACCAAATATGATGAAGTGTATCCAACTTGTATATGCTTAAGGTCTTTGCATTTTCTTCTTATATATATGCATATTTATAGACATATACATATACATATACATATGTTTATGGGTATGTGTAGGATCATCATGGAAAAAAAAGGCCCTTAAGTGGCAAAAAAATTAGAAAAATCAGAGTTAGGCAACTTGACGTAAAAATTTGAATAAGTTATCTATATTATTTCAAAAATATGTAATAATAGAATCTTTAGAAAATTGAAATTAGTTTCTAAACTACTAGGTTTATTTAAAAAATAAAAAAATCTATTTGGTGAAAATTTGAAATTTCAATGTAGTAGTACTTAAATTTCAGGGAAAAAATAAGAATTAGGTGTCTATTTGACCACCCTAACCACAATAAAATGATAATATTTTTTTATAAGATTTTATATATAAGTAGATGACTCATGTCCTGATGTGGTGCATATTTTTTTGTAATTTTTTTCCAAGTAAATAATTAATTATGAATTTTTTATGAAAAATTTTAAAAAAATAAAAACTTGTATGTCTGACCACCTTAACTTGGTCAAAACTTCATGAAATTCATTTTTTTTCTTTAATCCTATAGTATGCAAAGCATAGAATGTGACACATATTTCATATTCAAAAAATGTGATATCGTTTGAAAGCTATAGATGTTTTTCAATCAGCCTATCAATTAGGACTTTAGTCGTAAGTCAAATAGAAAATGAATAATAATTATTTATTAAATTCAAAGTAAAGCATAATTTATATTGGTGGAAAGATGAGAATCTCCTCTAGAAACCCTTTTTGTTTCATTAATTTTGGGTAAAAAAGAAGTCGTCAGCCACACCCTACAAATACCCATCATATTGCCACTTTTTGGCCCATCATGATTCTGCACATACCCTTATGTATATGTATATACATATGTATATGTATATCAATATGTATATGTATATCAATATATATATATATATGTATATGTATATGTATATGTATATATGTATATACATATACATGTACATATACTACTTTCATGGCATCCTGCGTATTTTTTGAGCCAACCTGTATCCAATGCTCCTAGTGCCTCACACACTTGTCAACTTTATAGCCTTTCATTTAGCAACTTCTCATTTTTTCTTCACAATGATGGGATTGTATGTGTATGTATGTGTATGTGTATGTGTTTGTGCATGTGTATGTCTATTTCTATGTCTGCGTGTATATACGTATATGTCTATGTCTATGTAAATCTATATGTGTATGTGTTCATGGTTTCACCACTATACACTTTATGTTGTTTTCTACAAGGCATTGTTGACAGTTGTTCTATAGCTTCCCAATGTGTGCTAGCCACCTTTGCCACCTTTCACCCGACCACCGGAAAAGTTGTGATATGGAAGGGCTGCTAGCTAGCTGAGAGGCTGTTGGCCTTAATTTTACTTTGCAAGGTGTTGTTGGCTATCATCCTCTATCTTCAGTTATAATCTAGGGCTATAGACCTGTAGTCAACAATTCCTTTTTGTAAATGACATAGACTATTCAGTTGCTTTGGTGACTTTAGAATGCTGATTTTTTAAATGTCAATATATGTTGATGCAACTAACTTTTTAGACATATACATTGATGTGGAATATGTTTTGCAACTCCAAATACATCTATTCTATGTGTTGTATGTGTCTATGTCTATGTCTGCGTGCATGTCTATGTCTATGTCTATGTCTATGTGTCTATGTCTATGTAAATTTGTATGTGTATGTGTATGTGTATGTGTATATGCATGTCTATGTGTATGTGCATGTGTATGTGTATGTGTATGTGTATGTGTATGTGTATGCGTATGTGTATGTGTATGTGTATGTGTATGTGTATGTGTATGTATATGTATATGTATATGTAAATGTGTATGTGTATATGTAAATGTGTGTGTGTATAGATGTGTGAAGAGGTCTTAAGTGGACAACCTTTCCACATCTACTTCTCTCAGTCAACCACCCTAACACTCCACTGCATTGCATTTATCACTCATTGCCCCTTGCTATACTTCTCTACGCTCATGTTTAATTCACTTATGTCTATGTATATGTATATGTGTATGTGTATGTGTATGCTTCATAAATTTAGACCTGCATCAATTGTATCTTTTTTAGGTGCCATTGATTAATTTGGGGGTGTCCTATACTTTATATGATGTGCCCCTATATGCTGGTCCTCCACAACTTAAAAAAAAATCATCCATAAATAGGCATGATGACATCAAACATAAATCATATTTAAAATGCACACTTAATAACATTCATTTCAAAACAAAACAAGTACATGCAAACAACAAAACATGATGAAGTGTATCCAACATGTATCTGACATATAACAAGTAGCATTCTGACATGAAATTTAAATAGCCCAAACATTAAGACATGCACCCTTCCTCGTAAACCGGTAAACCCAACTATTGCACCAATGCAGGTATGACTTTCACATTAATCACAACTACATGATGTAAACAAGTTGCCAAGTCAACACAATTCAAACCCATCTCATCCATCTTTGAGCAATTGGTGAACCCATTACAACCATGTTTCCCATCATAGCATAACCAAACCAACAAGAAAATGCATCTGCCTATCTCGTCAATCATGAAACCTACAACACATATCAACTTCAATCTGTCCCATCTTGCCAAGTAGGGTGTGAACATAGTCGTGGTGAACTCCAAAATCCCATTTGCTTCCATTTTTACAAGTTGTAAGGCACCAATTATTAAATACAAAATTATGAAAACAATTTCAAACAATCCACCAAACCAATCAAGTCAAGAATTAATGGCCGAAATCAATCAGATTCACCAAACAACCATCAATCAGATTCAAATAATTCTAAATTCAAACAGCCATGAAAACCTTCAAGTATTCAAATGTATTACCATAGAACAATAATGAGCAGTAAAGCTTTGTTAGAACATGTATTTAGGGGACTTGGTTTTCCTAAGGCCTTTCATGGTTGCCTATGTAGCACTTCACAGTTGAAAGGTCCAATTGTGGAAAAAGTGCAACATAGATTACCATTACAAAGACTTTGGGAAAATCAAGTCTCCCTAAACCATTACATCTTGTAACAATTGCACAAACTTTGACACTGCAAATTGTGTTTAATATTTGTATGGTTGGAATTTACAATTCTATTCATGGTTCCAACATGAAGGTCTACTATTCAATTAATTTAGGGGGGTTCTCTTTCGCATAGGTTATCCTTCATAAAATCAGCCCTGCAACAATTCTATCAATTTTAGGTTCCTTTGATTAATTGCAATTGTGTTCTATTTTATAGGTGCTTTGGTTCATTTGGGGGCGTTATCTTTTTAATAGGTTAGGGTACATCAATTGAATCATGCAACTATTGTAGCTTTGTATTTGAATAACTTAGGGGACTTGGTTTTGGGAAGGCTCTCTGATGGTTACCTATGCAGCCCTTCACAATTCCAATGGAATTGTGGACCCGTGCAGCATAGGTTGCCATCAGATGAGCGTTCATAAAATCAAATCTCCCTAATTCATTACTGAATGCAAGAATACACATGACTCTCTAGGGGAGAGGAGCTGATACGTGTGCATCCAATTTTCTACTATTGGCATTAACAAAACAACCATATTTATATGACTGAATTGATGAAGCACAACCAATGAAAAAGACAACCAATGTGTATGTGTATATAAATGTATATGTATATGTGTATGTGTACATATATGTAAATTTATATGCATATGTGTATATATATATGTGTATACATAAACATATATGTATATAGAATTACTTACATGCATTATTTTGCTTACCAAGAATATATTTGTCTCTATTGCTTAGTTGACTTAACTAATGAAGCGAAACCTATATGTATATTTGTATGTGTATGGTTTATGTATATGTATATGTGGATGTGGATGTGTATGTGTATGTATATATAATTTCTTACATGCAGAACCTATGAAAAAGAGAACCCCAAATTTATCTATGGCATCGAAACAACCAACAATACTATTTGTTACTGCAATAACAAATTGCAACATTGCTTATATAACACCCCCAAATTTATCTATGGCACGGAAACAACATACAATGTTATGTATATGTATATGTGTATATGTATGTGTATATGTATGTGTATGTGTATATATATTTATATGTATACATTTATGTATATTTGTGTATACATGTATAAATATTTACATATACATATATGTATATATATGTGCATATGTATATAGAATTTCCTACATGCAGAACCTATGAAAAAGAGAACAACCCCAGGCTTATGAATAGCATCAAAACAACCAACTATATTTTTTGTTATTGAAATGAAAAATTGCAGCATTGCTTGCATGTATTCATTTACACTGAATTGAAGATGAAGCATCACCTATGAAAAAGAAAACACCACCAAATTCATCAATGGTACCTAAAAAGATAGAATAGTTGCATGACTAAATTGTATATGTATATGTATATGTGTATGTCTATGCATAAATATATACATATACATATACATATACATATATATATACATATGTATAAGTCTATGTATATGAATATGTATATACATATGTATATGTATATGTATCTAGATACATATACATATATGTATGTATATGTATATACATATATGTATATACATATACATATGTATATGTATATACATATACATATACATATGGGTATGTGCAGGATCATCATGGAAAAAATAGGCCCTTAAGTGGCAAAAAATTTAGAAAAATTAGAGTTAGGCAACTTGACATAAAAATTTGAATAAGTTATTTATATTATTTCAAAAATATGTAAGAAAAGAATTTTTAGCAAATTGAATGTAGTTTCTAAACTACCAGGTTTATTTAAAAAAATAAAATTATTGGTGAAAATTTGAAATTTCAATGAGTAGTACTTAATTTTGAAAAAATAAGTAGTGTGCATTAAGCCAACTAACCACAATAAAATGATAATATTTTTTATAATATTTTAGATATAAGTAAAGGACTCATGTCTCGATGTGATGCATTTTTTTTGTAATTTTTTTCCAAGTAAATAATTAATTATGAATTTTTTATTACAACTTTTAAAAAATAAAAAAACTCGTATGTCTAACCACCTTAACTTGTTCAAAACTTTATTAAATTCATTTTTTTTTAATCCTATAGTATGCAAAGCATAGAATGTAACACATTTTTTAGATTCAAAAAATGTGATACTGTTTGAAAGCTATATATATTTTTGAATCAAACTATCAATTAGGACTTTAGTTGTAATTCAAATAGAAAATAAATAATAATTATTTATTAAATTCAAAGTAAAGCATAATTTATATTAGTGGAAAGTTGAGAATATCCTTTAAAAACCCTTTTCATTTCATCAATTTTGGGTAAAAAAAAGTCGTCAGCCACATACCCTACAAAAACCCATCATATTGCCACTTTTTGGCCCATCATGATCCTACACATACCCATATGCATAAAGATATACATATATGTATATGTAACAATAGAAAGAATTTGTTTGTAGCATTCACCAGCCGACATCTATCCATCTCTTAAATAGACTCTGAGCATCGCAGGTTGTGGTAAAGGTTTGAAACTTGCAAGGATGAATTGAGCACATAGTTGTGTGCAAGTGAAGAAAAAATGAGAACTTGCTAGAATGAAAGGTTGTAAAGATGGTGACAAGAGTGAGGCACTGGGAGCATTGAATACAGGTTGGCTCAGAAAATATGTATGTATATGTGTATACATATGCATATGTATATATGTATATGTATATGTATATACATATGTATATGTATGTATATGTATATGTATATGTATGCATATACATATATGTATTACGTATACATATACATATGTATATGTATATATATATGTATAGGTTGGTTGGAAAAATATTGCGGGGTGGCATGGAGCTAAGGAGAGGAGACTTGCATTCAACATGACAGTTGAGAAGTATAGGAAATGAGTGATAAATGTGACGTGGATTCTTAGGGTGGCAGACTGAGAGGTTGATGTGGCAAGGTCACTTCAGACGTGTGCCACATAGGAAGTGGCACTCGGTTCCTACGTTTGACAGGTGATTTTTTTTTGTAAAATGCATGGACAAATATTGTCCTCCCATGTGGAAAAATGAAGGCAAAAAAGGAATAGAAAATGACAAAATGTCAATGAAGAAGCAAACATTGCAAATCAAAATAGTGACACATTGCAAATTACATAGAACACACATTGCAATATGATCATACTACATTGCAAATCAAAACAATAACGATGCATCTATAATTATCATAGATTTAAAATGTCAATGAAGAAGCATACATTGCAAATCAAAAAAATAACACACATTGAAAATTACGCAATACTTTTTGGAATATGATCAGATTACTTCACAAACCAAAAAAAATAGTCAATCTATACTTATTAGAAAATTACAACTATCCACAATTTCGGTGCATTTGTAAATATAAAAAATTCTAAAGTGTATGAAAGTTGAATTGCATGTTAAAACAAAAAAAAAGGAAACATATAGCTGCTGCTGTTGAGAAATGGATCTTGGCTGGTTGGGGTGCCAATTGCCATGTTCTCATCCCCTTCCACTCAACGAGGAGTGTTGCATACATGAGTGGGACTTGGAGTGGTAAATTGGGTGCAAGTGACATGTGTTGGGGGTGGTGGTGAACACATCTATACATCCTGAGTGCCAAATTGATATGGATATTGAGTGTCCCTGAAGTCAGATTGGGAGAGGCTTGAATAATTCATTATTGTGGAGAATTGAGGGATGTTAATGTTGAGAATATCATGTAAGACTCCATTACTTTGAGACAATGGATTAGAAGGGTTTCTTAACCACCTCTCTCTTTGTAAATCCATTTATGCCTCCTCAATCTCTTTTTCCTTTCAGTCCTATTCCTTGCAAAGCCTCTCTTGCTCCTTTTTTGCATCTCTATCCTTTTTTTGTTGTAATTTTTGTTGCTCTTTTTCTTTTTGCAATATTTCCTCAATTCAGGCATTCTCCTTCAACTCCACTGCCACAATTTTTGTTGCCCTTTTCTTCTCATTCTGTTGTCTCTTTCTTGCTTTTATCTCCTCAACCTCTTTCTTCCTTTTCTCTTGCTCCATTAACAACATCATGTAGTCATCGGTTGTTAACAATTGAGATTGTCTACTGATCTAAATTGTACTAGCTTTGGATTTCTTTTGACAGACAAAGTGCATAGGTAACTTGAGGAACTTGCTGATGTGTGAAACTATTTGTGTTTCTTCTGTCCCATCCGGTTGTGTGGCAATGACCTCCTCCACTATCTATGATCCCTCTAGTACATCTTCATTTCCTCATAAATCTAAAATGCAAGAAGGAGCATAGTAATGCACAAGTTGAGAAGGGTCAATTTATGGTGGTGGTGATGGGAAAGTATAGGTATCTTGTTGTTATGGGACTTCCAAATGAATACACAATTTCATTGCTCCCTCAACCAACCAGGATGGTTGGATTTGTTGTGATGGAAGATCTAAAATTTTGCTGAATTGATCAATGGGGTTGTCCAGCATGGGAGGGGTGTGTTGATTAACCACCACTTGTGCAATTGATTCAACATGATAGCTATGAGGTGAGTGTTGTGTTTCTATTGTATTCTGCAAGTATCCATTTGGAAGAGTGAACTTCAATACTATGACATCATCACTTGACAAACGAAGTCCAAAAAAGCTAAGAATGTTTTCAACTGCGTTAGCATCCTCGTTGACCACAAATGTCTCACTGGGACACATGTTGTTGACAAGTGCATCAGGATTCAATGACCATATACCAGTTCTCTTAAACCCAACTTTGATGTTGTCAACTGTCAAATCTCTTTTCATTGCTTTACTGCCTAACATTGCAAGTTCTCTCCTCCTCACTTCAATGTTTGGATACCTTGACAAAAAATCTGCACGTTTTGATTTGAAGTAAGCTTTAAAAGGTACAAACACACTCACATCCAATGACTATAGCTTATGTGGTGTGTGTGATGGCAATGTTAACAAATCTACACCAATTTCTCTTGCTTCCTAGATGGTTTCAAGTGCTACATGGCTTCCATGGCCGTTAAAGATTAACAACACCCTATTGGTGGGTGAGACACCACCTGTAACTGAGGTTTTGAAGTGGGTCAACCAATCTATGAACAATTCTTTGGTCATCCATGCATGGGGTTGGGCTGCCATGCAAGCACCTGGTTCATAGTATATGATGTAATTATCTATGTTCACACTCCCCTTGAACAAGTAGAATCCTGGAATGCTCTACCCAACAACATTGACACAACATAGAATAGTTATCCATTCATGGCTCTTTGGGATAATGTAAGAGATATTCCTACTACCCTTTCTTGCGAGCACCTTCATGGACCCATTTTTTCCTGCTTGGATGCTAGTTTCATTGCAATTCCATATGTGATCAAGACCATATGGCATGGATTTGTATGTTGTAGACAATGTTTTATAGAATGTAGCTACAACATTAGCTCTAAGATTGAATGCCCTATCTTTGTCTGGGCCTTCAATAATTCGTAATGCAAGTGCAGGATGTCTGTGCTTGAAGCCTATCTACCAGGACTTCCTTGGGAACCCATTGGTGAAAGGGTTTGGTCTATTCTGAAATATTTGAGCAACCTTAGACTTAAGATTGACTATCTCAAGACCATGACCAATATCAACCATTTTATTGCACCATTCCACAATAAGATGTTCTTCCTCTTCAGTGAGGACTATTGGTGGACCTTTCTTGGAAGTTTTTGTTAGAATTCATAGCCATTTGGACAGTGTGGTTGTTGGGATTGACCAATTTTTGGAAGCCCCCCTTATCGACATGCCATTCTCTTCAATGTCATAGAGTGCCCTTTTCATGTCATCCAAAGACCATAGCTTTTGTATTTGTTTTACCTTCTGTGGTATTTGAGGTGTAGTAACCTTAATCTACGGTATATGAGGAGTAGAAACCTCACCTACTTGTGCAACGAGATCTATTTTAGGGGGGAATCTAGCTTCTCGTTTGTCAGAGGGAAACCTTGTCATGACTCTTTTCTTTTTTTTGTTCCCAGTATAGGTCACCATTGCATTGCCCTTGGCCATCTACACATAATAAGTACAATCAAATCAATGATGCTTGAACAAAAAATTAATAGTTTGTAATGCATAACATATGAGAATATGATAACTAGAGTCAATGATAATGAAAAACCTATGTTCAACATAAATGGTAAACTATGAAACACAAATGCTTGAATAGTCATCTTTATATGTATGAAGAGAGTGATGTGATGCTTGAATAGAAGAATAATTAGTTTTTAATGTAGCACATATGCGAATATGATAACCAAAGTCAATGATAATGCAAAACCTATGAAACATAAATGGTAAACTATGAAACACAAATGCTTGAACAATTATCTTTATATGTATGAAGAGAGTGATGCTTGAACAAAAGATTATTTAGTTTATGTATGTGTTATCTTTTTAGTTTGTTGCATTTCATTTGAGATCATCTTTTCTAAAATTTTAGAGAGTTACATCTATTATGGAGTGAGCGACATAAGGAAATAGAGGAGTAAGAAGCACAAAATTACAAACTATGCAAGGGAGTTAGAGTTTAAGAACATCTCATATCTCTTAAGTGTTTACAACATTAACATTCTCATGCACAACAAAGTGAAAACCACACTCATAATTGAACTATGACACAATAGAAAGCTTACAAATGAAAAACAATAAGAGTTTAACAAAGCTCACATATTTTTTCTATGATGAACTCATTGATAAGCATAAATTTTTGTGAATTGATGAAGCAAAAACCTATGAAAAAGATGAAAAAAAACCTAATAAAAATAGAAACCTTAGTGACTAATAATGCAAAACCTATGAGAAAAAGATATCTAGAGTGAATGACAATGCAAAAGCTATGAGAATAAGATAACTAGAGTGAATGATAATGTAGAACCTATGAGAATAAGATAAGCAAAGTGAATGATAATACATGACATATGAAATAGAAATGGTAAATCATGACTAATATTTACCATATAAACAATAATGTAGAACCTATGAGACTATGATAAGCAAAGTGAATGATAATGCAGAACCTATGAGACTACGATAAGTAGACTAAATGATAATCTAGAACATATGAGACTACAATAAGTAGAGTGAATGATAATGCAAAACCTATGAAATAGAAATGCTAAACTATGAGTGTAATATTTGCAATATAAACCCTACTGAAACAAAAAGGCTAAACTATGACTGTAACATTTTCAATATAAACCCTAGGGAAACAAAGATGGTAAACTATGATTGTAATATTTGCAGTATAAACCCTAAGGAAACTGAAATTGTAAACTATGACTGTAACATTTGCAATATAAACCTTTGGGAAACATAAATGGTAAATTGTGACTATAATATTTGCAATATAAACCCTCAGGAATGTACATGCTAATGAATGATTGTATTGTTTGCAAAATAAACCCTAGGGAAAGCTTTAAATGGTAAACCATGACTGTAATAATTACATTATAAACCCTATGGAACACATATGCTAACCTATGACTGCAATATTAGCAATATAAACCCTAGCAATAGATAAAGAAATGCCTATGACTATAATATTTGCAATATAAACCCTAGGGAAACATAAATAAAAACCTGACTATAATGACTATAGTGAAGATCAATATAAAGCTTAGAAATGGAAAACAGTAATGGCTATAATGAAGAACAATATAAAGTAAAATGAATGGAAGAGTGTGAAAGGAAAACTTAGAACAATATGGATGCTGGTGCACTAGAATTTGAGTTGTTGCCTCCCCTTGATGTTAACTCGTTCAATTTTTTGCTTGTCACTCCTTTTCTTATGTCGCTCACTACATAATAAGTGAATACTTCTTCGTTTTCATGACTATTTGAATTATGAATTATTTGAATTTGATTGATGCTTGTTTGGTGTGGTGAATTAAATTGTTGTCCTATTTTCAATTTGAATTTTCTTTCGTATGAATTGGAGATTTGATTGATTTCGGCCATTAATTCTTGACTTGATTGGTTTGGTGGATTGTTTGAAATTGTTTTCATGTTTTTTTTTTAATAATGGTAGACTTACAAGACTGTTAAATGGATGCAAGTGGGATATTTGGCTTTGGATCCAATACATGTGCACCCTACTTGGCGAGATGGGATAGATTGAAGTTGATACGTGTTGAAGGTCTCATAGTTGACAGGATAGGTGAATGCATTTGTGTGTTGGTTTGGTTATGCTATGTTGGGAAACATTATTTTAATGGGTTTGCCAATCGGTAAAAGATGGGTTGGATGGGTTTGAATGTTATTGACTTGGCACCTTGTTTATGTTATGTAGTTGTGATTGATGTGAAAGTGACGCCTGCATTGGTGTGACAGTTGGGTTTACCAGTTTATGGGGAAGGGTGCATGTCTTAATGTTTGGGTTGTTTAAATTCCATGTCAGAATGCTACTTGTTATATGTCAGATACAAGTTAGATACACTTCATTATGTCTGGCTGCCAACGTGTACTTGTTTTATTTTGAAATGAATGCTATTAAGTGTGCATTTTAAATTTGATTTATGTTTGATGTCATCATTCCTATGTATGAATAATTTTTTTTTAAAGTTGTGGAGGACTAGCATATAGGTGTTGGCCCCCATGAGAGCATGTCCCATCGCACGTTGCGCCCCCCGCTTACATATCGACTCCTCTCCCCTATGTTCATTCTCTAGACTTCTTTCTAACGAAAACCCATATCAACAGTTTATAAGAACAATATTAAAGTCAAGGAGCAATTATATAAGAATCTTCCACGTAATATAATAATTTATAAAATATATAATACAAATGGCATCAAGTAAAAGGCATAAAATCAAGTCGTGGTATATCATTTAAGTGATTATATGTTTTTTATGAATTAGCAATAAATTTTATTTATTTAGTTTAGTTTTATGATTTTGTTCAATCAATTAGAAAATATTAATATGAAAGAAAAAATTGAAAAAATAAAAAATATTTTTGTCAAAAATAGTTTATTTTAAATGAACAAAGGAGAATTAAAAGTTGTAACATATTAAACAAACTTTGAGATTTAACTCTTCTACTTTAATTATGTCCAAATAGACATTCAACACCTATTCATAAATGAAACTAGATAACATTCAAAAAAAATCAAATTAATTAAAAAAATCAAAACATGATGAAGGTGATACTTTGTGGTAAAAAACTATTTATGAATTGGCATAACTTAGGTAAACTCATGGGCAATTTGGAATGGTTAAGATCAAGTAATCCATAGCAAGTACTAGGTCACATCTTCATAATATAACTAGAAACAAGCTAGGGATTAAGTTAGAAGATGTAAAAAGGATATTGATATAGACACGCTTTTAACTCCAAAGGTCGTATATGTCTTGTCAATAGCATATGATTCAATATCAACTCTTTGAAAAAATAGACTCTAGAAAAATGGAAAACCATGGACAACTTTATTTTGTTTCTTGAATAATCAAGAATTGCATTTGAAACAATTGAGGATAGGGAATATGTCCTTATTAAGGTAAGGGAGGGAACCGATTCTATGAAAATTTGGACCTATACCTAAGTATTGATTTAGAGACTTCAAAGATGAAATAAAATTACCCACATGGTTCTAGTATGGATCACGATTTATGGATTTCCTATGGAATTCTATAAAAATTATATACACGTGTAAATGCAAACACCACATTTAAGTTCAACACATGTTAAGTCATAGGCTAAAAATGTTTAAATCGAAAAATCTAGAAAAACATTCTTACAAATGTCTATTAGAAGCTACCTACCACAATGGTTATATTTCACAACTATTACCATTTTTTTAAATAATCCAAAATAGTAAAATACATTCTGGTAATCGAGATTTTACCTATAAACATGAAATTTTGGGATGCTAACATAATATCAACAACAATCTCCATTCCATCTTATAAGCTATAAATTAACATGAGATCAAAACATATCATGACTAGATTTATAAATTTTCAACAAAAATAATAATTCTTTAGACTATTTAAATAGATTTACCAATGGCTACTATCAATATTGAGCAATCACAGACATACAAATCTATAATCACTAGTGTCTTAGGGGAAAACTCTTGTGACAAAAGTGGTAATAATATTGGCTTATGATTTTACAATGTTTACAATCCCTATTATATCTACAAATACTTGTCACTAGTGTCAAGCTTCCACAAGTCATTAATTCTAAAGTTAAAGCACATCATATGTTTTAAACATTCAACTTTAAAAAATAATTGCAATTGTATAAAGAAGCTATTTCATTCAACTTTGAAACATTTTCTCTCACATTATATATATATATATATATATATATATATATATATATATATATATATATATATATATATATATATATATATATATATAATGGCTTCCTGAATATTAATCAAATTAAGAATGTATCCTAACAAATACTCTTTCATGTCTTATGCATGCATCTAAATTTTCTATTCATATCGACCAACACAATGACAACCAAATTCTCTGATGAAATTCCTCTATCCTTTGTACTTTGATAGATATCCATACCCTATTTAAAAATTCTCATTTTGACATAGACTTTGAATAAATATGAACTAGTTGCTTACCAATGTTAACTGTTCAAAGTGGACAAATCTTGCAATTTCATTGGACCCTTTTTTTTCCTATATTTTTGTGAATGAAAAATAATTTCTACGCTCACCTCAATTTGAACTTAGCCAATGAGAAAATTAAAATTCAACTACTTTTGAAAACAAGAAACAAAATAAAAAACAACAGTAAAGAAATGAATTGATTTCTTTACTTTAATATCTCTACCTCTAAGATTCTTACTGTTGCTTTTGATTTTTCCTTTGCCAAAGTCCAATTTGGCTTTCGTATCATTGAATCGAAATTTGATTGTTCTTCACGTCCAACACTTTATTCCCACCTTTCAGAACGAACTTCCGTTTTCGTGTGGAAATGGACGAAATCAAAGATTAAAATTTAAAAAACAGCGCACTCAATCGATGCAAATAAATATTTTATTACATGCAGCTCTTTCATGCTGATTTGCTTTTACTTTGAATTTTTTCTTTTGTAGCTTATTTCAAGATTGTTTTTTCTGTTTTGTACCTTTTTTTATTATTAATTAGTCAATAGACTATATACAATGTAAGATTTGAGTTTGAAACAAGTCTGTAAATTTTTTCTTTTGTAACTTCTTTCAAGATTCTTGTCTTCAATTTTTTTTCTTTCTATTTTATACATTCTTTTTAATTATTAATTAGTCAATAGACTACATATAGTGTGAGATTTGAGTTTGAAACAAGTCTCACCCCTGCAAACCACTGTTGAGTCATCGGTAAACAAGTTTCAGCTACCATTGAATGGTAAACCAGCTGTCGTTTAATGGTAAAAGCCTCTAATATATTAGGTAAAAGCCTTGAAAATTTCACTTATCACATAAAAGCCATATAAATAGTGACTTGACACCTGGATGTGAACATTCTATTTCCATGTTTTTTTATCAATTTGATGACAACTTTCTTTTTTCATTTGCATTACTTTATGTTTTAAATTTGTATGTAAATATTTTATAATCAATAATACTTAATTTTTTTAAGGAAAAAATTTAGATTTGTCTAAGTTATAGTTGATAAGTAGGAGGTATTTTTCCACAGCGTGTCAAATTATGATATTGCTATCAGGATTCAACCGTGTAGTTTCGAGTCAAACTCATTGACCCATGTTTCATGAGTAGTGGTTCAACAAGAACCCATCTCTCATGGTATCAAATGGTCCACTTAGCACTCATTGCATCTAGGTGATGCTCATAGGTGAAGCATTGGTCCGTCCCGGGAGGTCACCCATCCCAAGATCGCTCGGCTCAAGCGCCAACGGGAGTTTTCTCCAAGGTTAAGCCGCTTGAGTTGTTACCCCATGAGTTTGACTCGAAACTACACGGTTGAATCCTGATAGCAATATCATAATTTGACACGTTGTAAAAAAATACCTCCTACTTATCAATTGATGAGCTAAAGGGGCTCTATTATGAATGGTTAATAAGGCATAACACTTGCTGAAGGTTTTGCAAATGGGGTAACAACTCAAGCGGGCTTAACCTTGGAGAAAACTCCTGGTTAAGCACGTTGGAGCTGGAGTAATCTTGGGATGGGTGACCTCTCCGGACGGACCCGATGCTTCACCTCTGTGAGCATCACCTAGATGCAATGAGTGCTAAGTGGACCATTCGATATCATGAGAGATGGGTTCTTGTTGAACCACTACTCATGAAACATGGGTCAATGAGTTTGACTCGAAACTACACGGTTGAATCCTGATAGCAATATCATAAGTTATAGTTGCTGAGATTCTCCATTATGGAAACATAGACAACATCCTCATACCCAAATTTTTTGGTGAATCATTTACATATAAAATAGTTGTCTCCTTATTCATTTAACTCACGTACCCTAATTTGATTGGCGTCCCCGTCCCTATACCAATATCAGTACCAGTAGCCTAAGTCTCCCAATAACTATGGTCTAAGTTTATTTCATTCCATCATGTATCATTTATTATCAATTGTTTAATCTAGTCGCATGCAACTAGAATTTGCATGCACAAACACGTACTCTCTAACATACCAGCACTTGCACCTAAAGGAGGTTCAAGGATTACAATAGAAAACTATATGTATGTTAATATGTTAGAGAGTATGTGTTTGTGCATGCAAATTCTAGTTGCATGTTGATGGATTAAATAATTAATAATAAATGCTAAATAATGTAATGAAATAAACCTAGACAAATCTAGATTTTTCCTTAAAAAAATTAAGTATTATCTGATTATGGAATATTTGCATACATATTTAAAACATAAAACAATGTGAATTGAAAAAGAAAGTTGTCATCAAATTGACAAAAAATGCTACAAATAGAAATAGAATGTTCTCATCCATTTGTCAAATCAATATATTTGTCTAGCTTTTATGTGATAAATGAGATTTTGGAGGCTTTTACCATTAAATGGCAACTAGTTTACCATTAAATGACAATTGAAACTTGTTTTCTAATGACTTAACAATGGTTTGTAGGTATGAGACTTGTTTTAGGCTCAAATCTCACACTATATGTAGCCTATCAACTAATTAGCATATCATATAGATTTCTATCAACATAATCCTTTAACCTCCTTTAGGTGCAAGTGCTAGTATATATGTAGTTTACTTAGGTCCTAGGAATATTTCGAGAAGTCTTAGTTGTCAATAAGATCTTATCTTATCTCATTTACTTCTTATGTCTCGGGTTATTTTAGTATGTTATATGTCTCATCAAGCATAGGATAAAATACACTTGTCACAATCTTGTCTAGTCCTATCTCTCAAACTTTCCTATATAAGCAAGGAATCATATGTACATTTCAATCAATTCAAGCCAATGTAATCCATGTAATCATATTGGGGTTTAATCAAGTCCATTGTGTTCATAATCAAGAAATATTTTTTCTTTTGTTTCTCCCTTGTGGAAGGCATATTTTGGTTTTGTAGTTGATTATAGAAGCTTGAATCCATTGGTGAATATAACATGGTCTCAAAGCTTCAAATCTACAAGCCCTTTCTTAGATCTAGGAGATAACCAAGTATGAGCATTTTTTGGGTGCATTTTTGGGGAAAAAGACCTCACCATCAAGTCCAAAAGGCCCAAAAACCCCCGTTTTCATATAAAATGCTTCATATTTTAGCAAAAATAATCTTTTGATGATTTTTTGTTTTCAAGCGATTATCTTAAATTTAATGACCAAATGATTATTACTAGGAACTATCTTAAATTTGATGGCCAAATTATTGTCATTATATGGATGACTTAAATTTGATGGCCAAATTACCATCATCACATGGATGGCTTAAATTTGACGGCCAAATGAACATTAGTCAAGGGGCTTAATTTTGGCCCCTCAAGCTTTAATTGGGCATTTTTAAAAATCACCATAACTTTTGACTTAGGTATTGGATTTTGGCGAATGAGATATCATCAAAAAACTAGTTTTGAGAAATTTCCAATGGTGTAGGTCCCATTGTCACATTTTTCTGCTAATAAATTTTATTTTTGTTTGAATCTTGATCTTATTTTTTGGCTCTCGAGCTCATAATTTTTTTCCCAAATCTCTATTTTTTGTGATTTTCATCATTTTTGTAGCATTGGAAAGGTGTTGAGGATCTCTATCAATCCATCCATGCATTTTTTATATATTCAACCCCAAGTACATTTGATTCATATTTGTTTAAATATTTGCATTCTAGAGGATTACTTGGACACATGTTGGCACTTGGGAAGGTTATGTTTTGATCAAATCACTTCATTTCAATCGCTTAATATGTATTGATCTCTGATTTTATCATTTGAGAAGTGTATCATTGTAATAATCACGGGTTATGTAGTTATTCATCCTTCCATAATCTTTTTAATTAAGGACAATTATGAGTCTTGGAAAAAAGGCATCCTATCACATTGCAACTGACTCAATATTTTGCCTTGTCTTTATAGACTAATCCCTAATCCAAATACACATTGGAAGAAATTAGTTTAGGGTAATAAAAATGATTGTATCATAGGATTGATTGGTAAAAGCATTGGTGTTGACATCTTTTGGAAGATCTCAAAGACTAAGTGCCCCAACACACTTTGGACCAAAATTTGGGAGATCTATGGAGATCCACATAATCCTCCATTTCATGATGATCTTACATCAAATTACCTCATTCTAGATGATGTTGATAATCTACCCTTTGATAATGATACCTTAGAGGAGCTTGAATATGATGTAGCACTTGAGTGTCTTGATAATCAAGAGACCTATCCTACAACTCCCACTTCTCCTTTTGAGATAAAAAAAAAATCTTTTTTTGCTTCATCGAAGTTTAGAGATACTTCTTCGAGAGCTTCTAGTGATCTTTTGCAACAAGTAAATCAAATTCTTTCAAATTCATCTTTGTGAGATGATTACTTGACAAGAATCTCATACTTATTTATGGAGTCTCGCATTTCAGATTTGGAGGAAACGTTTGAGGGGTTATTTATCCTCTTTGATGACAAACCTATCATAGTTGTTATCACATCATATTTTTTTAGATCTTGTTCAACATCAGTTGCCACTTGATCCTAGTTTATCACCTTCTTTGATTGGGCATGTACTCAATTTGATTGTGGCATCAGATCATCTACCATGGACATGGCAATACATGAGTAGATTCCAAAGACATAATCTTCATACATTTGGACTCATCTTCCTATAAATTCTTCTCTGGAATGGGAAGAATCCTTGTATTTGTACTGGGTTAGATTTCTTCCAAAAGGGAGGAATGTTGTTTGTAGGCATTAGATAGTTTTTTTCTTCAAGAATTCACCATTTACGTAGGGAATTACACATTGTGGTGGGGGGGGGGGCTACATAGTCTCTCTAATTCCCTCTTATGGGTGGTTAATTGATCGTATACTTGTGATGGATCTCATCCTTGGGGGGTGTTGAGTTCTTTATTCATCACTTGTTTATGTGTTTTTTTTTATATTTTCTCTTTTGGAGAGGAGTTTTATCCCACTAGGTTTTCTTTGTTTCTTCATTTTTTAGAGATTGCATTATACATGGGTTCCTAGCATGGCTTATTAGTCGAGACCCATAATCATCATATTTTGTATCATTTGCATTTGTTTCCTTTTCCCTAAGTTGTACTTAAGGGGGTTGCTAGTGTGAATAAGGTTTTTCTCCTAATTATTTCACCTAATAGGTCTTATTCACATGTTAAGTTTACTTAGGTGTTAAGAATGTTTCTAGAATCCTTATTTGTCAATAGATTTATCTTATTTTATTTCATTTACTTCTTGTATCTTAGGTCATTTAATATATGAACCTAGAATTGGAACTTATGTAGAAAAATATATGGAGGTCCAAATGGAGCACAAGAAGCTAATAATAAGAAAGAATGTGGCAACAAAAGCTTAGTGAAGATGGATTCATTGATGAGCAGATTGCGCTAGGAAAGGCTAAGAAAGAAAAAGCTGCAAGGGAGAAAAATATTAGTGTCACAGATGATCAAGATGAAAAGAAAGAGGATCGTGATGCAAAATTGGTAAGGAAAAGAAGAGGACGTTTATCCTCTGGTGAAGGTGCTTCTAAGGAAGCTGATATTGGTTCTAAAAGAGTGCATATTTTGTCATCTTCTGATAAAGAGGAAGAATAAGAGTTTGGTGTTCATGTACACACCAAATAGGAGTCGAAGATAACCAAGATGTCTAAAGAATCCTCTCTAGACTAGGGAAAATAGAAGGACATTATTGTAAGTTCTAACCCCCATTTCAAATTAGAGGCAACTCTCAATTTTTTATTACATTTTGAAAACATCCTGAAGAATACAAGAAAAATATTATGATCATGTTGGAAAAGAGGATAAGAAAATATTAATTTTATCTATCATTCAATATGTTATCATCTTGGAATTGAAGTGGGATGATGTGAAGAAATATGTGTCTAAGAATATGTGGGTAGCCCTAATGAAAAAGATATCATAGGCTATTTAATTTAAAAAGAAAATCAGGAATGATGCAGTTGATAAAATTGGGTCTTCTCTGACCCTAGATGATCTAGAAACTCTAAAAAAGATATGTGCAAATATTTTCTAGATGAAGAAAAGGGTTAATATTCTAATGAATAGGAATAAAAAGCAAAGAAAGAAGATTAAGAAGGAAACTACAGAAGTGATTTGGGATACAATAGAGAAATATGGCATGCTTAAGACAGATGATGATGTTTCTATTGAAAATGTTGGGGAAGGTATTCCTCCTGGTAAAGGTGATGTAGGAATTTCTCTAGACATTGGTATTGAAAATGATGCAGGTGTGGAAAATGATCCTCTGAAAAATGGAGAAGTAGAATGAAGGTGAAGCTGAGCCTAAAAAGCATGATGTTGCTCCTCTGGAGCACACTGAAGGTGAAAAGGATAATGATGGTAAAGACAATGTTGAGGAAGAGAAAGATGAAGGTAAAAGTAAAGGAAATGATAATGAAGGTAACATGGACGAAGACAAAGATGAAGATGAAAAGGGTAAAGAAGAAAAAGAAAAGGAAAAAGTGGAAGACGAAAAGAAGGAAGAAGAACAAGATAAGGAAGAAGAGAAGAACGAGGAAACTAGGAAGAATGAATAAATTCTAAAGGAAGTTGTAGAATCTCAAAGATATCCTACAGAATCCTCCTTTGGTGATGATGTGTTAAAGGGCTTGCTATCCAAGCAAATCAGATTCCAATTGGTGATTCCTCCAGAGCTTCTACAACTTCCTGTGATTCAAGGCTACATGGACTTAGATAAAATGTCTCTTGTGCATAATATGGTATTAGGAGATGCAATGCATGCATTTGGTAGAAGGGAAATTTTGGACACACACCAGAAAGGAACAAAAAAGATTGAAGATGCTCTTAAAGTATTGTAAGAGAGAACACTTGGTATGTCAATTGATAGATATCTCACTCTAGTAGAAAATTTGAGATTGTTATTGGACTCCTTTAAGTAGTATGCCTCTAGTCTTGGAGAAAAGACTAAACAAGAGGTTGAGGAGAATTTGGCAGAGAAAATTTTATTGGCATTGCATGACAAGTGTTCTTTGGCACACATTAATGTTGAGAAAATTCTAGAATCTGTGCAAGTCTATGAGACTAATGATAATGTTTTTTTTGCTTTTTGTTTGAAGTGGTCAGATGCCACTTAGATCATTAAAAAATTTATGGACTCCATTGAGTCCCAGCTGACTACTATCTCTAGTACCTACAACACATCCAAGGATAGAGAAAGATCAACCTGGAATGCTCTCTCACCTCATAGAGATACATTCTTTATTTTATAAAAGAAAAGGAAGAAATCATTAGGAAATTTGGCCAAATAGGTGATCTTATAAGAATGAAGCACACCCCAGTTGACAATGCTTTGGAAAGTATAGAGAAACTTGGAAAGATAAATCTGACTCCTGATACTCTAGATGAAGCAGAGGAAACTCTGTTGGATTTGGAATCCCTGAACATGATGTTTATTGCTACAAAGAAAAGTTGGGAGAATGGTAAATCTATATGGAAAGGTATTCTTAAGGAGCTTCAAGGCTTGCCATCCTCTGATTAATGTTTTCATATTTTCTATCGTGTCACCCCTTGTCCTTGATGTCAAAGGGGGAGTGAAGAGTGATGAAATATAGGTGATAGGGGGAGAAGTGTTATACATAAGTGGTTTTGTAAATTTTTAGAACATGTTGCCATCAATGACAAAGGGAGAGATTGTTAAAAGAATGAAGAACATCTCTTTTTTTTTGTTGTCATTAATGTGACCATGTTATACGAGTTGCAACTACAAGATTAAGTCTAAATTTGATTTGGTATTCTGAATCGGTATCTGAACCGGTCTAAAACTTACATCCTCTGGTATTTTTGTCTGCAATTGTTTACTATTGATTACTGTTGCTTCTAGTTTTGGAAGCTAGTGTATGGATGTTGGGAGCATGTACATTTAGAATCTCTCGTATTTAGATGCTCGTATGGTATATTGGCATTATTCTGTTAATTTTATTTTTTTTATTAGGTCTATCTTTGGATGACCTAATGGATAGATGACGGTGAATTAAATTTCTTTTGCAGATATATGAGTAACCTATCTTAGGTCCATGACAACATCATGTAGCATGTTGAGTGTTTGAATTATTTTTGGAAATATTTTGTGAAAGCCTAAAGCTAGCATTTGGTATTTTTGATGAATAGGAGTTGCATCTAATTAGGCTGACCTAATTGATGCTTGTAGATGGATTAGGTATATATATTGGATAGTCAAATTAAATATTGATATAGATGATGCAGTTGTGAATGTGAATGTGAAGAAGTGTGAATATGATGAAGTGTGTCAAGTCAGTTTACTGAGCTTCATTGGAATTGAATTAGCACTTGTTAGGTGTACATTATCAGTTCATTTTTTGGTTGTAAGCCATTTTGTCATTGTAACTCTATAGGTAGTGAGCCTCTAATTTTGGATAGTGAGTCTTAGTAGTGAGCCACCCCATTTTTGTAATATCTTGGTGTTCATGTATTTTGTGATTTCATGTTTTGTTAATGCTCTTATTTACCTTCACTATTATATGCATTGGAGTTATTGTATGTTATTTGTTTAGTAAGTTTTAGAAGATACCGATTCACCCGCCACTCTTAGTATCTTGGACACTCAATAATCTCTTACTATTGAGTTACCATCTTTGATGGTGAAGGGAAACTCATCCTTATTCCAAAAGTTGTGATTGATAATAGGGTCAAAAACCTTGGGAACAAAAATATAACGAAGTATCTTGTCCAATGGAAGGAATTTACAAATAAATATGTTACTTGAGAAGGGCCTAAGATCCTTGAGCATATTAATGTGCATTGCTAATGGACAATCAATTTTTGGAAGGGAGCGTTTGTCATGTCCTTTTTTTGAAAAGACAATTACAGAGTGGAATCCAAAAATTCTACCACACTCCTTCCCATGAGCTCATCTCATTTACCAGTTTGGGACAAAACATTTTTAATAAAGGCTCCATAATATATCTAGAGCTCATAGGATAAATATCATCTATCAAAAAGATATCACCATTAAAAGATCATTGGTTCAGGTTCACTGTGCAAGAACAGAGTCAATTTGGGGAATTCCTCAAGCATTCCTCTATAGGAGCATGTTCAGGTGTGAGGTTCTGATTATAGCACATATGATGACAAGTGTACATCATATCCAAATCTCAAGAAAGAAGGATTGGGAAGTAGGGAAGATATTGCTATCAGAAGGCAACTGTGCTAGCGAACTAACACCCACTCCTTAGGCTTGAAGGATAAGACACCTCGAGATCCTACGGTAGCAATGGTGAAGTTTTAGGGTGTAGGAAAGAGAAAGGAAAGTGTATGGATCAGTCTACAAGACAATGTTCTTATCCTAAAACATTTTACATTGGCCCTAAGGCCAACCTAATGTGGCATGCTAAAAATTCAAATTATGGCTTTGGCACTAATAGGGCTCAATGCCAACCTATTCCTTGAAAAGGAATGTATCATATAAATGTAGGGATACCAATTCATGTAAAGGAATCAATTTATTGTGTTATTCTCTTGTAAATTAGGACACTTGTGATCTATTTCCTTCTATGGAAAAAACCCCATAGCAGTTATGTTCATTGGAAGAAAAAAAATAGTAGTTTTGTTCATTTGATGAAAAACCAATGTACACTATGATCAGAGGATGAAACCCCTTTTTTTCTTGAGGGAATTATCATTTATGGATTACATCTAAGATTCAAGGTTTTTTTAGGGAAGTTAATACTATTGTTTGATCTGTGGTGATTTGGAAAATTATTCCAGAGAACTGTTCTAAATTGTACTCAATATTTTATTCATATATTATGGAGTCTTCATCATATTTTGGTGTAATATCTATTGTTCTTACCTTGCTATGTTTGAATTTATTTTTCAAATCTATATTTGGTACAAACTGTATGTTAGGGACATTATAGTAGGGCTACTTCTAGATGGAAGGTGTGTGGATTACCATTGGTCTATCATTGGAGGAAAAAAACTTGGGTTATTCTCCCCCTCTTGCAGATGACTTCGTCAAGACTTGTGAGATAGATGTAGATTTCTAGATATGGAAGACTTTATAACAATAACTATGTATTGTAAACATATTTACTTTAAATGCAATTTAGATATGTAATGTGAAAGAAAATTTAATTATAATTTTTCCTTATTGAAATTATTGCAATTCAATTTTAAATGATTATATAGTTTCCACTTATTTATTCTTCATGTATAATAAATGTTATCTAATTTTTTTTTAAAAATTAATATTGATTTTTAACATGTGATGATTTACTAGCTATTAAATTCATTAAGAAATTATCTTTTTGAAATTTGAGTATGTTCACTTAGTTTAGTGTGATCATGAGAGTATGTTCATATACTCTTACTAAATTGGGGGCTAAATGTATTGTCGTAAATTGTCACACTTAACGATTTCACACTAGGTTTAGCTCCTTCTATGTACCTAGACCCAATTGTGCTCTTAATTTTCCCATTTCATGACTATTTATAAAATTAGGATTAAATTGGGAATTAATATTTAATGCGTATTTACTGATAGAAAAAGACACAAAATAAGTCTATTCTGGGGCACCATTTCCTTTGACCAACCTATTTTGGCCCCACTTTAAATATTTTATTATCGGTGTTTTATTATTTAAAATTCCAATTTCATTTCTCGGTATTTTATAGTTAATTTAGTTGGGATTAAATAATTTCATATAAATACAAGTATTTTTCACCATTTGAAATGCTATGTAACCTAGTGAATAAATTAAGAAATTGAGCATCCTAAAATGTAGTGAAGAGAAAAATTAGAAAAATTATTGCAACATTATTTCAGTCAAGATTCATATTAGTGTAGGATTCTATGGTGAATTCCTCAACACCTCAAGACCACCTACAAGACAATATAGCTTCCATAAGAGAGAAATGGAAAAAATATCATGTTATGATTAAGGATGCAAGAATTCCAAAATAACAGCTAAAATAAATATGGAAATGTACATAGGATATAGGCAAGGTGAGGAATTTAGTTAGAAAGAATCATGACAAGTGTCTTAATCCTATCACATGAGACAACTAAGTCATAAAAACTCAGGATAATATAAGATCTAGAAATGGAAACAAGACTTCTAGAAGGAATATCATAATCCTAAGTAAACTTAACATGTGAATATGTCCCCTAATTACCTAGTGAATGAATTAACTAGGTACAAGACATTTATTCACACCAAAAATAAGCAATGCATCAAGTTTTCATGTGAGTTTATTCATTTATTATGTTCATTTTTTTTTGTGTACTAACACTTGTAGTACATCCAATTTAGCATCCAATTATCCTTGAAGGTGATGAGTATAATGAATTTAGTTCATCAAGGAAAGCATAAATGAGTGGTAAGTTGTGACACTTATCAATTTATCATTAATTTATTCATTTGGCTCTACCCGACTAAAGGTAAGTACTCTTTTACATCATGATAGCCATTTTTGAGGTAGAAATACAAAAATGGAGTTTGACTTAGGAAAGCCCCTATATGGCATAACCTTTCCCATCTTTCTTTGATGTAGGTTAAAAATTTGAAATAGATTTGGAAAAGGATTGAAGACCTACTTGCAAGATCTAATATTGAAGTCTTCTACCTCACCAACTTTAGGAAAGTAGAATTAAATAATGACAAATAAAGTTTACACATTCTAGAAAGGAATAATCTATAGATATTAGTTATCTAAGATCTAAATTATAATTCTAAAGGACTACAGTTCTAGGTCTAGTGTGAAAATGCTCCTATCTACCCAGTTTAAGCTCAGATTTATATGTCAGGTTCATCTATGTCTTCCCTCTACCGCTTTGTACTCTATTTCTAATTTTTTGTTCTTTTTTTGCAATCTCTATAGAATAAAAAGATTTATCCCTTTACATTTTCACACTTGTTTGGGCCCTCCTATTTAAATTAGGTTCATTTATGCCTAATTGGTACTATTTTTCATCTACAAGCCTTATTAAATGTATTTTTTTGAGGATAATCCTAACATTTAACAAATGATAAATCATAATCTAATATGTTTGGCTATGTGTTCTAGATTTAGGGATCTAGAACTCATACACTCCTTGTAAACCTTAAATCAACCTTATTTCAAACAAATGAGCACAGTTAGCTGTTAGTCTATTCAAATTAATCTAATCTAAGATTCCTATGAAATACTTGACTATGCTAAGACATGCAAACTAAGTAGAACAAAGACCACTAAATTACAAGTATATAAAAACATAATCAACACTTTATCTCATAGTGGATTGGTTCTATTGTAGAAAATATCCCTTTCCCAATCCTTGTCTAAGCTCCATGATGAAAATGCTATGAAGAATGATATGGAATGCTAAGATGATAAATGGACAAAATCGGTTCTTAGTTTAAGAGAATGACCTTGCATAAAGATTGTGGAGTTGTGGAGGATTTGATCAAGGATGAAGCTTTTCATTTATAGATTTTCTTAATGAGGGATTGGCCAAATGGATGAATGTGGGACTAAAAACAGACCAATCAAAGGAGGACACTTGTCAACTTGTTAGTGGTTGATGCATGTGCAAGATTTGGGAAATGTGCCCAAGAAGGGGAAATTTCAAATTCAAATTGTGAAATAAATGTTGAGTTTGACTCAAGTGAAAGGGACATGTAAGAGACATTAATTTCTTCGTTGGATGTACATGTCCATTTGATTTTGAATTCAAACTTGAGGGAATATTTCCCATAAATACCATGTTGATAGAAAATGTTGGATTTAATAAATCAATAAATTGATTTATTTGTGCAAGTGGGATTATCTAGAGGATGTGATGGGTGGTTAGGTTAGGCTAATTAGGATTAGGTTAGCTTAATGATGATTAGGATGATTTTGACCTTTTGACTTGAATATTTGGATTTATTTAAATCAAAGAGGGATGGACTATGGATTTGGAGATTAAATAAAGTCTGATTTATTTAATTAAAGGATGATGTGAGCCTTTGATTTATTTGAATTAATAGCCTTAGGACTAAAGACCTGATTTACCTAGTGAATGGATTTGGCACGTTTTATTTATTTAATGAGCGGATGAACATGAATTGGGTGCACGATGTTAATTTCATGTGTCTACATTTTTCCCCTCTTTGAAGCAATGTACTTGTTGCGTTGGTTCAAATAATAATCTTACCATGATCAAAATTGAAAAAAATTCTAATTTTTCAGATGCCCCAGCGGAAAGTACACTGGTACATTTCCCCCTCGAGAGATCGAGCAAAAAGATTCCATTTGAGGGTCGATCTCATGATAAAGAGGTTCAAAATGGATGGTTATGGATGATGATGCAAATGAGTTGATTTTTAGATGCTTAGAATAACAAATCTATTTGATTTATGCAGATACTTAGACTAATAGATCTATATTATGATGATGATGCAAATGAAATGCATGTGAAATGATCGATGTTTCCTATTATGTATGATATGAATGATATGTGGTATGCAGACAGTTTTCTAGATGCAGGATGGATGCATGATGGATACACTAATGATGATGATTAACTAATCATGATGCAAAGTTAATGCGAAAAAGATGAAATTAGATGATGACAAGAGGATCGAACAAGTCCATGATCTGACGAGACTTTATTAGAGATGATGATGAAAAATGGATGATTTGCTTATCAAGGATTGGGATTTTAAAAGGGCTACTTACCTTATGTTTGATAACACATGTAGATACGATGCATCAAGGTATAAAAAACCAGGATGGCATTGTACCTAGTGTGATGGACTTTGAATCACAAACAAATAGGAGTATTCTTGTTCACATTTGACATACAGAAACCTTGCTAGGACGTACCTAACAAAGCAACTATTTGCCAAGTTATTTTACAAGAATGTCCAACAAGCACAATAGACAAAAGATAATGATCATTGCCCCATTCCTATCTCTCTAAATCCTTTGTTCGGATATCATCGAGAGGTCCTTGGAATGAGCGCAATAAGATAAATCAAAAGAAAAGATCAAGTACGCAAACAAGCCAATGTTCTTCATACTTTCAGCCAAAGGGATTTGTTTTGATAGGATAAGAATCCAAAGTGATATCTAAAATGATGCCCATTGTCGGAATGATATATCCTAGGACATACCTTGTATAGGATGATGATGGTTTGATTAGTTGATTGATAGGATGTTGATATGAGGTTGATTGACATGTCTGAAAATGATCAAGAGTTTGATTTTGTTTTAACGGTTTGTTGCTTCAATTTTGATTTTACGATTGAAGATTGATTTTTTGCTGATTGTTGTGTTTGTTTCTGTTTGTTTTTCCAAAGGATGAAGGTGATGATCAGTTTATTATGGATGATTGATTATTTCGAGTGGAAGCGAGATGGGATGGGTGAATTTTTTCTAATATTTGGATGTTTTTGACATTTTTGGAATGTTTTGAGGCTGTTTTTGGTGTTTTTCGAGATTTTTACAAATGTTTTGATTTTTTGAACTTTGTGATGTTTTTGGATTTTCTAAAATTTTATGGATGTTTTTGGATTTTGATGTCTCGGGGGCTAATCAAAGATGAGCCTTGCCTACGTTTAAGCTCAAAGATGATGTAGTTCATATTCCAATGTTTTTTATGTTTTCTTATTTTTATGAATGTTTTTGGATTTTTTTATGTTGTGGATGTTTTTGGATTTTTTTGCATGATTTTGGCGATTTGGATATGGACATGTGTGATGATATTAGTTCTCCATGAGGGATTTTGTTGAAAACCAAGCTAAGGTTGATTGATTGAATCAATTGATTGATGATGATGATAACATTGTTGAGGATACACAACAATGCAAGGGTTTGATTGATTAGGATTGGTGACGATAACATTGTTGAGGATGCAAAAAAATGCAAGGATTGATTGATGGGGATTGATCATGATAACATTGTTGAGGATACACAAAAATGCAAGGATAGTGTTAAGCAACACAATGATCAGGAAGGATATCCCAAGATTATGGATTGATTGGATTCGATTGATCAGGATTGATGAAGCTTGATTTGGGACAAAACTTGTTCGAATGATTTGGTGTGACATTTGAAGGGTGCATTAGATGCGACTGATTTGGATTGATGTTCGATGAAAAATGAAGACTGATAAGGAGTGTCTTCTTTCCAAAATATTCCATGGGCTAGTGATTTGGATTTTGTATCACAAATGCTTTGACCCATTTGGTTTCACATTTTCCAATGTTTGGATCGCCACATAAGTCATAGGATATAGATCAAGTTTTATTCCTGAAGCGAGATGTATATATCTGCCCCCAGTGTCTAGCAATGTACAAAATGCTATGGGTGGATGCTTGGATGGATGTATGGATTGATGGATATGGATAACCATGCAAGGGATGCCAAGGATTATCTTGTGATAAGATAAGGTGTTTGAACAAAGGAATGCATCATTGGATAATACTTCATGGCTTAGATAATGCTGCATAGGATAGGATCAATGAAAATGGTCCATGCCAAGATGTTTACCATAAGAAAATGTAAAGTGTGCACCAAAATTTGTCAAGATCAAGATGACTCAAACTATGGATGTAGATATATGTGAATGGATTGGATAAATGGCCCATGGATGAATGGATTTATTATGGATGAGATGGATGGAATGTCAGATTTATTACGGATTGGATGAGATGCTTCCACCTAAACTGGCACACTTAGATGCTCGATTCTACACATGACGCTTGTTTGCTAGGTTTTCATCATGGTCTTACCCAAAGCACCACCCATGCGGTTTTCACTAGAGGACGAATTTTTTCTTTACTGTTTTCAATCCTTTTTCTAATTTTTTTTTGGAATTTTTTCTTTTTTGACTTTTTTTCATTTTTCTGAAAGATTTTGAGCTCATGCTGAATCACAAGGTGTTGCTAGTGTAGATGCCCCTATCATAACGTGTCATCAATATCCTACTTGAAGAAGTTTCTTTGCTAAGATTCATGCACTTGAATGCATCTTTTGGGACTCCTGATCTGCTTCATTGATACCAGAGTTAACTTTGTCTTTGTGTGCACATCGCGAAAGAGTGCCTTTAGAATCCTTATGATGAAGGGTTGTTACCAATACATGGTCAATGTGAGAACTAGATATTATGCGTGGAGGCGCACAGATGGAGTGCGTTTAGGGATCATAAAAGATGAATTGGTTGATAGCTTGGAATCTTTGACTCTCCAAACTTGGGAAGATGAGCAATGATGGGTGGATACAAAAGTGTGTGTGGAATTAGGACCAACTGCTTGATACACTTTGTACGTTGCTTGAAAAGCCTTCTTTTCTTTTGCGGACATCTTCGATGGATACTTTTCCCTTTTATATTTTTCCCCATAGTTTCTTTGACTGATGGAGTTTGATAGGGATAATCTTTGTTTGTTTGTTTTGGTATCCATGCATATTTGATTTGTCCTTTATGCTTCCTTGTTTCTTCTGCTTTGATAATGTTCTTCGTACTTTGATTCAAATATTTTGTTTGATGTTGGTCCCAATTTGCCGATGCGGTGATGGGTGGATGAAGATTCATGACATGGCTAGTTGTAGTATTGGCATCAGTTTCATCATAAGGACTCTTCGTGTTCCCTATATTGATGCTTGATTGAGACATAGTTGCCCCCAGTATTGTGGAAGTAGTACCTTCATGCCTTGATTCTGCCTGTTCTAAGATGTCTTGTTCAGTAAACATGCTTTGAAAAATGACCAATGTAGATGACATTGTTTCAATTTGCCGCTCTGCTAACTCTAGATTATACTGTTTATTGGACTTGCTTCCTTGAGTGGATAATGTTCAATATCCTTATTCATGATGTCCTTAGTCTAAATTTGTGATATATCTGATACTGTTGTTGATAACATAGTTTGACTGTAGGTATTAATAATTTTCTCTTTTTGTGTAACAATGTTAGGAATAGAAGAATCTTGTTCTAGATGAAGATCATCTACATTTCCATCCGCAGAAAGCATCTCATGGCTAGATGGAGGCGTAAGTTCTACATAGATATGATCATCTTGCATAGATAGGAGAGTTTCCATTAGATTATTGTAGTATCTTGAAGATACAAATTCTTGATCTTGAATGATTTTGAAGTTGCTTTCCACATGCTTTGGATCAAGTTCTTAACATGGGTTAGTTTCAAAGGATGGATTGCTTACAAAGGGTTCTTAGATGTCGTCATTAGACATGGTAAGTGGTTCAATATCATCTTGATCTAGTGTTGAGTTCATGGTTCCTTCAGTATCTGTAACAATGAGGTCGAAGGATGTCAATATGCCTTGGAACAGACCATTACTAGACTTTTGTGAAAGATTTTGATCTTGCTTTGGAATAAATTCTTGAGATATGTCCTCTAACTCACTAGGTGATGTAGAGACATTTTCGTCATGATCATTGGTCGATGGATCATGCATTATGTCAATAGGATCAAATAATCCTAACACTCCTTGAAAGAGATCACTAAAAAGTGGCTCTTGATGTATGGTGAGTTGATCATTGGATGGGGTAGAAAACTCTTCAATATGCTCCATAATTGAGAGATCTTGAACATTGTTTTCAATAATTGTGGTGGAGAGATTATGAATGTCTTCAACCATAGGGTCAGCTGATGTTGACTTTTCTTGAATTGGATCATTGTTGGGTATTGTTGGTGGATATTGATCATGATTAAGATATGACTCTTGACATATGTTGATTTGATCATTGGATGAAAAAAAAACATCTCCAATGTGCTCTTTGATGGATAGATCTTGATCAATGCTTTCAACAATTATGGTGGGGAGATTGTCAATGCTATCACTAGTGGTTGAATGTTCATCGCTATCCCCAATAGTTATCATTTTTCGTGTTTGTGTTTGCGTTTGTTGGGCAGGTTGAGAGGCTTGTTTCACTTGTTGAGCTTTTCTTGCTTGTTGCATGGCTAGATATTGTTGGATGTCCCTTTGGTAGGCTTGGTGAGCTTTTAGCCCAATGTTATATTGTCTTGTTGCATTTGGTTTTGGTGGTAGTGGTGCTGGATTTGGAATCGTGTTGGATGTAGTGACAAATGGTTGAGATACGCTTGGAGTGATCATGAGGATTTGAGATGTGATGGGCATGATAGCGGTGGTTGGAATGATTGAAGTGATAGGGATGGTTGGAATGACTAAGGTGATAGGCCCTTGGGAGACCATGTTTTGATTTTTTAGGATTGATGTTGTCATTTGATTAGATACCATCTGTTGGTGCGATGCCAATGGTATATTCAAAGGATTTAATGTGATGGCTTGATTGGTGTTAGGTGGATTGATTTGGATGGAGTGATTGGTGCTAGGTAAAGGGGGAAACCCTAAACCAAGGAATGATGTTGATATGGGTAATGATGGTGGGGATGTCTCTTGGCGCAATGGCCCAACTATTTTTGTAAGTGCAGCAATTTGATCTCGCCAGATTTGATCTTGACTCCCTTGATATAGTTGATTTGGTTTTTGTTCAAGAAAATTTGGGATGCATACTTGTGATTTTTAAATGGGATCATGGAAAAATTGATTTTGGACAATATTCTGATTTGGGATGATGTTCAGATTTGGCATAAGAGGTTGAAATTGAACATTGTTGGTGTTGGGAATCACATTGCCCTATTTTAGGTAACTTTGATTTTGCATGGTGTTACCTTGTTTTGGAGTCGTTAATATATTGTTTGGGCTCTGAACGACATTTGTATGATTTGCAAACATATTTATCCCAATGTTTGTTGGATTCATGTTTGTAAAACTTGTATTTGGTACATTCTCATTTGGCATGTAGGGATTTGGTTGGATGACGTTGTTCATTTGAAGGCTCATCCATTGATTGTTCGGTTGACAGACTTGTATATTTGGATTTAGATCTACCATCGAGAAAAGTGTTCCAATCTTTGATTTGGGAATACTCACAATTGTTGTTCCATTGAAATTTGTAGAAGGTAATGATCCCATGTATGGATTGTATAAGTGTGAGTGTTGATAATCAATCGACATTGTAAGGCTTTGAAAGTTCAAATTATTTGGATTACTCATGATGTATGGATCAAGTTTTTATTCCATGTTCTTCTTGTATTTTGACCTTGTTGCAAAAGTGACCTCTAGGGTTCTTAGGGCTAATGAAGAGATGAGGGATGAAAGGTGTAAATGATATGAGTGTTGAATGTTTAGGGACTTTGGATCAATGCTAGACTTAGGGTTTGATTTTGATTGGTTTGATTGGATTTGGATAATGAACTTGTAAACCCTAAGATGTTAGATGTTATCTTAGGATGAACTTGTTTGAAGATGTGCTAAATTAACTAGAGGTATGAGAAAGGATGCATTCCCATACTCCTAACTAAACAAGTTGATTTTGATTTTGATTTTGATGATTTACCAAAGTCTAGAATGATGCTTCCAAAGCTCTAAAGTTGTTTGGGGGATGGATTTTGATAAATGTTTGGGATGGATGAAGTGTTTGATTTGATGCTAAATGAACCTAGGAAGGACTTGTTTACTAGACCAAGATAATGAAGAACATGCCTTTCTCTAAGAATAATTCAAAATCAAAAGACCAACATTTGCATGAAAACCATACGACCAAAAGATGACAAGCACATGTGTGGGGTCTAATTGATTAAATCTTTGCTTAATGGATTCTTTTTATCACAAACACTTGTTGATTATGTTTTTAATTGAATGTCCAATGTCCTAATTTTCTTTCATCCCACAAAATGCATTATGCGGAAATCGAGGAAATCAAGGCAAAGGTTTCCTAATGTTGACCTTAGTAGGAGAAAATTGAGATGAAATCCAAATGTTTAGAAGCCTCTAAGGATATGAATCCCAAGGGAAAGCAATAACATGTGAATTCATTCAAGGATATTTTCCTCTCCTAAAGGGTTTGAGATTTGATGCTCATGTTGAATGTTGGTTTCCAAATGTTTTTGATTAAAGCACTATGTTTTGAAACCACAAGCAATATGACATCCTAGCTCGATTGGTACATTTTTCTTAGTGGGCTTGCCTCATGCCCTTCATAGAAGAGATGATTTTATATGCAACCAAGGAAAGAGTATAAAGGTATGTTAAGAATGAAGTCTTAACCTCTATACTTTAACCAAGATCAGACATGGCAAGAAACTTCTTGGAATCTAAGTTCCAATGCACCACTTTGATAAACTCGCTCAATCCAGATCAATTGGTCACTACAAAATAAGGGTTCTATTTCAGACTTTCCTTTCATGGAGATTGACCCACATTTATATCCTAGCTGGAAATACTCTTGGATTTAGAGTGTTACCGGTTGATTTGTTCCCTTGGGTGAGTACTTTTTCCCCAAGGCAGGCCCTCTAGGATAAACAAAAGAAAGAAAAGACAAAATCCATAACTCAATCAATCTTTGACGACTCAAAGAAAGAGAATATATGTGATGATTCTCTACTCACACTTGCACAAGATGTTCAATTTTTAAACCCAAATCAAAGAGTGTATGGGAAATTATTTACGCAACTTAATCTCACCAAAAGCCTTTTGATTCTCAAGATCATCGTGAGGCACGAGAGAAGCGCATACGTCTTTTGATGATATTACTTTGTGTAAATAATTATAAAACAATAAAGATACACATTCATTTTATCCTTAAAAGCAATCATGAATTCATTTTAAGCACCAAAAAATCAAATGTTAAGTTTTCTTGTTCAATTTTATCCCAAAAAACAATGTCTAGTCAGTTTCTAGGGTTCAATTTTTAATCCAACTTTGAAAAGATCAAATCAATGATTGTTTTTAAACCCAAAATTGATCTAGTTGGTCTAAAAAATAAAATAAAAGCAGCAAATGGATCCTCTTAGATTAATACAATAAGCATTTAAAAATTCTTTTTTTTCTAAGTTCAAGTGCCCACTTTTTGATTCAAATCTGCCTGTGATTTATTCATCTTCCGAAACCATCATATTAGTGATCCCCCATTTGAGAGAGGCCATCAAGTACCTATAAGAAACAAAAATCATATTTTATTTTCTTTTATTGAATCACTAGTATCGAGTTAAGATCAAAATACACCATATGAAAATACTAATTTAGGAGACTAATGTTGGTAGTCCAAAGGTGAAGTCCCCAAGATTGTTTCATTAGCATTCAACCTACACAACAAGAGGTCATATATGAAAGTAAATAGCATAAAATAAATTAGCATTCGACTTTGCAACTTTGAAGGATGCAGGAAAGCTTCATGTTGAAGCATGGGTTGTCAGTTAAATCTACTTTCTCCACTAAAATGACAGTGAGTAAACTAAATGCAACTAGGAGAAGATAAATAAATTGAATGCTCAAGAAAATATTTTTGTAAGATTCTTCTATGTTTTGATTATTTTGTTCATATACTACTATGGGGAAAAGATTCAAAAAAATTTCATGACTTTAGATTCTCTAAGAATGAGGCAATACATTTCAACCTCTATTCAAATCCGACACTAGTTCTAACTTCCATAACAACAAACAAATCATATTATATCTGAGGGGGATTTTAGTTGAGTGTTTGTTCACATTGATTACTGACTTTGGATCGCCCTCAGTTTAGCAGGGTTGCAGATTTAATTTTACGTAACACAGAACTATAATGGCCACAATAAATGATAAACAAGACACATCATTTCAAACTTGGAAATTCTAAGAGTCATCATTTCAAGGAGGCCATTCAATTCTGACATCCCACCATTGTAGAGTATGCCCATCCACTCATATTTTCAAATTCTGCATTTGCTTTTGTTAGATTCCAATGCACCACTAATTTTTTTTTTATGCAAACCTAACACTGATTCCACATTTGTGAATAACATTCAATGACCATGACATCAAATCAACATTTGAAAGATCTATGTAAATGACAATCGATGACGAGGATTCCAAATCAATACCTGAAAGATTTCTTAAAGATTTCTTTAAGGATGAGTAAAGAGAAAACAAGCACAACAAACAAAAATAATAAAAGTGTTGTGTCCTCAGATCTACAAAAGAAAATCCAATGCCAAAAGTTTGAATCCAACACCTATTGGGTTTTTAAAGTTGACTGCGTGAAATTCTCTCAAGCTTCCATTCATGACTAGAATCTAAACAAGTCTGGGATTGAAACATTGAAACTCCAGCGCAGGAAAAGCCAGAGGAGATGCTACCTTCGGATCTGAAACTCAGGGAATATAGCACATGACTTATGTATTATAGATGATGTGCCATACCAGTCATGGATAATACACCATACATTATTGCTACCTCTAAACAATAAAGAGTCAAAATTTTCCAAATAATGAAGAAAATTTCATATTAGAATGATGGTGTTAACATCAACTGGGATTCTCAATAATGACATTGACAGGGCACTGTTTTCTCCACTTTGGAAGAAGATTTGATTCGATTTGAATTGAATGACATACTGAGCCATACACTAATAGTCTACTCTATAATGCTTACCAAATACGATGACCAACATTAATGACCATGAGACCATCAACTCGAGTCAAGTGGTGACAATAATGACTACCCCGAAGAAGTAGTTGTGGCCTGAGGTGACTTCCCTGCAATGTGCCAGCAAAACAAATGATCCATAAAAAAAAAGACACCCTCTACTGTCGTGATTTCTTTCAATGTTTCCTGTCAGAACAAAAAGCTAAAGGATGTAGCCTGGGTTGGAGGCACAATCAATGTTTTCCCAATTATGTTTTGTATTGAGATGGAGTGAAAAAAGAGACACAGACTGAATAATGACAATAGTAACAATAAGAGGATGAGTAAAGGAAAATAGTTGAGCTTGAAAGGTAATAGTAATATCGCTCCCATTTTGTTAATCACTGTTTCAAATCTCTCAAAGTCCTTTTTCTGTAGTAGTTAAAAAAATAGCCAAGGGCATAACAAAGTAATGTGGAAGCATAAACAAGGCATGTGAACTGTGTGACATAAGTTGTGTTCAACAATTATTCCAGTGTCCTCCCTGCCTGTGCATGTCCAATGAAATCTCCCTGGAAATAGCACCCAAAAATTTGTAGCAGGCTTGTGAATAGATTGCAGCCGCCTAGAATGAAACAATAGACAAGTTATGCACAGGGCTGCAGACCATTCATATACTCCTCAACTCTTTTTGATGGCATCTAAGGAGCAGACTAGTGCCAGTGTTTTGAAACAGTGCAGTGGAAACAATGGCTTCAAAGTAGTTGGTGGAAGCAATATTATGCAGACAAAGAATAAGAATCATGTTAAGGATAAAGAGGAGACTAATAGGTTTTCAAATATTCATGATTATCCATCTACGGTTCTTGTTGTAGAGCTTACTGATAGGGAGCTTTTAAAAGGGAGTCAATATGTCACAAAAGACCCTTATGTGTTAGTGCCACAAGAGAGATCTTCATTGCAAAGTGGGAACTCTTTTGAAAAAGAAGCAAGGAGACCAATATTCAAGAGTGGGAGCCCTTTTGAAATTGAAGCATGGTCCAGGAGTAGAGATATTGAGGCTTACAAACTTTAATTGATTAGTTATATGGGCACCGATATACTGAACACCGAGTTATAGTGGCAGTTAAAGTTCAACTGGGAAGATCATATCATGTAGATGGACCTGTGCTGAGTATTGAATTTGATCCATCTCCTTCTAGCAAAAACATGGTGCAACTATAAGATATGCAACAAAATAGATTTGTTGAAAGGCTTTAGAAATTTTCAAGCCAATCTAATTGACAGGTGTAAAGCTACATCACACAAGCTTTTGAAAAAAACATTTCAAAATATTACAAATTGGCATAATGCCATTCAGAAATACTTTTAAACTAAATTCCATTAGCAGGTGTAAAATCAAGTCTCACAGCATATGAATCTTGTAGAAAAACTTGCAAAATACGAAAGCATAGATAAGGCATGAATTGATAAAAATAGAGTGACAACAATCAGTAAGTTCACCTCAAACAAATTTTAAAAGAGACTTATTCCTGTTTCAGATATTAGTTATAATATGACCAATCTTCATGTGGAATAAAAGCCATTCCAACTAAGATTCAAAGTCTGGAAACATTAGCAGCATGTTAGATGGTGAAATTTTCAAACAAGCATGAGTCTATAGCCCTCCTTCTAGCACCAGAATGTAAACCTTAAATCAGCCTTATTTCAAACAAATGACCATAGTTAGCTGTTATTCTATTCAAAATAATCTAATCTAAGATTCCTATGAAATACTTGACTATGCTAAGATATGCAAACTAAGTAGAACAAAGACCACTAAATTGCAAGCATATAAATACATAATCAACACTTTATCTCATAGAGGATTGGTGCTATTATACAAAATATTCCTTTCCCAATCCTTGTTTAAGTTCCATGATGAAAATGCTATAAAGAATGATATGGAATGCTAAGATGATAAATGGACAAAATTAGTTCTCAGTTTAAGAGAATGACCTTGCATAAAGATTGTGGAGTTGTGTAGGATTTTATCAAGGATGAAGATTTTCATTTATAGATTTTCTTGATGAGGGATTGGCCAAATGGATCAATGTGAGACTAAAAATAGACCAATCAAAGGAGGCCACTTGTCAACTTGTGAGTGGTTGATGCATGTGCAAGATTTGGGAAATGTGCCCAAGAGGGGGAAATTTCAAATTCAAATTGTGAAATAAATGTTGAGTTTGACTTGTGCAAGGGACATGTAAGAGACATTAATTTCTTCGTTGGATGTACATGTCCACTTGATTTTGAATTCAAACTTTCAAAGGGAATATTCCCCATAAACACCATGTTGATGGAAAATGTTGGATTTAATAAATCAATAAATTGATTTATTTGTGCAAGTGGGATTACTTAGAGGATGTGATGGGTGGTTAGGTTAGGCTAATTAGGACTAGGTTAGCTTAATGATGATTAGGATGATTTTGAACTTTTGATTTGAATATTTGGATTTATTTAAATCAAAGAGGGATGGAATATGAATTTGGATATTAAATAAAGTCTGATTTATTTAATTAAAGGATGATGTGAGCCTTTGATTTATTTAAATGAATAACCTTAGGACTAAAGACCTGATTTACCTAGCGAATGGATTTGCTGCGTTTGATTTATTTAATGAGTGGATGAACATGAATTGGGTGCATGATGTTAATTTCATGTGTCTACACCCCTTTGGGCATATGGATCTCACCTGGGTCTTAAGGCTTGGTTTTAAATGTTTTATTAAACTCAACACTTCTTGAAGTTTTTGTCTTGGGTTTAAGCCACTAGGAATCATATTCCCAACCTAGAATATGAGTCCCACTTTAATGCAGACCTATCTTAAATCATATTCTTGGTGGTATTTTATTATTCTAGATTTTATGTTAGCTTGTAGTGTTCTAATTTTATGAAATTGGGCATTAAAAAGTATAAATACAAGGTTGTTTCACATAATTTCATCTAAGCAATCTAACATTCTAGCTAATAAATTCCTAAAGAAATTTTATGAGATCAAGAGCATTTAAGAGAAATTCATCAAGAATTTGGAGATACATTCAAGATTCAAGCATCATGGAAAGGGTCTTCATGCGACATGTGTGTTTTTGAGCTAACATTTGTGATGTAGGTTTTCATGATTCAAGCAAGCATTCAAGAAAAAATTTAACCATTTAATTAAGAGTCAAATTTTACATCCATTGAAGATATTTCACACAAGTTTTCAACCTTCATTTCAAGGGTTTAGTGAGCTACAACATTGCATTTTTTCATTCATCATTCCTTCATGCTATTTCATTTCATTTCAAGGTTTAATTACCAAAACAGGGTTTGACCAAGGGAAATCCCCATTCCCTAACAATACATATTTTTTCTCTCTCGACATGTGTTTGCGGATCTAGGTGAATTGAAGAATGATGATCTTTTGAAGAAAAAGTTTTCAAAGTTTTCAAAGTTGTCAAGAATTTGTCATCTTCATGGAAACTTAGCTATAGGCTAGAATTCAAACTTTCATACTTAAAGAATTGGATAGGAAGGAAGCTACATAAGATCACTAGAGGATACATAAATATCATTCAAACCCTAGTAACATGACTAAATCAACCCTTTGGGAATATGAGTCCCAATATAGCCCTTTTTTAGTTTTCTATAGATCTTGCATATTCACTAGAAGATTCCAGATTCAAGCCAGAATCCTGTAGTAGGTGTAAATCACCCCACTTGGTGTATCAGTCCTAGTGTGCCTCAAACAAAAAAATTTCAAGGTTTTTAGACCCTATTTTTTCTTCTTCACTCCTCGAGGTACTTTTCTGTTTCATTTTGTTTATCAATCTAATTTCATGCTCTCAAGTTTCTAGGGTTTTGTACATAAGTGTTTGTATTTCTCCTTTGAAACTTCATTTAAATAGTGAACCCCCATTTAATAACAAAAGGAAACCCATATTCCTTCCCTTAATTGAGTCACTTAGTTGAGGTATCTTGGTTTCTAGATGAACTAAAGTGTGAAATAGGTCCCAAAGTTCCATCTCCCAAGAGGTGGGACACCTATTTCCCTTTTGTTCATTTTGGCATCTATTCCATGTTGATCCAAAAGGTTTTCCTTTATCTTTTCTTTGTACTATGTTTTGTTTTGTGGATGATGTAAGGCATCAAGACATTTAGGTCTCTTCCATGTTGATCCAAAATATTTTATTTTTTTACACTCTCTTTGTGTCATTCTTCCCATTCCATGAGTATTTGAGGAATGATGAGATTTCAAATCTCTCTAATAACATTGTAGCACAGACATAATGACCCCAAATCTGTGGATCCCTGATGTGTGATTTTGGGATTTCATTGTGGGGATAGGTCCTTTTCATGACAACTTCATTTGGAAACATATGATATGGCATACATCTTTCCAAATAAGCTCTCATGTACTCTTTATTGTTAGCATTTATCATTTGCTACTTTAAAGTAATTGCTCATAGCATAGTGTTTAGCAATTTATTTAAAGTAGGGGCATACATTAGCATTATTCTTTTGCATTTCAATTAAAACTTGTAGACATGCAAAATTAACATTATGCATTCAATCAGGTTCATAATCAAGGTTCCACAATAGGTGCATTAATCAATTAATCAAGTTCACCTTCACTCATTTATCAGGTAATATCATTAATTTCCATCTCCTAAGGTCATTTATTCAAAATTAAATAAACATTATCATCAACATCTTAATCAAATAAATCAAACATCACCCCTTTAATTAAATAAACCAAAACTTTACTTAATTAAATCTCCAAATCCATATTTCATCCTTTTCTGATTTAAATAAATCAAATATTTAAGTCATAAAAGTCAAACTCACCTAATCATCATTAATCTAATCTAACAATGATTAAATGCTAATCCTAATCACTTGGATTCTCTAGATTATGCCACTTGCACAAATAAATCAATTTATTGATTTATTAAAATCATCATTTTCACTCAACATGGCATTTATGAGGAATATTCCCTCAAGTTTGAAAAATATGACAAGTTGATTTGTTCCTCCAACATTGCATTTATTTCTCATTTTCTTGTCCCCCTTTCAAAATTTATTGCCCAAATTTGAATTTGAAACTCCCTCTCATGGGCACACTTCCCAAATCTTGCACATCCCTCTACCTATCACCACTTGACAAGTGGCCTCTTCTCATTGGTGGATCTTTAGTCCCACATTCACCCATTTGGCCAATCTCTCATCAAGAAAATATATAAATGAAGGCCTTAATCTACATCAATCCATCTACAACTTTTATGCAAAGTCACTCTCTTGGTTTGAGAACTGATTTTTCTCTTCATCATATGGGAATGTGCATCATTTTAAGCTTTGAGCAAGGATTGGGAAAGGGTCATTTGCACATTTGACACCAATCCAATATGGAATAGGTGATTGTCTTGCTTTTGCAATGTCTTTTTGATCTTATTTATGTTATTTGTGACATTTCTTGAGCATAGGCATGTTATTTCATAGAGGTTTTTGCAGATTTGCGTGTTTAAACTAACCCTTCTAATGAGTGTTGGAAGTTGGTTTCACTTGTAGATTTTTAGGTACTTCAGTTTGGTGCTAGAAGGAGGGCATATTTTTGAGATTTGAATAAGTCTACAATATTAAAATTGCGTTTAAAATGAGGAAATCTGTAATACTTTTGTTTCCTTGTTTTGCAAGTAAAAGTAAAACTTTGTGCCAGGAACTACTGTGTTTAAAATTTCTGCCTCTGGATCTTGATTTATGATTTAGGAAAATTTAAAAGGGATATCTTAGGCTTAAAACATATGCACTTTATCTGTATGTGCTCTATTTGTATGCATGGGAAAAGGTAGATTTCCTCAAGCATATTTAGACTACTTCCTTCGTTGATAGCATTATACATGTACAACCATCTGTGTACGTTGAAGTTATACGTAACATTTAATCTGATTGCAGTATGGTGTTGTCCATTCTTCATTTTTCAAATCACCATGGTTGTAGTAACTTAAAAGTCCCTATTTGTGGTTTTGTACGATACCTGCCAATAATATTTGCTTAAATCTTTGTGCACCCTTTTCTGTTCTTTTAATCAACCACCGACCATTTTCATTTAATGATATCTATGGTGCATATCCTGTAATCATTTTTTTCCCTGCGACTATATTTTTTGAAGTATTTTATCAATAGCTCCCCTACCTGGCATGCCATTATGCTTACTTCCCTGGTCGATGGTTGGGGACTTTAACCTTACACCTATTGCATTCATTACTCAAAAGTCTTCGGCGTAGGATAGAAATTTCCTTAGTTGCTTATGTGTGATGATAGAATTTAGCACATGGCGATGAAGTAGGAGGAATTTAAAAATGAGTAGTCTCCTTACATTTGAATGGCTACAGCCATTATGACTATTCCAGTCTTCTTTAAGTTTGCTGGAAACTTCACCTCCTGCGTGCCTTATGATTTGAGCTTAAAAATAAATTCCAATGATATGACTATTGTCTTATAAGCTTTATCTTCTTATCTATGTTGGAAGGTCGACCTCTCCCAGGAAAAGAGAGAATCTCTATTTTCTTACATAGTTTTCAATGCTCATTTGCAACTTCACATTTTTTACTTGCATCGCATTAATGAGCATCTTATTCGGGAATGGATATGTCTACGTTTGTTTGGCATTTAAGTGATTTGATGTTTCTGTAGGGTAGTACTTATCTAATGCTTTATATTGGAAAGAAAAGGAAACTTTAGTGTTGGAAAATACTAACCACAAAAAAATAGATAAAAGTGAATGACAATTATTTAGCAGATCTAGAACAGGTTGAGGAGGCGCCTGAGTTATCAACTAAGTCATTTCACATGTTGTATTACTGGCTGACAGCAAAATCTGCATTGCAAATAGCAATTCACATTTTACATAGGAGAGCTCTTGTTGTGTTTTATTGATATATCTTTTGGTCAAAATGATAAGAGATTCTATTATTTTCTGTGCATTCTAAGGATTTCCTCTTACACATTTTATTGATATATCTTTGGTCGAAATGATAGGAAATTCTTTTCTTTTCTGTGCATTTTGTTGATATTTGTACACATTTCTTGCCTCTATTCTTTAAAAAACACGCAATGAGGATCTTGACCCACATCACACATTACTACGAGTATGATTAAGTCATTATCTAGGTGACCAATCTCTCATCACTATCAAACCAAAACAATAAATGTAGTCAAAATCTGTAGGAAGAAATAAGCAAATCCAAGTGGAAAATTGATATGGCTCAACATTTAAGATGGAGTCATTAATTCTGTTGAAATTTGGCAAGGGTTGTGTGTGTCTTTCTTAAAATTTTCACTTGTCAAATGCTCTCATTTGAAAGGTCTTTTTCTTTAACAAGCCATTGATTACCCTTTCATATTTTATTAGCTTGAGAAAGAAGTATTTAGTCGTAGTCAAAAACATTGGTTATTTCTTTAAAACACTTGGGATTTTGTTTTCGAAATCTATTTATAAAGACCATGTACACATCTTTTGCTAAAACATACTAGTGCCAAAATTTCAAATTGAAGTTAATATTTGAAATTATCTGAATTCAAATAATAATGATATTAAATAAAATTTTGAATGTTTACTAATCTATCATTGTGATTATCGTGACAATCAACATTTGAAATTAAGGATAACATTTTTGAAAGACTTGTTCTGTTAAGTTGATTCATTGATCTAATTCATTGAGCTTTGTATTATGAATCATTTTCACCATTATGACCATAATTAAAATTTCAAATTTATGGTGAGGCTTTCAAAAGGACTTATTCTTAGTAATTGATTCATTGGTTCAATATTTCTAGTGATGAAGATTATGATAAGGGAGAGAGAAATATTAACAAGTGTGATGCCTTTTCAAATAGGATCATTAATAAATCTTCATTTTATTATCATCACTTAGGATCATGTTGTTGTTTGAAGTCAAATTAAAATAAATTGGATTCTCACATAATCATCTTTTTGTTTATAGGTACAAAGAATAATGAAGGAGGTACAAAAAGCAAGAAAAGTTACAAACAAGGAGAAGGCTAACAAGCGAAAATGAAGGTAAACAAAGAATGAGGAGGATATTTTGAAAAATCAAAGTGTTTTTAAACGCTTTAAGTGTTTGTTTAACACTTCTTCAAGAAATTGTCATCTTTTCATTTTTAGGACACTAATTTTTGTTTGTGTTTAAAAAGAATTTCCAAATTCTTCTTGCAAAGGCTAAAACGAACTTTAGGATCACAAGTTACTAGATTTTGTTTGGGATTAACAAATTGAACAATGGAGTTTCTCACACTTCATTTGGTGCTCTAAAAAAAAAAGTAAATCATTGCTTTGAAGGATAAAATGAATGTGTGCCTTTATACTTTTGTAATTATTTACACAAAGTAATATCATCAAAAGATGTATGTGCTTCTCTCGCTTCCCACAGAGATCTTGAGAATCAAAGGCTTTTGGTGACATTAAGTTGCATAAATAATTTCCCATACACACTTCAATTTGGGTTTAAAATTGAACATCTTGTGTGAGTGTGAGTAGAGCATCATCGCGTATATTCTCTTTCTTTGAGTCGTCAAAGATTGATCGAGTTACGGATTTTGTCTTTGCTTGATTTTGTTTATCCTAGAAGGCATACCTTGGGGAAAAAGTACTCACCCAAGGGAACAACTCAACCGGTAACACTCTAAAGTCAAGAGTATTTCCAGCCAAGATATAAATGTGGGTATTGGAAGAAAGGACAGTATCATGCGGTTGATTCCGACAAGATGGATCTGGAAGGGGACTCTTGTCGTACGGGTCAATCCCCACAAACAAAAAGTCCTTACTAGAACCCATGTGCTAGAATTTTCCAAAATCCTTAATCTATTTGTTGGTGCAAGAACAGTCGTTCTGAAGCCACCCCACACTTTTACGGTCTTTAGTAGAAATGGAAAACATGCCATGGGAGTTTCATGGGTGTTGATGCTTGGCTGCCCCGTATAAGTGAGTGTCATGGAGGGGAGGCAGTGGGGTGAAGCATCTAACCATTCACTAAAGATAAGCGTAGCTGGACTTGTCCAAGTGGGGATTCAACAAATATTTCCTTACACATCGATAGGGTTTGTACTCATTCTTGGTTTGAAAACACAGTGCTCTATTCGAAAACATTTGCAAACAAACATTCAACATGATCCTCAAAATTTCAAACCATTTAGGAGGAAAATACCATTGACCAAATTCTCGTGTTATTGCTTTCCCTTGGGATTACATCCTTAGAGGTTTCTAAGCACTTGAATTTACATCTCAATTTTCCCACTAAAGTTAAACAATAGGTAACCCTTGCCTTAAATTCATCAAAGTTTCACATAATATAGCTTGTGAAATGAGATGAAGTTGAGACATTGGACATTCAGTTTGAAATCTAATCAAGAGTGTGTTTTTGGTAAAAAGAATCCATTAAGAAAAGATTAAAGACAATTGGACCCCACACATGTGTCTCTAATGATTTCATGCAAAATCAAGATCAAGAAACCAAAGGTGAAAGCCCTTAGTCTGATAGCCCGTCAAGAACGTCTCTCTATGTTATATGAAGTTAGACAAAGAGTGCTTTTCAACTTTTATAAGAAGGCTTCAAGGAACAATCCCGGTTTGTATTCATTTTATTATTGCCAAAACCCAAACCTTTTCAGAGAGTTTGAACATCTTGTTTAGAGAAAAGCTTGTTCTTCAATACCTAGGTCTAGGCAAACAAGGTGTCCTTTTAGGCTCATCTTAGGATCAAAGCAAATCAAAATCCTTTTCGTCCATCCTCCAAAACATAAAAAAGAAAATCATCTCACAATCACCTTTTGGAAAATCTTGAGATGATCCTTAGTACTAGGCTTTTTTGAAAAATCAAAATCATCAAAATCATTGAGACTAAATCCTTGAAAACATTATCAAAATCACCTTTGGCTAGGTATGTGTAGATGCATCCTTTTACATATGCTTAGTCAAAATCACCTTGTTTAGCTTAGTATATGTAGATGAATCCTTCATCATATGCTTAGTGAAACTATCATCTTGTTCAGATAGGTGTGGATAGATGCATCCTTCTTCCTGCACATATTCAAATTATCATCGTTTGATCAAGTCTATCCCTTAGATAATCATCCAAACATCTTAGGGTCTATTTGTTCAAAATAAAAAAAAAATCAAAATCAATCAAGGACAAATCCCAAAATCAAAATCTCCAACATAACCAAAAGTCCCAAAAGCCTAATATCTCCTTCAAGATTTACCAAAAGATCATAACATCCGCATCATTCATCTTTTACATCATCATCATATCATCTTTTGATCCGAAAGATATCCTAAAATTTTTCAATTTTGGGCATAAAATAAAGATCAATCCAAAGAAATCAAGAGATTCATCTCCCATTCTTAAAAATTGATCCTTGTTTTATGGTTCAAACAAGATCTCAATACAAGAAGAGCATGGAAACCAACAAAGAAACACCTGCTTCAAGTGATTTGAGTCAAAGCACTCCTAAAATGAACCCCTTTGGGTCAGGAATTCTCACAATTAACCTTTTGACATCATCACAAAATCCACAAGACGAAAACCAAGGAGAGGATCTTACCCTTGGAATGTCTCACAAAGAAATAACTGAAATGCTCCAAAATCCGGACAACCATAGAATCATCAACATCATGATTAGGCTCAACCCTTCGTTATACATGCTTGAACTAGCAAAATAAGGGGCCAAGTTACCTTCGTATTTAGACGTGAGTACCATGGTGGAGACATCATTTCTTCCAATGTCATCCACCATCCCCATCTCATCTACACCCCCATCCCAAAAAATCACGTAAAACATTCCACAAATTATGACATCGTTTGCTCTAACACAACCTAATGTTAATAAGGGAAATACATTTCTTAATGCTATTCAAACACCCCCCTTGTTAATAACCAAATCTTGGATGCAAACACCACCTTGGAGCAAAACATACACAAAAACCCACTACATAAAAATGTTCCTCTCACATTCCATCATGATCCATCAAAATGTTCCTCTCACATTCCATCATGATCCATCATCATCATTTTTTCACGCAACGCCTCAAACCCCTCTTCTCACAAATTCACAAGAAGAGGGAGATATGTTCAGATCAGGGGGCATATTCGACACCACATCATTCTCGCAACAACTCATACCCCTTACATTTCCACCACTCCCACCATTTCCATTATCATCTACACCACTCCTTGGTTTAGGGCTTCCCCCTCTACCAAGTATCAATCAAACCTATATCCCAACCATCAATCAAAGCATTACACCAAACACTCAAAATTTTTCATTGATATTGCAACAAAAAACGACAAAGACACAAGCAATATAAACATCATCAAACACCCTGTTAACATCACAAAGCATGGTCTCTCAAGGACCAATCACATCAACAAAACCATCCATCATGCAAAACAACAACACCACCTTCACAAACACCATTCTAAATCCACCTCCACCCCCATCACCACCAACTTTCACCACATCAAACCAATACGATGTAGCATTGCAAGTTGCTTTCCAAAGAGGATACCAACAAGTTTAGAAACAAAAAGCCAAACAACTAGATGCTTAGCAAGCTGCTGAAGCCATGCAAGATGCCCAAGCTACACAAGCCGCATTGCAAGCGCAACAAGCACAACAAGCTCAAGCTTTATTGCAACAACAACAACAAGAAGAAGCCATACAAGCATTACAAACACAAAAGACCACTCAAGCACAAATTTTGTTGCAACAACAAGTAGCACAACCACAAGCTGCACAAGTGCAAGCACAATATCAAGCACAACAAGCCCAATATCAAGCACAACTTCGACAAGCAGCACAATTTCAGGCATATCAATAAGCATTAAAGCAATACCAAGAGTAGCAAGAAGCAACAGAATTGGCAGCCCAACAACAAGCGTTGTTGGAGCAACAACAAGCAAAAAAATAAGCTTTGTTGGATCAACAACATGTGCAACAACAAGCAAAAATCCTAGTGCAACAATATCAAGATCAACAACAAGCACAACAACAACAAGATCAACAACAAGCGTTGTTCATACAAAAGAAAATGGAAGCCTACCTAGCTTGGCAGAACATACACATACCATTGAACAACACGTCAAACAACACACCGACCAACCCAACCACCCAACCGACGATTGAAACACCCCAAAACACTTTCATCCCACCTCCTGATCTGTAAAATGATGTGACCACACAACTCAGGTTGCTTTCGCAACAAGTGCTCGATATGCACTCCAGACGAACAATGAAAACACCAAGCAACTTGTGTCCTTATCCATTTGATAGGAGCCTAGAAATGAAACCATTCCCCAAGGGATTTGAAATCCCAAAATTTGAAAAATATCAAGGGATGGAAAACCCTGAAGATCACATTAGGGAATTCCAGGTTCATTGCATGGAAGTCGCATATGACGATACTTATCTGATGCACCTATTCCCTAGGAGTTTGGCAAGCCACGCTATAGAATGGTTCTCTCGCTTACCTTCAGGCATTATAACATTCCAAGAAATTAGGGATACATTCATTAAGAACTACGCATGTAACATTGCAATGGATGTTAGTCTCGAAGCACTCTTGGCTCTGAAACAAGGAAAGAATGAATCTTTCGCTTCGTTCCTTCAACGATGGTGATCCAAGGTCAATCAGAGCAAGTGGACCATGCCAGAAGAACAAGTCTGCACCATCATAGCCAACCTTGAAGGTCACTTGGCATTTCATCTCAAGGTTCAGGGCATCACCACATATGAGCAATTGATCTCCAAGGTGCTTAGCATCGAAAGAGCCCTTGTGACTCAACCCACAAAATCAACATCATACCATGAACAACAAAATAACCACCCACCATCCAATTACAATGATAAACCTTGCACGTGGGCAAGAAATAAAAACATTACTAATGATGGTGTCATCGATGCCAAGGTGGTCATTAGTGGTCCATGCCAACATACACCAAAACACTCATCACACAACATACCAACCCAACAGCAATCCAACCATCAATAATCTCAATGATCAAAGAGGACCACCCCAATGCAAAACTTACCCCAAATGAAAATACACTACTTTGGGGGAACCACTTGAGAACATAATGAAAAATTTGATAGACGAAAAACTTATCCAAGCTCCTACCTTTGAGAATTACCAAGAAACCGATGTCAAACCTCCTTGGTGTAACGAAAATAAACTTTGTGAATTTCATAAAATTAAAGATCACACCACAAAAAATTGCATGAGACTCAAAAACATCATCCAAGATCTCATTGATAAGAAAATCATAAATGTGGAACAACCTATGGGAAATTAGGATCTTAAGATATATACAAATCCAATGCCAAATCATGGTAACAAAGGGAACAAAATTGATAAAGGGAAGGGTAGTGTAAATCATGTGTATGAAACAGTTGTTGCCTCCCTAAATGAAGACCGCATGGTCATCACCATCAAAGGTGCCCATGCTGAAGATTGTGGACTCACCACAAGAGGCGGTAAAGTCACCATTGTAGGACCATCTCAACCAAATAGAGTCCCTACATCTAGATCCGTTCCTAATTGATACAATGTCTTAGACCAACTCAAGAGAATGCTAGCACACATCTCCATCATGGCGTTGTTAAAAATATCAAAATCCCATAAGAAGATCCTTGAGGAAGCATTGGCCTCATCCACTGTCCCCGCAGACCTTGATGTAGAGCAATTCCAACCTATGGTCAGAAATATCATAATGCCTAATCTCCTTACATTCGCTGACCAAGATTTCCCCACCCAACCATCTCACAACAATTCACTTCACTTGGAAGCCATCGTAAATAAGAGCAAAATCAAAAGGGTCCTGGTGGATGGAGGTGCAAGCTTGAACATATGTTCGCTAAGCCTCCTCAAGCAGTTGAAAATATCAAAAGATTTTGTCGACAAAGGGAAGGGCATCACAATAAGAGCATATGATGACCAAGAAAGAGTGTCTCAAGGCACAATTAAACTCCCTATTAAAGTAGGGCCCACCATCATGGAGACCACCTATCAGGTCTTGGACCTCAACTTGCCATATAATATCCTCTTGGGATGCCCATGGATCCATGTGATGAAAGCCGTAACATCAACCTTCCACCAATGTGTGAAATTTACACATAATGGACAAGAGGTTACCCTTCATAGATATCCTGAACCGTTTTCATATTGCAAAAATCTTGAAGCCAACTATTACAAAATCCCCCAAGTGCCAAAGAATGATGAGGGCCCATCCACACCATATATCGACCCTACCACTCTCAAGTCCACTTCTGTGATAGAGACACCCGCCATCCGCACCATCACCACCATATCCAATATCAAGCTCATCATTCAGGAGGATGGTTGTGGAAGCTACAAACTCCCTAACAATGCTTTTGTGATAGGAGAGTTACCACAATCTCCTAGATCACGAGGACGTCGACAAGAAAATCAAGCTTCCACATCATAAACCTATCATAAAAACTATCCCGAATTCACAAGATGGGGAGACCTTGGCCATGAGGTTATTGAAGAAAATCCATCTCACATGTTGTATCAAGATGAAAGACTGGTAGCTAATTTACCAATGGATGAGACAAGCAAGGCCTACAAATGATGCTTGCAATGGGCTATGACAAAAATCAAAGACTGGGACAAAATGACAATGGGATCATAATACCTGTCATGCCAGAGATGCGACCCATAACAAATCTTGGTCTTGGATGTACCCCTCCGAGAATAACCATACGTGGCTGAAGTCCTCTGGTTAGAACGGTTAATATTTCTCCTCAGCTGGTACTAGTACAAGTACACTCACCAATAGTCACAGGTAGAGAAACACATAATTTTATAACTGAGCCCTATATTAGTAGCGATGACAAAGATACCATGACCAATCTATTGAGGTTATTTGAGGATACCACCCTTTGTTTGATTAGCACCCTATCCTTCGAACCAGACCAACAAAATAATGAGATCCACCTAGTCTACCCCCAACTGATCGACTATGACGAACGACAACCACGAGTTCTCGATACATTTGAAAATGATGAGGAACTCTCAGAATTTATGGGATTGAGTGATAACATTCTAGATGGGGATCACAAGGCAGGGTTTATAATGGAGTTGGACACACATTCCTATTACGGGGAAACGATCGAATCCTTCAGTCGCAAAAGTGAGAAACTAAGAATCATATCCAAGTCCTTGAGTGAAAACCACCTTGTGGCACTCTCTGACAAGAAAAAAGTAAAACGAAAGGACATATCCAACAGCGAAAACCTCTCTGAGGCGCCTGAGGATGAAGGATTCAATCTTCCTCTAAGAGCTATCCATTAGGAAAAGTTAGTAGTCTTGGCCGAAAAATGCAATCCTATCAACCTAGGAACAAAGAAGACCCCGCATATCACATTTTATGTGGAATCACTATTATCAGAAGAGCAAGAACTCCTAGCAGCATTCCTAAAGGAAAGACAAATAAACTTTGCATGGAGTTATGCTGACATGCTGAGACTTGATCCAAAGACTGTGGTTCATCATTTAGCAGTGTATCCAGAAGCAAAACCTATCAAACAAAAACTCCAAAAAATTCATCCTCAAATTGCTCTATTAGTCAAAATGGAGCTAAAAAAGTTGTTAGATGTAGGATTTATCTGACCAATTGATTATCCAGAATGGGTGTCAAATTTGGTACCTGTTTCAAAACCTTATGGAGCCATCAGAATCTATATGAACTTCAGAGATTTGAACAAGGCATGTCCCAACAATGATTTCCCACTTCCCAATATTGACATGATAGTAGACATGATAGCATGACATGAGATGCTATCACTAATGGACGGATATTTAGGATACAACAAGATCATGATAGCAAAATAAGATCAACACAAGATGGATTTCACTTGTCAATGGGGGGTCACCTACTGCTAGAAAATGATGCCATTTGGCCTAAAGAACACAGGAGAAACCTATCAAAGGTCCATGACATTAATATTCCATGACATGATCCACAAAACAGTCGAAGACTATGTCAACGACATTATAGCTAAGTCAAGAAAGAGACAAGATCATATAGCAACCCTAAGTGTTATCTTTGACAGACTAGAGGAATACAAATTCAGACTAAATCCCAAGAAGTGTGTCTTTGGTGTACAATCAGGTAAACTGCTAGGATACATAGTCTCCATGAGGGGTAATGAGGTGGATCTGGAAAAAGTAAAAGCAATCCTCAAGATGGAAGCACCAAAGACATTAAAACAACTGAGAGGTCTCCAAGGCAGACTTCAATCCATCAGATGATTCATAACACAATTGGCAGACAAGAAGAACCCATACTCTCACCTACTCCACAAGGGAGTAGCATACAAATGGGACATAAAATATGAAGAGGCGTTTAACAAAATCAAGGAATACCTACTGACACCACAAGTGTTAATGCCACCTATCCTAAGAAAGCCATTGATCTTATATGTGTCAGCAACAGTAGTAGCCCTTGGAGCTCTTCTTGTTCAACATGATGAAAACGAAATGGAGAGGGCTATCTACTATATCACCAGAACAATGGTCGGTCATGAACCAAATTACTCATTTATCGAGAAATCTTTCCTTGCAGTAGTATTTGCATCCCAAAAATTCAGACATTATATGCTGGAACACAAGATAAAGCTCATCACAAAAATGATCCCCTCAAGTATCTCTTATCCAAGGAAATGCTCACGGGTAGAATGGAAAAATGGGTGATGATACTATTAGAGTATGATATTGAGTATGTAGAGAGGAAAGCAATCAAGGGACGGGTTATTATTGATCAACTAGTAGAAGCACCTATTTACTCTGAGAATCCTCTTGTCTCAGAATTCCTAGATGAGTCCATTTTTAACCTCAACTTAGCTGACCTCTAGAAACTATAGTTCGATGGTTCATACACACAACACGGATCAAGAGCTGGTGTCTTCTTCATCACTCCACAAGGAGATTGCATACCAAGGTCATACAAACTAGCATTTCCTTGCACCAACAACATTGCCAAATACAAGGCTTTGACTATAGGTCTCAGGATAGCAGTGTAATGGAACATCATAACTCTCAAGGTCTATGGAGACTCTCAATTGATCATAAATCAGGTCAATAATGAATATCAGACTAAGGATGATAAGCTCACTCCATACAAGAAATTGGTGGAGACTGGTGCAGGAGCACCTTGGGCATCAAATGCTTTTTAAATTTGTAAAAGGTTAAATGTTCAAAATTGCATTTTAAAGGTCATGAGGTCCTAAAACAAGAACAAATGTAATTGAAAAATGATGTAAAAGGTCTTATTTGTATATAATTAAGTCATAAAAGAAGTCACTAGCAGGTAAAAATGCAAATACTGCAATATTGTTGTCAAAATGTGATTGTGTAAACAAAAAGGCATAAATCAAGCATATTAAGAGTTAAAAGGTAGTATTTTTAAGTCAGTTGCAAGGAGGTAAAAGTTATAAAAAGCATGTAAGGGTCGAGAAAAAGAGATATATTGTATTCTTGAAGAGTTAGAAATAATAAAAGTTCCCTGTTTTAGTATTTTTCTAGTTTTTTCCATCGTTTTTGACTGTTCCCGTGCTTGGTATGGCATGGTACTTAATTTTACAGACTCCCAATTAACATGGTTGGAAAGAGGGCAGAGTCTACTTTATTTTGGTGGTGATTTGACTTGTTTTCGTTAAGTATTAAGAAAGTTACATCAGTTTTAGTGAAAGAGGGTCTAGAATTACTGAATCTTGAGTTTTGAGAGTCTAACAAGGTTTTCATCACTACTCCACCAATGTAGGTCAAGTAAATTTGTGGAGTAGGTTAGGGATAGGATATTAGATATGTTTTTATGATTATATATGTAGGGGAAAGAATGAATAACATGTTGGAGTTGCTGCTCCAGGCTAAAATCTGAGTTTTTCCTCTTCAAGAATGGAGGTTTCAAGTAGGGTATTGAAGAATTTGAATGAGTAAGGGCTTGGAGATGTTTCCAAAGGATTTGGTAGACATATCAAAGCATGTTTCAAGTGGTGGCCAGTGAAATAAAGGTTTGCAAATTTTTTATTCAAGAAACCCTCCTTAATTTGTGTTTTTTCACCCTACAAACAAGGGTTTTGTGGATCAACTTATTTTTATGGTTTAAAGTCTTTGAGAATGGTGAACTCAGGAGTTTTGTGATATTTCCTATGGATTTTTTGAGGTTTTGAATAGTTTTGAGTAATTTGAAAGGGGTCTTCTTTGTAAATCTGGCCTATTTTAGTAGGTTTGGACAACATACAGTTTGAGAAATTGAAGATTTCTTTGTAGCAGATTATTGAAAGCTTATGGTATGTGATTTTTGGTTGGAAAAATCCTCTAAATCAGTTTTGATATGGTTAATATGCTTTGTGCTATTAATATATTCACCCGATTCACGGGTTGTTTGGCTTTCTAGAAGTATATTGCCTTGTTTGCTAAAAACAGAGAATTTGCAAGGACAGTAAAAAGTATGCTGTTAAATGCTTTGGGAATAGGTCCATTTGTGTTATTGTAGGTGATTCTATGTTAGGACAAGGTGTGGAAGGTAGACTTGATGTTTTAAATGTCTTGGGAAAAGGTGGTGCAAGGTGAAAAGATGTATTTGGCTGCTAAGTGTAAGATGACTGCTAAAATAGTGATACAATAGCAAGAATTTGGTTTGTTTTCATTAAAGTTATGATGTTTGCAATGATTTAGTTGTCTGCAAGAAAGCAAGAAAGAATTCTCTATTGATATTTTGCCTTGGTGAATGAGTGAGTTGGTGTTTATTTGATGTGCTATGACATGGGTTGTTGAGTTGAAGCTAATGAGCATGGTGAATGGATTTTGATTTTGATTGTAAAGACAGAAAAAAATGAGTTTGATTTTGATGTAAGCTGTTGTTTTCTTCTTTGATTGAGGATGGGATTGAGATCCCTAGTAACATGTGTTGTTGAGAGTGGTTTTTAATGTTGCTCTACATCAAAGTGGTATTACAGCTTGAAGATTCTCTGGGAATTTTTTTTGTGATTAAGTTGTTGCTGATGATAGGTTGAGATTGTTGGTTGGTTGTAGGTGCTTATCCATCTAAGCTACATTGAGAAAGTCCAAGAGACTAGGGAGAGTAAGTTGAGACACCTAGGTGAGGCAAGCTGAGTTGTGTTGCAGTTAGAACCTGATGGATTCCTATCTAAAAGCACTGAAGAGTTGTAGCCTTGATGAAGGATACTCCATTGATAGGAGTAGTAGAAGATGAAGATGAAAGGTGATTGAGAAGAGTATGCAAGGACAGCCCTGTGTCCTTGGAGGAAAGTTGCAAGTGTGCAAGGACAGTCTTGTGTCCTTGGTTAAGCAAAGAGTTGGTGAAAAAATGAAAAGGACAGTCCTATGTCCTTTTGAAAGAAAAAATGGTTTGAGAACCTGATAATGAAGACTAAGAAAGGAAAAGAAGAGGTAGAGATGAAGATAGAGATGAAGAAAGAAGATGACAAGAGCAAGCAAGGAAAAGTGAAGATGAAGAAAAGAAGACAAGGCAAAGGTGAATGCTGATGAAGAAGAAAAGGGACAAGGAAAATTGATTTTTGTTTTGCAGGTACAAATGAGGATGATGTAACGTATGTTTCCAAGAGACTTGGAAAACTTTGTTGGTTGGTTGTATGGTGCAGGAGCACCTTGGGCATCAAATGCTTTTTAAATTTGTAAAAGGTCAAATGTTCAAAATTGCATTGTAAAGGTCATGAGGTCATAATTCAAGCACAAATGTAATGGAAAAATGATGTAAAAGGTCTTATTTGCATATAATTAAGTCATAAAAGAAGTCACTAGGAGGTAAAAATGCAAATAATGCAATATTGTTGTCAAAATGTGATTATGTAAACAAAAAGGCATAAATCAAGCATTTTAAGAGTTAAAAGGTAGTTGAACCGATGGAGGAAATTTGTAAGTTAGTTGCAAGGAGGGAAAAGTTATAAAAAACATGCAAAGGTCGAGCAAAAGAGATATATTGTATTCTTGAAGAGTTAGAAATAATAAAAGTTCCCTATTTTAGTATTTTTCTGGTTTTTTCCAGCATTTTTTACTGTTCCCGTGCTTGGTACGGAATGGTAATTAATTGTACGGACTCCAAATTTACATGGTTGGAAAGAGGGAAGAGACTACTTTATTTTGGTGGTGATTTGACTTATTTTCGTTAAGTATTAAGAAAGTTACATCAGTTTTAGTGAAAGAGGGTTTGGAATTTCTGAATCTTGAGTTTTGAGAGTCTAACAAGGTTTTCATCACTACTCCACCAATGTAGGTCAAGTAGATTGGTGAAGTAGGTTAGGTATAGGATATTAGATATGTTTTTATGATTATATGTGTAGGGGAAAGAATGAATAACATGCTGGAGTTGCTGCTCCAGGCTAAAATTCAAGTTTTTCCTCTTCAAGAATGGAGGTTTCAAGTAGGGTATTGAAGGATTTGAATGAGTAAGGGCTTGGAGATGTTTCCAAAGGATTTTTAAGACATATTGAAGCATGTTTAAAGTGGTGGCTAGTGAAATAAAGGTTTGCAAATGTTTTATTCAAGAAACCCTCCTTAATTTGTGTTTTTTCACCCTACAAACAAGGGTTCTGTGGATCAGCATATTTTTATGGTTTAAATTCTGTGAGAATGGTGAAATCAGGAGTTTTTTGATATTTCCTATGAATTTTTTGAGGTTTTGAATAGTTTGGAGTAATTTGAAAGGTGTCTTCTTTGTAAATCTGGCTTATTTTAGTAGGTTTGGACAACATACAGTTTGAGAAATTGAAGATTTCTTTGTAGCAGATTATTGAAAGCTTATGGTATGTGATTGTTGGTTGGAAAAGGCCTCTAAATCAGTGTTGATATGGTTAATATGCTTTGTGCTATTAATATATTCACCCGATTCAAGGGTTGGTTGGCTTTCTAGAAGTATATTGCCTTGTTTGCTAAAAATAGATAATTTGCAAGGACAGTAAAAAGTATGTTGTTAATTGCTTTGGGAACACGTCCAATTGTGTTATTGTAGGTGATTCTAAGTTAGGACAAGGTGTGGAAGGTAGACTTGATGTTTTAAATGTCTTGGGGAAAGGTGGTGCAATGTGAAAAGATGTATTTGGTTGCTAAGTGTAAGATGACTGCTAAAACAGTGATACAATAGCAAGAATTTGGTTTGTTTTCATTAAAGTTATGATGTTTGCAATGATTTAGTTGTCTGCAAGAAAGCAAGAAAGAATTCTCTATTGATATTTTTCCTTGGTGAATGAGTGAGTTGGTGTTTATTTGATGTGCTATGACATGGGTTGTTGAGTTGAAGCTAATGAGCATGGTGAATGGATTTTGATTTTGATTGTAAAGACAGAAAAAAAATGAGTTTGATTCTGATGTAAGTTGTTTTTTTCTTCTTTGATTGAGGATGGGATTGAGATCTCTAGTAACATGTGTTTTTGATAGTGGTTTGGTATGTTGCTCTACATCAGAGACTCTAAAGGAATCCTTCATTGACATAACATTTGAGCATATTCCAAGAACCAACAATAGAGCAACAGACGCCATGGCTACAATTGGGTCCCTATTAGACATCCCTCATAACGTGCCAAAATATGAATTTATTATTAAGTAGCTTCTCGTTCCCACATTCAAGGTACTGGAATCAGAATATGTGTGTGAAATCATTGGTCTTGGCGATCCTTGGTATCATGACATCTATACATATCTTCGAATAGGAGTCATACCCGCTGACCTACTATCAAGCATAAAACGAACCTTTATTAAAAAGGCATCCAAATTTTTCATCCTAGGTGATACCTTATACCGTAGAAGCATAGAAGGTACCTTACTACGTTGTCTAAATGCTGAGGAGGCATTAACCACTCTAACCAAATTTCATAACGGTATTTGTGGCTCACACTCGAGCGGAATGACCATCACCAAGAAACTACTGAGGATGGGGTATTATTGGCCCACAATGGAAAGAGAAGCACATGATCATGCTAAAAGATGTTTACAATGTCAGCAACATGGGGACGTCATCCATGCTTTAGCTCAAGAGTTTCATCCCATTATCACACCATGGCCCTTTTCGCAGTGGGGACTCGATCTCATTGGAGAAATCACACCCACCTTATCTAATGGCCATAAATTCATCATAACTGCAACTGAGTACTTCACAAAGTGGGTGGAGGCCATACCCATGATGCATATAACTAGGAAGCAAATTTCAAAGTTCATTCTGAACTATCTCATATGCCGCTATGGTGTCCCCCAAGCCGTTATCTCAGATAACGGGACACCATTCAAGAACCAGGAGGTTCGTGACTTGTGTGAGAAATTCAAAATCCAACATCGCTTCTCCACCCTATACTATTCTCAGGACAATGGCCAAGCAGAAGCCACAAATAAAACCATCCTCAAAATCCTCAAGAAAATAGTCAATGATGCAAGTCATGACTGACACTTATAGCTTAATCTCACCCTCTAGGCTTATCGAACCAGCATCCACACACCCACTGGCGCCACCCCCTTCTCCCTGGTCTATGGATTAGAGATGGTCTACCCCATTTAGATCGAGCTCCCATCCCTCAGAATATCATTGCAAAACCTCATCACGAATGAGGACTATCAGGTGTCAAGACTAAATGAGCTGGAGTTACTAGATGAGAAACACATAGATGCTTTAAATCATTTGCAAGTCTATCAAAATAGACTCAAACAGAGCTACAATAAGAAAATCAGAAGCAGGAATTTCCAAGTCGGAGAACTGGTCTTAAAAGAAAATTAGAAGAATGTCTCGAACCCTAGCAACAAAGGCAAGTTTGAACCTGATTGGTTAAGACCTTTCATCATCACAACAAGTTATAAGTCAGGGGCATACTAGCTCTCAACACCCGAAGGGGAACCTCTGTAGGAGCCCATGAATAGCTCCCATCTCAAAAAGTTTTATGCCTAATTCTTTCAAGGTATAGAACTAAAAAATCCAAAAAAATAGAAAAAGTCCTAAAAAAATGGTTACTTCGTCGAAAACCTAGCAAACAGGCGTCTTGGTGACAACACAAAAAATTAAAAAAAGAAAAAAATCCAAAAAAATAGAAAAAGTCCTAAAGAAATGGTTACTTTGGCGAAATCCTGGCAAACAGGCGTCTTGGTGACAAAAAAAAAAGAGCCAAAAATCCAAAAAAAATTAGAAAATGGATCAAAAAAATCATCCTCTAGTGAAAACCACTTTGGTGGCACTTTGGGCAAGTACCTCAGTGAAAACCTAGCAAACAAGCGCGTTGTGTAAATAAGCACTTTCCATCCACCAGGATCTTTATGGCTTGATTTGCATCATCCATCCATTTTGCTTCCATCATCCATCGCATTTAGGTCTCCATCCATCACACATCCACTTGCATCTGTACCATAGCTTGGTCCTATGTTTGTATCATGGTCCCTCCTAGTACTACTCGACCCATCCTCAAGGTCAGTTTGTCTTGCCTTTATCGAAGTATTCTATTGCATCACGCTGGGGGCACATTCTCATTGGATCAGATTCGTGTATGGTCTTAAAGTCCTCAAAATTAGAAAATCCAAAAACATCAAAAAATATGAAAATCCAAAAACATCAGAAAACTAGAAAATCCAAAAACATCAAAACATTAGAAAATCCAAAAACATCCAAAAATATGTCAAAAAGTCAAAAATCAGAGTCGTCTTATCGAACTACTTTGTCTCTAAGCTTGAACGTAGGCAAGGTTGATCTTTGATCATCCCCCAAGACATTTAGGTCAGTCCTATAGGAGTCCATCATAATAAACTGACATCTCATCATGTATATCGTCATCTGTAAATCGGTCAAGTCATCAGTCAAACTACGTGGTCTCTGTGTGTATAACATAGGCAAGGCTAGTCTGTTGACCAGCCCTCGAGATCCCTAGGATAGGTCTTTAGGTTAGCTTCTTGGTCAAAATCTTAGAAAATGCCAAAAACATCAAAAAATCAAAAAATTAAAACATTTGTAAAACCTTGAAAAATACCAAAAACAACCTCAAAACATTGCAAAACATTGCAAAATATCCAAATATTTGAAAAAATCCATCCACCTCATTCTCTTGCACCGGCAATAACCACCACTCATAAGAAAATGATCGTCATCCTCAACCTTTGGTGAAACATTTAGAAACAAGTCTAGTAGGTTAAACGTGAAAACTCAAAAGCGTTAAGTCTCAAGTCTAAGTCGGTACGTAAACACATTGGTGAATTCTTTGTGTCAATAGTCCCATATCAATCATCTAATAACATCATGTCCTAGGATGAATCCTTCCTACAAGGGGCATTATTTATCAGAAAGAACACTTTGGATAAACGAAATGGCGTGCTGCCATCCACTAACATGTCCTGGGATGTATCCTTCCTACAATGGGCATTATCTTTTGGCAATAAGTTTCAGTTCTTATCCTTAAAAGACATTCCCTTTTGGTTAGAGGTATCGAAGAACACCAACTTGTTTGTGTGCTTTATCTTTTTCTTTTGACTTATCTTATTGCGCTTAGTCCAAGGACCTCTCGATGATATCCGAACGAACGATTTAGAGAGATAGGAATGGGGCAACGATCATTATTCTTTTGTCTCCTGTGCTTGTTGGATGTTCTTGTAAAATAACTTGGTGAATACTTTCTTTGTTAGATATGTATAGAGGATGTTTTGGATAGCTTGTTGACTATTACATTGATTGGTTATACCTTTTCATGTTTTGGTTCAAGATGTTTTGAAACTTCTAAAGTGCATCCTAGCAAGGTTCCCGTATGTCAGGTGTGAACAGGAATACTCCTATCTATTTGTCAAGTCAAAGTCCATCACACTAAGTACAATGCCATCCTAGTCCTTTATACCTTGATGCATCGTACTTATGCATGTTATCAAACATAAGGTAAGTGACTCTTTTAAAATCCCAATCCTTGATTTAAGCAAATCACCTATCTATAATCATCATTTCTCATCATCACCTCTCGTAATGTTGGCTTGTTGGATCCTCTTGTCATCCTCTAATTTATTCATTTTTTGCACTAACATCACAACATGAATAGTTAATCATCATCACCAATACATCCATCATGCATCCATCATGCATTCATCTTGCATCCATAAACTGTTAGCATATCACATATCATTCATATCATACATAATAGGAAACATCGATCATTTCACAGGCATTTTTCATCATCATAATATAGATCTGTTAGTCTAAGCATCTCATAAATCATCCATTGCATAATCACAACATATCACACCATCAATCTCATCCATGTCACATCATATCATCATTTAAGTTGTTTAAGATAATATAGATTTTTTATTCTAAGCATCTTAAAATCATCTCATTTGCATCATCGTCCATCCATTTTGAACCTCTTTATTGCGAGATCGACCCTCAAATCGAATCTTTTTCACTCAATCTCTTGAGGGGGCAATGTACCAGTGTACTTCTCTCCACTGGGGCATCTGAAAAATTAGAATTTTTTTGAATTTTGATTGCGGTAAGATTATTCTTTGAACCAATGCAACAAGTACGTTGCTTCAAAGAGGGGAAAAATGTAGACATGCAAAATTAACATTATGCATTCAATCAGGTTCATTCATCAAGGTTCCACAATAGGTGCATTCATCAATTAATCAAGTTAACCTTCATTCATTTATCAGGTAATCTCATTAATTTCCATCTCCTAAGGTCATTTATTCAAAATTAAATAAACATTATCATCAACCTCTTAATCAAATAAATCAAACATCATCCCTTTAATTAAATAAACCAAAACTTTATTTAATTAAATCTCCAAATCCATATTTCATCCTTTTCTGATTTAAATAAATCAAATATTTAAGTCATAAAAGTCAAACTCACCTAATCATCATTAATCTAATCTAACAATGATTAAATGTTAATCCTAACCACTTGGATTCTCTAGATTATGCCACTTGCACAAATAAATCAATTTATTGATTTATTAAAATCATCATTTTCACTCAACATGGCATTTATGAGGAATATTCCCTCAAGTTTGAAAAATATGACAAGTTGATTTGTCCCTCCAACATTGCATTTATTTCTCATTTTCTTGTCCCCCTCTAAAAATTTATTTCCCAAATTTGAATTTGAAACTCCCTCTCATGGGCACACTTCCCAAATCTTGCACATCCCTTGGCCTATCACCACTTGACAAGTGGCCTCTTCTTGTTGGTGGACCTTTAATCCCACATTCACCCATTTGGCCAATCTCTCATCAAGAAAATCTATAAATGAAGGCCTTAATCTCCATCAATCCATCTACAACTTTTATGCAAAGTTAGTCTCTTGGTTTGAGAACTAATTTTTCTCTTCATCATATTGGCATTTGCATCATTTTAAGCTTTGAGAAAGGATTGGTAAAGGGTCATTTGGACATTTGACACCAATTCAATATGAAATAGGTGATTTCCTTGCTTTTTCAATGTCTTTTTGATCTTCTTTCTATTATTTGTGACATTTCTTGAGCATAGGCATGTTATTTCATAGAGGTATTTGCAGATTTTCATGTTTAAACTAACCCTTCTAATAAGTGTTGGAAGTTGGTTTCACTTGAATATTCTTAGGTACTTCACAACTCATGTTTCATTGTGTGGTTGTCTTACTTCATGTGATTCATCTTTCTCTTTATGGTAACATTGGGCCTGATGTCCTTCAAAAGAATGATATTTCTTAGCATATTATATTCCTCTTAGTGGGTTGATGTGACACACTGCATTCCCTAAGTTGTGAATCTTCTATTCTTTGATTGGTCCTCTCTTGGAGACATTAGGCATGATGTTGCCTAAGTTGAGACCTTACACGAACTAAGAAAAAACCCTTTAAATTTACCTTACACTATTTTTCATTTACAATAACTGTTATATGGCCACCTTGCATAACAAATTTTTCTTTCCTATAGAGCCATTTTGTTTATTCATGGGTGTTAGCATACAAATTTTTGATTGCCTCATGGATCCCATTGTTCTTGTTGTGTGGCACCTTATCAAAGTTATCAAGAGTTCTAATAATGGTATGGTTAGTACGTATGGAAGACAACCTTAGGTATGACTTTTCCATAGCCACTTGCTTGTTTGAGTGGTTGCATATCAGCTGTGTGCATATGTGTCTCACTGGGGGCAAACCTAGTGGATATCAGATTCCACTAGCCTATGTGAGTGTGCATTTGTTTGCATAGTAGACATCATGTTCCACTTTTAAACACTTTTTTTGGAAAAATGTCTTAGACCTATTCCATATTGTGTTGGACAGACTATCGAGGCTTGATCCATCCCCTCCTTTTCCTTTTTCCTTTCTTCTTTATGTCTTTGATAGTGTATGATTGTACCTTGTTATTTCTTGATATATTGTTCACATGTGTGTTCTTTTGTCCCTATGTTTCTTTGCCATAGAATCATGATCCTAGGGGCTTGATCATCCTTCTTGATCATTTCCATCCCATCTCACTAGCATTGGTACACTTGGACCCCTCTTGATGTGAATTTGTCTACTTTAGTCTGAGTTTGATGCAAGGTCATCCTCTCACTAAAGTGGGGGTTAAATCTAGTGTACAAAACTATATCCCTTTACATTTTCACACTTTTTTCGGTCCTCCATATTAAATTTAGGTTCATTTATGCCTTAATTGGTCCTATTTTGCATCCACAAGCCTTATTAAATGTATTTTTTTGATGATAATCTCATCATTTAACAAATGGAAAATTATAATCTAATGTTTTTGGTTGTGTTCCAGATCTAGGGATATAGGACTCATATTCCCCTTTGGGTGTATGGATCCCACCTAGGTCTTAGGGCCTAGTTTTAAATGTTACATTGAACTCAAAAATTCTCAAAGTTTGTGTCTTGGGATTAAGCCACTGAGGCTCATACACCCAATACGGTGTATGAGTCTCATTTTAACTTGGACCTATTTTAAATCAAATTCTTGGTAATATTTTTTTATCCTAGATCTAATGTCGGCTTGTAGATTTGTAATTTCAAGAAATTAGGCATAAAAAAGTATAAATACAAGGTTATTTTAGATCATTTCATCTAAGCAATCTAACATTCTAGCTATGCAATTTCTAAAGAAAGTTTATGAGATCAAGAGAACTCAAGAGCATATCATCAAGCATTTGGAGCTACATTCAAGATTCAAGCATCATGTCAAAGGTCTTCATGCATCATGTGTGCTTTTGAGCTAATATTTATAATGTAGGTTTTCATGATTCAAGAAAGCATTCAAGAAAAATCTTTAAGTATTCAATCAAGAGTCAAGATCCAAATCCATTGAAGAAATTTCACACAATTTTTCAGACTTCATGTCAAGGGTTTGGTGAGTTGCAACATTGCATTTTTTTATTCATCATTCCTTCATGTGCTATTTCATTTTATTTCAAGGTTTAATTACCAAAACAACGTTTGACCAAGGCAAACCCCCATTCCCTAAAAAAATTTCTCTATATCGATATTTATTTGCAAATCTAGGTGAATTGTTGAAGATCCTTAAAAGACAAAGTTGCAAAAGTTTTTAAATTTTTCAATAAGTTATCTTCAAGGAAACTTACCTATAGGCCAGAATTAAGACTTTTAGACTTAAAGAATCAGGTACGAAGGAAGCTACAAAAGATCACTAAAGGCTACAAAAATATCATTCAAACCCTAGTAATGTGACTAAATCACCCCTCTGGGCATATGAGGCCTAGTATAACCCTTTTTCCAATTTTTTGTAGATCCTACATAGTCACAAAAGATTCCAAATTCAACCTAGAATCATGTAGCAAGACTAAATCATCCCACTTGGTGTATCAATCCCAATGTACCTCAAACAAAAAAAATTCATGGTTTTTAGAGCTTGTTTTGGCTTCTCCACTCTTCCACATACTTTTTTGTTTAATTTTTTATCAATATGATTTCATGCTCTCAAATTTCTAGAGTTTTGTGCATAAATAGTTGCATTTCTCCTTTGAAACTTCATTTAAATGTCGAACCCCCATCTAATCGCACAAGGAAACCCCTAGTCCTTCCCTTGATTTAGTCACTTGGTTGAGGAATGTTGGTTTCCTAATGAACTAAAGAGAAAAATAGGTGTCAAAGTTCCATCTCCCAAGAGGTGGGACACCTATTTCCCTTTTATTCAATCTCATCATTTTTCTATATTTTGATACTTGGCGTAGGTGCATATTTACATTATTAAATTAATTCAATCATTATTCAATTAATCAATATTAAATCCTTCCCCAAGAAATAACCAAAGATCTTATCCACCATTTTGGCTCTTCCATTGAGGGTAGTAGGCAAGTGGGTGTTTGTGATCATTTTTGGTTCCTTCCATTGTGTGTCGCCAAAAAATGTATAGTTGACATTTTTACACTCACTTGTGTCTTTCTAATGGAACTTGTCTTGATTTTTCTTGGGTTTAATGTTGTAATGTGGCTTAAAAATTCACATTAGGTCTTAAACATTGAAATTATGGTGTCTTGTGAAGGTGTTCCGAAGTGTTGTAAAATATTTCTTTACTTTTCTAGACTCTATTCATTGCAATTTACCTAAAACTCACCTTTTTTTCACTTATTAAGTCCAATTTTGAAGTTTTGTAAAGTCTTGTAACAAGATTTCACACTTTTCTAGGCTTAATTTCACTATTTACACCTTTCTTATGCTTTATTTGACCCCTTAATGTACTTCCCAACCATTTTCAAGTGTGCTTTTGAGAACATTCCGATTGGAAAAATTTTAATGCCCCAAAATTTCTGACATCCGCTTAATTTGCTTAAATGGATCTAAGTCGCCAATAGGGGTGACATAGTACTTTTTGGCACAAAACTCAATAACTTTAAAATTCTAGCAGGATTTTATCCTCTAACCCTTGAGGTCGGCTTGTGATGTGTTACTTTCAAGAAATTTTAATAAAATCAGGTATAAATAAGTGTTTTTCTCCTTATTTCATGTCTCCCCAATCTCATACAATCTCTTACACTCATTAAGCATTTAAGCAAATCAAGCATTATCAAGTCAATCTATTGGAGTACATCATTGCATATCTTCAGATTTTGGACATCAAAGGTGTTGTAAGTAGATGAAATTTGCATGTTATCTATTTATCATACTCTTTTCATTTCATTGTTTAGGGTTTGATTACCAAAGTGGGGTTTGACCAAGCCAAACCCCTATTCTCTAACCCCCAACCATTTTCCCCCTTTTGCATGTGTGTTTGCAAAATTTTGTATGCATATCTATCAAGCAATTAGGTGTTGAAAGGTGGTCAACCAGTCTACAAAGTCAATCGATTGAACATCATTCTAGTTCAAACTTGCAAATCATGCTTTCTACCCCATTTTTTGCATAAACAAGTATAGACACCTGTCAGAAAAGAAAGTTTAGATTTGAGACTTCCAGATTTTTTCATAAATTCCTCAAGATTTGTAGGAGGACTAAGTTCCTACTAGTGGTGAATTAGTCCTGCTTCTGGGCCTGAAAAACTAGTGTTAACATTTCTAGATACCCATTTGGCAGATTCCTATTCCGAAAAAAGTTTCACGAAACTGGGACTAAGTCACCTCACTTGGCGTAAGTGTCCTAGTCAGCATTTCCAGTCACTTTTTTAGGATTCTAGAATATTCCAACATAAAAATTCATATTCTAGGTGCACCTTTTTCATTATGTTCTATTATTTCATCATTTATATGCATTATTAGGCATTTTGCATATCACATTGTGTTTTCCAGTACTTTACTTTCTTAAGTTTTGCATCATTAGATCATTTCAATTTTAGATCAGTGCATTAGTACATCTTAATTAAGAATAATACATCTCATTTACATAGAATTTGAGTGTAAACCTTTGCATTTTGGGATCCCTTTCAATCCCCTTTCTCCTTTTAGGTGAAGAACCCTAGGAGGAGCAAAGCATTGTGAGGGCAAAACCAAAATTACCATTTTTATTTTGGTGCACCTGACCTTTGAACATATTCCTTTCTTATTTGAAAATTTCATCCTAGGTTTCATTTACATTGCATATTGCATTGGTTAAAGTGCATCCTAGGCTTTAAAATTGCATTAGTGAAAAAGCTCAATTAGCTTGCATTATTGCATCATTTTTGCATTGAAAAACATTAAAACTTTGCATTTACATGCTATAGCTACATTTGTGCATCTAAAAGACATAGAATTGCATTTAAAAATTTTGAAAACACAAAAAAAAAATCATCAATGGGACTAAATTGCCACCCTAGGCAACTTAGTCCTTTTGCATATTTTACATTGCATTTTCTGGTAATTTCTGGGTATTTTCTATACTTATGTTTTCTATCTCTGTACACTGTCATACTTTTTTAGATTTTTTGTTTCTTGCATTTAATTTTATTGCATCATGGCCTTCTCCTTTAATATGTTTTTTAATTTCTGGAAATCCTTAGTAGACATGTCCACTTGTGCCTTCGGTTGTGATCCTAATGATCTTGAGCTTCCTCATGCTCCTCCAACACCTCATGATTTTACTCCTCGTGTTGTTGACATCATTGGAGAAGGTGATGATAGCATGAAAAAGTTCTTAAATGAATTCCTTGATAACCTTGAAGCCAATGAAGCCTTTTACCCATCTATGATGTCACAAAACTTCCCTACTTTTGTACCTCCTGATACATTTGGCTATCTTCACCCTAAAACTAATGAAGGACCTAAGTTCCCTCCATTAGGTGGACCAAGTTCCTCTACACAAACACACCCTCACCAATTTTATGATCACAAGGTTACAAACACTCCCATCAACATTGAAGAAACCTATGGCAAGGGCTTTACTATTTTAAGTAAACAAGGTTGTGATACAACAACTGAACATAAAACTCACCAACTTTTTGAAAAAAAACCACAAGAAGAAAACACAATAGGATTAGGATATCAAGATCATCCTCATACCGATAAGCCTCCTTTTGAATATTGGAGACTTCATGATGATGGTACAGTGATATTTGATTCTCCTTCTCACTTGAATATTCTCCTTCCACATGACCAACCATTACATGATTTTGATGACAAGGATGTTAGGATCCCCATGGGTCCTCTTTCTCCTTCCATTCATGAAAAAGGAGAATCTAGCAAATGTAAACGACCTTAGAAATTGAAAAAGCTCAAGTTTCCTACTCATCCTCCACCTAAATGTGAAAGGAGACTTTAGTTTCTTTTAAACAAAGGCCTTATACTCTTACCACCTATGAATAGGTTGGCCATCCATCCTAAAGATTCTAACACACCATTTTGCAAATATCATCGTGTTCTTGGGCATCACACTGAAGAATTTCAAACATTGAATGACATATTAAACAAGTATCACTTCACTAATACCGAATGCTTTCCCATCATCCCTTAAGAACTAAACTCCTTTTATCATGTCATAGTTGTAGAATTTTTCATTCTCACTATTGCATGATTCCTCCCATTACCTTTCTCAGCTCATTCTTGCCTTATGTTCTATGTGGGCAAGAGGTTGCTAGCCTTATCCTAATGATGCATTTGTCCTTGTCCTTTAATTGTGTTATTTCCCTTCTACTTATACTAATCAATATTGTGAAGCCACTAAATCAGTTCACGGTTGACTTGGATTTGCATTACTAGCCCCTTTTTCAAATTTTCCTTTGTGTGTATCATGTTTCCCAGTAGCGTGTGTTTGATGTTTTCTCTCTTTGTACACTTCTTCTATTTGTACCTCTATTCTCCTATATGTTGTTCATTCACTTTTTACTTTTTTCTTTTGTGTTTTCCTTTTGGGGATGACGCAAAGTGTTGAGATTCCCTATGTCTCTTCCATGTTCACCCAAAAGGCCCCCTTTTATTTTTTGTTTTTGCTTTTGTCTTTTCCTTTTGGGAATGACACAAACCATAGAGACACCCTATGTATCTTCCATGTTGATTCAAAGGGTCCTTTTTCTTTTTGTCTTTTTTGTGCTCTCCTTTTGGGGATTACGCAAGGCATTGAGACCGAAATGTCTCCTTCATGTCGACCCAAAATATTTTTCTTTTTGTTCGCCTTTTTCATTTTCTTTTTGGTTGTATTTTCCTTTTGGGGATGATGCAAAGCATTGAGACACCCTATGTCTCTTCCATGTTGACCCAAAATGGACTTTTTTTTCTCTTTTCACTCTCTTCATGCCATTCTTCCAATTCTATGTGCTTTGGAGAATGATGACAATTCTGAGCTCTCTCATAAAAACATTGCAGCAATGAACATACTGACCCAAAATCCATTGATCCATTATGTGTTTGGTGTGTTCTTTTCTAGGGGGAAACTATCTTTTTCTTTTGATCTCTTTTTCCTTTACATGTAGTAGCCTAACTTAGAAACATATGACTTGGCATACGACTTTCCACATTGATCTCATGTCTTGTTTTATTTTTGCATTTCTTCTCTTTTGCTAGTTTAAAGTATTTCTCATAGAATGATGTGTATCAATTCCTTTAAAGTGGGGGCATAGATTACAATCATTTCATTTGCATTTTTGGTTCTTAGTGCAGCCTTGTCACTTCATATGATGTGTTTGTCACATTGTGGATGACATTGGGTGTGATTTCCACAAGCATGATCTATCTTAGCATATTACATTTGTCCTATTGGCCTGATGTGACACATTTCATCCCCTAAGTTGTGAATATACCATTACTTGATTGGTCCTCTCTATGAGACATTAGACATAATGTTCCCTAAGTGACAGACCTTTCATGAACTTAACAAGACTACTTTGAACATCTTTTTTATTTTACATTACATTTTTGCATTTTACCCTTTTGCATTTTTTACCACCTTGCATAATGCATTGTGCTCTCCTTTTGGGGATTACGCAAGGCATTGAGACCGAAATGTCTCCTTCATGTCGACCCAAAATATTTTTCTTTTTGTTCGCCTTTTTCATTTTCTTTTTGGTTGTATTTTCCTTTTGGGGATGATGCAAAGCATTGAGACACCCTATGTCTCTTCCATGTTGACCCAAAATGGACTTTTTTTTCTCTTTTTTTCACTCTCTTCATGCCATTCTTCCAATTCTATGTGCTTTGGAGAATGATGACAATTCTGAGCTCTCTCATAAAAACATTGCAGCAATGAACATACTGACCCAAAATCCATTGATCCATTATGTGTTTGGTGTGTTCTTTTCTAGGGGGAAACTATCTTTTTCTTTTGATCTCTTTTTCCTTTACATGTAGTAGCCTAACTTAGAAACATATGACTTGGCATACGACTTTCCACATTGATCTCATGTCTTGTTTTATTTTTGCATTTCTTCTCTTTTGCTAGTTTAAAGTATTTTCTCATAGAATGATGTGTATCAATTCCTTTAAAGTGGGGGGCATAGATTACAATCATTTCATTTGCATTTTTGGTTCTTAGTGCAGCCTTGTCACTTCATATGATGTGTTTGTCACATTGTGGATGACATTGGGTGTGATTTCCACAAGCATGATCTATCTTAGCATATTACATTTGTCTTATTGGCCTGATGTGACACATTTCATCCCCTAAGTTGTGAATATACCATTACTTGATTGGTCCTCTCTATGAGACATTAGACATAATGTTCCCTAAGTGACAGACCTTTCATGAACTTAACAAGACTACTTTGAACATCTTTTTTATTTTACATTACATTTTTGCATTTTACCCTTTTGCATTTTTTACCACCTTGCATAATGCAACTTGCATGCATGTGGTATCCTTGCATTTGTTCATGAGTTCTAAGCATATGAAGGTTTTCTTGTATCATGAAGCATGAACCAACATTTTCACTTGTGGCACCTTGTTAAAGTTATTAGGAGGTATAACTTTGGTATGGTTGAGTGGGAAGCCCACTCAATGGCACAAATTTCCCCATAGCCACCTATGTGTTTGTGAGTGCATACCAACTAGTGTATGTATCTCCCCTTTTGGGCTTTCTCACCCTGCGAACAACAAAAAATTTTGTGGCCTCAGATTTCCTTATTTCAAATAACTAGCATAGATCTAATCCACAATGAGCTAGATAGACGATCAAAGCTTTCGTCCTTTTTCTTCATCAAGTGTATTCCTTTGTTCTTATGTTTGGTTTGCCATGAGACTTTAATCCTAGGGGCTTGATCATCCCTCTTGATTACTTTTGTTTCATCTTACCAGCATGAGGGCATTAGCATCCCTCTCAATGTGCATGTTGGGCTACTTTAGCAAGAGTTTGAAGAAAGTTCATCCTCTCACTAAAGTGGGGGCTTAATGCATCACCAAAAAATGTAGTGTTGACATTTTTATGCTCACTTGAGTGTTTCTAATGGACTTTGGCTTGCTTTTTCTTGGGTTTAATGTTGTAATGCAGCTTAAAAATTCACATTAGGTCCTAAACATTCAAATTATGGTGTCTTCTGAAGGTTTTGTGAAGTGTTGTAAGAAATTTATATACTTTTTTTGACTCTATTCATTGAAATTCACCTAAAAATAATTTTTTTTCACTTATTAAGTCCTATTTTGAAGTGTTGTAAGGTCTTGTAACAAGATTTCACACTTTTCTAGGCTTAATTTCACTATTTTCACCTTTCTTATTCTTTATTTGACCCCTTAATGTACTTCTGACCATTTTATGTTGTGTTTTTGAGGACATTCCCATTGGACAACTTTTAATGACCCGAAATTTTTGACACTCACTTAATTTTCTTAAGTCAGACTAAGTCGCCAATAGGGGCAACTTAGTCCTTTTTGGCACAAAACATAAAATATTTTTAAAATTCTAGCGAGATTTTGTCTTCTAACCCTTGAGGTCGGCCTATGGTGTGTTACTTTCAATAAATTTTAATAAAATCATGTATAAATAAGTATTTTTTTACCTCATTTTATATCTCCCCAATCTCATACAATCTCTTACACTCATTAAGCATTCAATCTCATAAGCATTCAAGCAAATCAATCATTATCAAGTCAATCTATTGGAGCACATCATTGCATATCTTCAGATTTTGGACTTCAAAGGTGTGGTAAGTTTATGAAATTTGCATGTTATCTATTTATAATACTCTTTTAAATTAATTTCATTATTTAGGGTTTGATTACCAAAGTGGAGTTTGACCAAGGCAAGCCCCTATTCTCTAACCCTGAACCATTTTTCCCCTTTTGCATGTGTGTTTGCAGAATTTTTTATGTAGATCTATCAAGCAATCAGGTGTTGAAAGGTGGTTAACAAGTCTACAAATTAAATCAAGTAAACATCATCTTAGTTCAAGCTTGGAGAGGATTTCTACCCTATTTTCTGTAGAAACATGTACATACACCTGCCAGAAAAGAAAGTGCAGATTTGAGACTTCCAGATTCTGTCCTGAATTCCCTGATATTTGTAGGAGGACTAAGTCACCACTAGTGGAAAATTAGTCCTACTTCTGGGCCTAAAAATGGGTTTTTACATTTCTGGATACCCATTTGGCAGATTCCTATTCCAACAAAGTTTCTTGAAACTGGGACTAAGTCGCCACACCTGGCATAAGTATTCTAGTCAATATTTTTAGTTACTTTTTAAGGATTCCAAAATCTTCCAACATCAACCTTCATCTTCCAAGTGCACCTCTTTCATTTTGTTCTGTTATTTCATCATCTAGTTGCATTCTTAGGCATTTCTGCATATCACATTATGTTTTTCAGCACTTTACTTTTTTTAAGTTTTACATCATTACATCATTTCAATTTCATATCAGTGCATTATGACATCTTAATTAAGCATAATACATCTCATTTACATAGAATTTGAGTGTAAACCTTTGCATTTTGGGACACCTTTCAACCCCCTTTCTCCTTTTAGGTGAAAAACCCTAGGAGGAGCAAAGCATTGTGAGGGAGAAACCAAAATCACCATTTACACATTGTGATATAGGAGAAAGTGTGGTTTAGACCCTAGATCATTTTTTTCCTACATTACAACTCCAAATGATAGACTTTAATATATAGGAGTTTATAATGAATAAAGTTATCTTCTTCTAAACTGGTATGCCCAAGCATGTCATCATCCTCTCCATTGCATGCATGTAATACAGAACATTGACATGAAAATTTTATTTTGTATCCTATCACATGCAAACCCAACATGAAACTTTCAAGCTAAAACGTATCACATGTAATATTGCATAGGAAAGGAATCCATTTAACATGTAGCATAAAAACACTACATGTAAAGCATCTACATGCAGAACTCCACCTACATACACAACTCCACCTCTAATTGCAACTTTCTAATATTGAATTTATCTTGAGATATCTTCAATAAATGGATCCCAGAAAAATAAAATAGCATAGGCAAACAAATAACAAAATATTCTAGGAATTGTGAAAGGTTGATATACCTTATTCTAAACATTTTCACCTTAAATGTATTGATGTAGATGTTTTTGTTAAATCCATCCTTTCCCTTTCAATATTTGGAAATGACTTGTGTTGTACAAAAACCCTTATTACTAGGGAAAATGTAGTTTGTCTAATATTTTAATCATTGTATTTCAAATTAATGTTCCTATTTTTTGCATTATTTGAACAATATTTCTCTTTAATTAATGTTTTGAGTATTATATTATATTTTTTCACCAAATTCATCATTAAATACCTAAATCATTTATAATGACTTCCTTTGGATATTTGGTAAGCTTATATGATTCAAGTAGTTTTCAAACAAAAAAAAGAATACAAATGGACATCAATTTGTTTATTTCTAGATTAGAAAGTGTCACTTTGTTGCTATCAAATTTTTAAATCATACTCCATGATCCATCATTGATTTTTTTTTTTTTTCTCATATTGAAATATAATTATAACTTTTATCAGTAATTTAAGATAGAAACCATATATTCATAATAGTAGTTTAATGACATATATGGATAGTTCAGAGAGTAGTGTACCAATTTTTTTTTTTTATAGTGAATTCAATGGAACATACATATATCCTTTCATCTCAAAATAACTGAATCCAAAGAGCCTTAAATAGATAAATGGAGTGATATAAATTTTCTTATTGCTCATGTCCTTGAAAATGGTGGATTTGAATATCTAATATAATTCATGTTGTAGTCAAATGAATACTTTCTTTTCATTTCATTCATTAGGCATTGATACCAAAAATTATGTATGTACACTTGGTTCAATTATTTACATATCAATTGATAAAATTCTCAATTTTTTCTCACCTTTCCATATCCTCTTTATAGAAAAGATAAAAATGAGTGATAAAAATATCACTTTTTTATAGTTGGAAACATATATTGTTGAAATTGTGAATAAACATGAGATGCAAGATCAAACAATGAACAAAAAGACCTTCCACACAAGAGAGTTGAAAATAATGATTTGATATACCTCAACAAGAAAATACTTACAAAATGAACCTCAAGAATCTTCATAGAGATCAACATGAGATAATACAATGAGGTTGAGCATTTTATAGGAACAACCCTAAATGATAAATGGATTAGATCAGGACATGTGTCAACATCCTATGTGATGAGACAAAATGATCTAATAATAGCTCACTTTAGTCAACAAAGAAAAAAACTTTGAAGTTTACCTTAAAAACATGAAATGAATTGGGATAATAATCAATTAAAAATTAATTAATTATTAGCTAATGCATGATTAGTCGAACACCTCCTTTAAGATGAATAAAATGAATAAAGCACCCTAGATATTTGTACTTCTTGTCTACTAGGAAAAATTTGTAGAGGGAGTATAGTAAATTCTTTAGAACAATGTTAAACAAGTCTAGGGGTATCTTACTTTTTGTTGAGAAGAGAAAATTTTCATGAAACTAGGCCTCACAATTAGCAAATTTTCTTGAAACTAGGCCTCACAATTCAAATTTTCTTTCCTTCAAAATAAGATTGCAAAATTATGAGAGTAATAGAAAATTTAAGTACCTTTAGGCTAAGATTTTTTTTTTCCATGTATGAACCTTTTGAAACCTCATAGATGTAGTCATTGAAAAAACACATTGTGATATTTTCTTGCAATTCACTTCTTATTTATAATTTTTATGTGGCTTTCCTATATATGAGTATGTTCTAGTAGACTACAAATATGAGTGTTTTTAAAAGATAAAACACTTAACTGTTGCAGCTTGTTAATTGAAGAATGGTTGTGACTCTAAAATGTGATATGCATGTGTGTGTGAAATTATTATTCAAGAGAAAAAACTATAATGTTTATTCAATAAGAAATTATTACATTTTATAGTTTCAATGAAATACAACAATTAATATCATACTCCTATAAATATAGATCTAAACATAACAACAAATTGATTAATTTGATACCTATTACAAATTTAAGCTAACAAATTGTCTTGAATCAAAACTAACACATGTTGAATTCAATCACTTTTCAAATTAATGACAACATATTAACATATATGAATGTCAGACATACAATTAATTATAACAAAATGCAATTATAAGAAAATGAAAATGAAAGACAAAAAAAAAACTTTTCAACAAACAAATAAACAAAGAAAAGCAATAAAATTATTTGTTAAGAGAAGTACATGAGATTCATGTGCTAGTTAAGCCTTGGTCTTAAATGGCATGGAAGGAGGTGCTGAACTCTCTCCCCTCATTAGTGTACTTATGTTTTGTATTGAAGAAATGCATTTACAGAAAATAAAGAGCAGTTATAAAACTGCAATGAGAAACTGTACCAAAAGAAGAACCATTACAAAACAAAGAGTTGTACAAACAACATTAATTAGCAAAATGATCCCTAATCTCGTGCACAAATTTTGAGGTGGGAAACTCGCTCCCCTCATTTATATATTTTTTTGTATAGAAGAAATACATTTAAAGAGAACAAAGAACAGTTACAAAATTGCAATGAGAAACTATATAAAAAGAAAAACCATTACAACACAAACAACTGTACAAACAACATTAGTCAGAGCAATGGCCCCTAATCTCGTCCACAAATTTTGAGGTGCCGAACTCTCTCCCCTCATTAGTGTACTCTAGTTACGAAATGGTCCCTAATCTGGTCCCCAAAATTTGAGTTGGCTTGTGTGACGATCTTTGTGCTCACTAGAAAGAGTGGAGCTACCAGTCGTAAGAGTGGATTCAATGCAGATGTACATTTTGACTCGTAGTTAAATTTTATGAGGACTTGGATTCGTTTTAATGTTTTCAAATCAATCAAAGTTGAATAAGAGAGAATATGACGTATTGCGTTCAAATCAGCTTGGAAGGTCATGGATAAAGAGTATTATCTTGCCCAACTTTATCGTGAGGCATGCGATATGCTCAACAAGGATCCACTTGACGGCACTGCTTAAATTTTTCTCCACCCAAATGATTGTAGGTGAGAAGGCAATGAAATCTCCACCCAAATATTTGATTCTTGATGGATTCATTTAGAAGCATTAAGGACCCATTGACTCGTCCTCAACAAGAAAACTACCAGCCGTAAGAATGGATTGAATGGCAGATGTGCATTTTGACTCGTAGTTACGACTTGGGTTCGCTTTTAATGTTTCAAAATCGAACGAAATTGAATAAGAAAGAATGGCCTTCAAGGATAAAAGATTATTATGGCCTTTAGATTATTATGCCATGTGCTCCACAAACATCGAGTTGACGGCACTCGTTAAATTTATAACATTCGTTCAATCGCAAATTCATCTCAAAATAATATTTTATCAAGAAAATGCGTAATCATTTCTCAAATCTGCTTACAAAATAAGATACCTTTCCGTTTAATGCCCTTAAATTTCGTATTCAAGTACATCATTCACCCATGAAATTTGTTTATGTATTAATTATTGACTATGAGCATTTGTTACAGTGTGTTGTAGAGTGTTCATAAGACATATTGATGGACATATTGTTTATCTTTTCTTTTTGAACTAATTTAGAAGATTCATGAATGCCCTCATTAAATTATAAGAATTTATTCCATAGAGCCGTGTCAATCATAAATTTTCTGGAAAATGTATATTAAATGTAATCTTTAGATTCTAATGATAGAGAAAAAGAGAGAAGGAAATCCTATAGTTGGCTTATGTATAATTTTTCTGGACTAGACCCTTAATGGTTTTCTTATAAATTATAGGTGTATTACTAGGAGTGAGTCTTGTTAAGATTGATTTCTTTAAATCGAGATTTTTGTAAAATCCTTCTTAACTTAAAATAAACTTTACCATGTTTAATTATGATCACAAGAGGCAGTTGAAAATTTGAGTACACGTGATGATCCAACACATTCACTCATAGACAAGGGTTCATAGAAACAAAAGAATGATTGTTTGGAGATATAAAACATAAAACCAAGAATACACAAGTATCACTCATCATTAACCAAAATGTAAACATGAATATATAAAAAACCACACTCGCAATGCACAATGTGGAAAAACCATAAGTCAACATCATAAGGAGTAAAGAAAATGTTAGCCAACATGATAGTGTAGGGAATAAATTTCAAACATAAGGACAAACATCTTTGCAACCCGAAAACACTAGTCACAGTCCTAGTGGAATTTTGTATTACATTTTTCACCATTTTCAATTCTAAGGAGATTTTAGACCTAATTATCCTTATGTTCCTCAATTGAATGGTAATTTAAATTTTGAGACCATGGCTTTAGTATTTGTGAGTTTTTTCTATATGCATATTTTATGGTAGGAAGGGAGAAATTTATTGGTGTCATGTGTATCCTAGATGATGCCATAGTCTAGGTCTCTCGTGTCACGTTTCATAGCATTTTTCTGCCTCTTAGTGGCTTACATGGTTCTTGAAATAAATTATTTCCTAGAATGTACTACCTCTACTAGTTTCTTTAAATCAAAAGGTCAAGTGTCAAGATCCAAATCAAAACATTGTGTAGAAAAATAGTTTAAGGAACACAAATACTCAATATCATAATATTAACTTATTTTATTCAATTTGACTATAAAGTTATAAAATAATCAAATAATAGAACTTCAAAAATCAACCAAACATTATCCCATATTAACAATCCACGTATTGTACATTCTCAGTATTGTATGATATCAATCACAACTTTATTAATAATAGAAAGTATTTGATACTTTTAATCAATCTACCTTGACAAATTAGTTATTCAAGAGATTCAAAAGATATTACAAAACTTAATTTTAAATAAAACTTAAATCTAAAACAACTTGTGTATAAAATTTCACACCTAGGTCATGCTCTTTCTTGAAATAACTCTTTGTGATTGTTTTTTCAATTTCCCAAATCAGACATAATTAGAAAAAATGAGTATACACCTTTTTTGTAGATGGATTTGTCTTACCAAATCCAAATAATTACTAGGGTCAAATACCCCTCTCCAAGATGGTGAAGATACCTTTATTCAACATCAAAATTTCAACAAGAAAGACTACACACTTTAAAAGTAAGATTTTGTGACAATTTTAAAAGATTTTCAATACAAATGGAGAGATATTCATTGTAGCACTTACTCGTTATATATTGAAAATATAATAAAAAATTCTATAGACAGTCAACATAATTATATTGCCAATGAGAGACCAAACAAAAAGAAGATAGTCAATCAAATTTAGTCAAAAATGCTAATGGCCTTTAGGAATCACCTAAGGTTGTAATGGATACAAAATTCCTTTGCTCCTTGACCTCCACTAAAAGGGTTTCATTCACGAGAGATATAACTCCTATTATCATCAAGAAATCCATATAATTGGGGTGAGAGTACTAACCTAGCAAGTGTGCCCATAATTCCCTAGAGGTCATTATGAAATTTAGTTTCACTTTGAAGTCTACTAGAATTGAAGCTCTCAATTGTGGTTTTTATTGCCATAAAATCCCTCTTAACCTAAAATAAACTTTACCATATTTAATAATGACCAAAAGGGGCACTTAAAAAATTGAGTACACATGATGATCCAACACATTCACTCAAAGAAAAGGGTTCATACAAAAAAAAGATTGATTCTTTGGAGAATCATTTCCTCCATCCATTCATCAAGCACATTTTTTTATGTCTTACACTCTCAATGTTTTCCACTTATTCCTTGGACATTAATACTAGATATAACTCCTATTATCATCAAGAAATCCATATAAGTGGGGTGAGGTACTAACCTAGCAAGTGTGCCCATAATTCCCTAGAGGTCATTGTGAAATTTAGCTTCAATTTGAAGTCTACTAGAATTGAAGCTCTCAATTGTGGTTTTTATTGCCATAAAATCCCTCTTAACCTAAAATAAACTTTACCATGTTTAATAATGACCAAAAGGGGCACTTAAAAAATTGAGTACACATGATGATCCAACACATTTACTCAAAATAAAATGGTTCATAGAAAAAAAAAATCAAATATTTGAAGAATCATTTCCTCCATCCATTCATCAAGCACAATTTTTTATGTCTTACACTCTCAATGGTGTCCACTTACTCCTTGGACATTAATACTAGATTCAAAGGTAACCTAACTAGGGATTGACTTGGTTGAGCCATATCTTTGAGAGATATTTATATTTAAGCAAGTAACTCTTTTATTTTTATTTTTATTTCTTGTCCTTTCTCAAATGGGTGACAATTGTTTCTAGGTTAATCTTCATTTCTTCTATATATTGATCCCATGAAGTGTACCTAAGGTTTATTGTTGATACTTGATAATCTCAGATAGTCAGTTCACCTTTTTTTATGCCCTACAAGTGTAGCAACTTGTACTATCTTTGCCCCATCTCCATTTATCTTAATAATATTCCTAGCTTTGGCCTTGTCCTTAGGTTTGTTAGAACACAACAATCTATTAAGAGGGGGAGACGAATTAGTAGATAACTTAAATTTTTTCTCTTAGAACCTTTTTCTCTTTTATGTGTAGATTAAATCATGACATGTAGAGAAGCAATGTTCAAATACATACAACTAATAACACAAGATATACATGAAATCCCAAGATGGGGAAAACCATGATGAGAATAACTACTAGGATCTACTATCCTAATCCAGCCTCACAAGGAATATCTTTTGATTACAAAGATTAAGGGCACCAACCCTAAGGAGACACCAATCCCCTATTTTAGGAGAACTAGTCCATGGAAGAACCAACTGCCTAATCTGAGCACCTACCTAAATATCTGATGACACCCATAAAATAAATTTATAATGCATGAAATTATAGTTTACTCTATGAAACACAATTTGAAACTTTGCAACTCAATTTGTAACTGCTCAAACCTTTGTTGATGCCTCTAAAACACACTACTCTACTCTGCACCTCTCTATTCTATTATGCACCTTCCCTTATCTTTTAGTGAATTCTATGTCTACCTCAAAGGACCATGCACAGACTCTACAATTCTCTACTTTTCTTTTAGTGCATTCTCTATTTGCCTCAAGAAGCTCAAAATACTCTACAACATTCACTATTTTTCTCTCACAAGTCTAACTCCAACTCACCTCACACATAGCCAAAAATATGATTTTTTAATTGTGTATCTTTTTCATTGACTTGCAACAACTGCCTCGAGATATGCACACACGATTCAAATCCTTTGCTTGGTTTTTCACATTATCTTATTTCACAAGCAACCTCTACATTGAGCCATACACCTCTATATTCATGTTCAGCTGCATTGAATTTTCTTAGTAGCCTATAAAAAACTCTAAAAATTGATATGCATTAAATACATTCACTTATTTGCTCAATCTAATTTTGATCTCAATCATTCTCGTAGTCTGTGCAGCCATTCTGCAAATCAAATCTTCATTTACATTGGTCATAGGTGTAGTTGGACCAATTAAATTTATACACAATGTCAATTAGTAATAAAAACCCTTGTTCACACTATTGTAGCCATTGAGATTCTCCAACTTTAGACATGAGCCATTGAGCTACAACTTTCATGCCATGATCTATCGATTCTCATTTATTGCTTAACTTTAAAACACAATCATCAGATTAAAGTCACTTAAATCATCACTGTCAATCTTCATCTTATAAGATATGCTTAGCGTAGGGTCCCACCAAGCCACATGTTGCAATTCCGCTATCTCGAAATAAAAATAAATGGGCCCACTAACTCTCAGTGGGTTGGCAGGCTAATGCCATCTATCACCAATGTCATCATCAATCAATTCACAACATCAATGTGAATTTTCTTATTGATCAATCATCCATTGCCACCTATCACTATACATCATCATCCTCTTCCAATTCCCATCACTTTTTGTTGGTCCCACTTGACACATGTCACTTTCCTGCTAAGCCGTAAGGAAAGATAGGGACCCACCACACATGCTATGGGATGGCAGGGAGGTCGTTGGTCTTATAAGCTTGATCACAACCATTGATCAAGCTATGAGAAAATATTTAGTGTGTGACTTAGGAAATATTGAGTCCATTAGATATCTCTCAAGCCGGTAGTTGCTAGGAAAGGGAGTTGGTCACCCAAAAAACACAATGGATTAAGTTATAACTTAACCAACCTACAACTACCCATAAATAGTCAACTCAAAAATACAATTTTTGATGATATGCCATGACTATTAGACCTAGGGTTTATCTGCCAAACCCTAACTAGACTAGAAGGCATAAATAATTCATTCCTAAGCATAGCATACAACTTCTTGTCCTAAACTTCACATCTTTGAGAAGCTCTCAAAAAACCCATATCAGATTTGCACTCTGATATTACCTCCAGCCTTTGGAAGCAACCTCTACAACATTGTGACAATATTTCATGACAAGATTGCAACTTAAATGAGAAACTTTACAACAATTTTAGAACATGCTCAATTATCTCCAAATATTTTATAATTTGATCCTTTGATCTCCATGACATCATGCCAACAAAATTTCTCATGGATACTACACAAATATCCCCTTTTAACATCAATGACAACAATATGCCAACAATCTCCCTTTTTTCATTTATGAAAAAACCAAATGCTTGGATAGTCCTATCAGACAACAATGGTCTGATACCACTGATAGATGTTCCAATTTATGCTCTATACCAACTAAACCATTTCACTTCTTTGTACCAATTAAAATAAAGCACTATGTCCACCATGACTCCCCCTTTGACATACCTTACTCAACAATTACTAGAGCATTGGCATAATCTCTCCCCCTTTGACATCAATGGAAAAGGGTCATCCTCAATACCCCCCTTTGAATATTCTCCCTCTCTGACAAGAAATTCAAAGAGAAGGAAACGATTCATGATTCTACAACCATGAATCATTAGAAATTTGAAAAACCATGTTTAATTGACTTGATCTCTCCATGAAATCTAGGGATGAAAAGAATGACTTGATGAAGGCCCCCCTAGATAAATTCCCTATCACTAAGATTTAGTGATATGATGTGGGAGCAGTTACTCGCAATTTCTACCACAAATATTCAAATTGTTCCTTGGGAGGAGACTTTGTGAATATGTTAGTAACTTGTTCTTTGGTGGGTATATATTCCATGCTAACTTCTTTGTCAACAACCTTCTCACTAATGACATTACTTAATTGATATGTTCTCTATCTGAGAGTGCATCACATGATTCTTTGATATGTTTATTGCACTTTAATTATGACTAAGAATAGAGATAGGTTTATTATACTAGACCTTAATGTCTTTCAGTGTTTTTTTCATCCACAATACCTTAGTACAACATGCAACTACTACAACATACTCTGCTTCTACTATAGAAAGAGTTAAATTGATTCTTTATTTTTACTCATATAGGAAACAAGTTTCTCCCAGGAAGAATGCATAACCACTAGTACTTTTCCTATCATTTCTGCTTCCAACCCAATAAACATCTATATATGTAGTTAGAGTGAAATATTTTCCCTTGGGATACCATAGTCCATAGTCAACAATACTTCAAATGATATATCTAAAAATCATCTTCACTATATTGACATGAGACTCTTTTGGAGTAGCTTGAAATCTTGCCACCATATATGTTAGAACATAAAAATATACTGAGACGGGGGGTAAATTAGTAGATATGAAAAACTTCAAACTTAGTTGTTCAGATATGAAACATATAGAAACAAAACAATCACATCCACAAGAGAGATCACCATGCAACACCTGATATATGTGGAAAATTGAAGGGAAAAACCATAGTGACAATGCTTCTTGAGTCTACTACTCAAATCCAGCATCACAAATAAATTCCAATTACAATGTTTAGGGAACCAACCGAAGGAAGGAGGGTACTACCACAATAGTGGTTTACACTTCCTGGGAGATCCTGATTTTTGCTAAAATCACATATTTTTAGAAAATATAATGATTAAAGGCTTGAAAATTTCTATTTAAAGGATTCCAATTAAAGAGGATTTGATCAAACCACCTTAGACCAAGTCCCCTTGGATAGAACCCCGCTATTTTTAAACCATACCTATAACAGAGTCACCTTTACACCTATCAAAATATTTATTAAAAACCACTTTTGATTTATGTTTTGGGGGAGATCAAATGAATTCATTTAAAATTTATTTTTTGTATGTATGTATTCCTTATTATAAGCTTCCAAAAAAGTATAATTTAAATTAAATTAAATTTTATTATTATATTTTTTTTATTTCTTGTGAATGTAGGTTTTTCATTGAAAATCAAGCTCTCTGTTCTGCACGTGGAAAAATAGAAGATTATCAAAAAGAAAAAAATGAAAAATATGCATGCACCAAATATTAAAGTCCTTGATCCAACAAAAAAAATTTGAATTTTGATACGTATACAAAAAAAGTTATGTGTTATACAATCTTTGTATGTCTGAATTATAATTGGTTTGACTTCGAAACTCTATTATGGAAAAAATATTCAATAAAACACTATGAAGCCAATTGGAAGCACTATATATCATAGTTAAAAATATAAATTAAAAAAAAAAAATTATCCTTCATGGAAAAAAAATTATGTGTTATACGGTGAGCATCACTCCTTAAAAATGGTGTTTATTGAAAAAAACTAGTTTTCGAAGGAGATGGAAAAATAAGTGCAATCTAATTCCAAAATTTTTAAAAAATATATATTTAGAATCTAGAGACAAAATTTCACAAATCACTAGTTTGCATCATCTTCAAATTCCTCATAGTTTAGCCACTATAGGTGTCTAAAAGTGAAGATTTAGTTAGAAAAAATTAGTTCAATGTCCAGTTTGGCCAAAAATTGTAAACCAGTATTGTGGGATCACCCAACACCAACTCCCTGTTTTAGAAGCTACAAATTCAAGGAAGCAACAACTTCCTAATTTAGGAGCTACAACTCCAAGGAGACTACAAACCCCTAATCTGAGCTACAAATCAGTACAATGAGGCTACAACCTCTATGATAATAAATTACTCGTATATGCATTCAGAAGGGTTTTACAAAACCTAATAATTCTCTGCTATATACAATACATAAATTCTTCTCACACTTCTCTATGATTACTCTCTCTCTCTCTTATGCACAACTCTCTCTCCTGAACTAGAACAATCACTGTTCTAACTTGTTGCAGTACTCACTTTCTTCACTTTGTAAATATCTAAATGATATTCTATATTATAGTCATGCACCCAATGCCTACTTCTTCTCTTACTATTCTCACCATCTTAGTTGTATACACAACAAGACTTCACTCAACTATGCACACTCTTTCACAACATTATTTTTCCTCTCTCTTCTTCTCACCCACTTAATACTCACTTGTAGACACTACACACTTCATTTGTAATAACACAACTATTAGTCACTTCACTTAGACAATATCAGGTTACCTTCTATCTTCACCATCTCATTTTTTCTTCCTCAAGATTCGTCCAACCATCCAAATCATCTTCCTTACTTCATTATGATTTCCTACATTCACTAGCTTCTCCAACAAGTTTCCTATGAATTTGAGTCAAACACCACCATACATTTCTCAATTGATCATTGGCCATCTTATCAAAATAAAATTCATTAAATACCATCACAATCATCCAGTAAACAATAGGTTCTTTGTTTTTCATCCATCTGGTCATCAATGAAGAGATTTCATTCATCCATTTCTTAGATTGATCTCCATGACATACGAATCCGTGTCATCAATCTCCATCCATTTAATAGATCAGATTCATCATCATAATAAAAATTCATCCCCCAATCAAATGCTCTACTTGTGATTGTTATTTTTCAATTATCTATTGTTTGAATTTCCCCAACTATCAAACTATGTTACCATGTGGAGGGAATAGGAAATTTTTTCCCACTGAACTTCACATCTCACATAGATGAGCACCTTTTCCTCTACATCATTTGATCAACCTTTGTCAACCTGCACCATTGATCGTCATTGTCTATCCACCAGAAACACTGTCGAGATGTCAAAGAGATGGAAAACTCAGTCACTTTGAAACCACAAAGTTACACAAATGAACATAGCTACAACCTTTCATCGTCAAATCACTTAAATAATCATTTAACCACCAATCATTGAGTTGCAACAACGATGCAAAATTAACATGATAAACAATTCCCACGTGTCACCTTTCATATTCGCTATTCAAATGTTTGTCTCCATCCTTCGTCTCAACTCATCTATCAACAAGCTACACCTTTTAGCTAGGTGCCATCTAACAACGTTTCAGAGGGATGGAGAACATGCTTACTCTCAAACTTGGCTGTCACTCTGAAAACTATATTATCCTCTTTCAGAAATGTTGAGGGGACTGAAAACACTATCCTCTTGAAATGCAACTTTCTCTTTGATCTACTATTTTTGCTTGACAGGCACATCACCTTTGCACTACATGTCACACCACAATTCTTCATCTAGCATTGCCACATGTCATCCAAGTCACTACCACATATCACCACAGCAATCACCTTCTAAATACATTCATTACACTACTGGGTCCCACTGTCATGTCATCCTTACCTTACTAAGTCTCTCCATTGGCATTATACTCTTCCATCGTCATATTATAGAGACTACTTTCATAGTCCTAGAAACATCACTTTGTCCACTTGATGAAGGTTATCATCATGGCATTGTAGATATTTCCTTAAGAGTCCTACCAATGATAATATGTCAGTCTAATGAAAACAACAATACCAAATGCATCATTGCAATGTGGGGTCCACATGCTGTCATCACATGTCCACGTCATCACCATGTCACAACTCCTTAATCCACAATAAGGATTTGGATTACCATTCACCCAATCTTGTCATGCCATGCATCTACTTTGTCATCATTTTTAGCAACCTCATTATGGTCCTAGGTCCCACCATCAATGACACCTTCACACCACTAAGTCATGGGGACAAAATCATAGGTCCTATTGAAGACGTACACTCACACTGATAAAGCTCTCCCTACTTCTTATCGCTTTGTTGAGGGGATAATAGGAAGTCTCCTGCCAAAATGAAAACTTTTCACCAAAATGCATGATATAGAATTTGTGCCAACATGTCATCGACATCCATCTATACCTCAGTTGTCAACAACACCTGGAAACTTCTATAACATACATATTTACAATCATGTACACCTCTTTATGACACTCCTACAACACTAAAATAGCTTGTTCAAGCACACTTACAGAAGCATTTAGGATTACTCTAATCAACCTGTACAAGTGATTTCATCATCTAGAACACATATCTTATTGTCAACATGTTTTGCACATCCTTCTTCCTTGCATGATCACATCTACCCATTCTTCTTCCTTAAATGATCACTTCACTTCACATCTGATACTGCCTTGGCATTAATGAACACTTCCAAACAACTATTTTCTAGGATTAGGTATTAATCCCTTATGATCCACCTCTTTGACATCATCTAGGATCAGATACCATATATTTCTAATCCGCCCTTTTTGGCATCAATAACAACCATATTCCAACAATCTCCCCCTTTGTCGTTGATGGAAAAAACTTAAATGCTCAAACTGATGAAATAATTATTCTACTAATCAACATTGCAACCAATGATCTAATATCAATGATGTATTATTTGATTATTTATAGACCTTTCCAACTTCTTTATTGAGCATTTTCACACACTCTCCCCCTTTGACATCAATGGAAAAGGTTCACACTTCTAAGTCACTTATCTCAGATCACCATACTACTGCAACCTTCATTTCTCCTTAGAGATGGAAAAGGGACATTTCTCCCCCTTAGATTATTCTCCCCCTTTGACAAAAGAGTTCAAAGATAAAGAAAGAATTTTTCCATACCAATTGAAAAAAAATATTGCCATTATACCAATAACTACTACCAAAAATTATCTAAAATACCAATTGTTGTTGTCAACTCTCGACTGTAGTGGCAAAACAATAACTATCAACTACCCTGTACCAATGTATACTACCCAATCACCACATGAAGTTCCATATTACATACTGAACCAATCATACCTAATACAAATTTCAAAAATTATATTTGTGATCTTGTACCAGTTGGACTTATACTCCTTTCACCTATTGTTGATACCATACCTTGTCATCAATCATGAAAATTATCTAATACTAACCATGGAAGATTAGATCTAAATTATTGAAGGCTAACCAACACATAAGTATTCACTAGTGACACACTCTCCTTTCCATTATCATGTATACCTTTATGTTCTACACCAATTTACATTCATAATTTTTGATGTATTAGCTTTACTAATACCAATTATTGATTATATGACATGAATCTGCAAATTCTCCTTATATAAACATCTTTGCACATCATCTACTACCTCATTTAGCATTTGCATCATGTCATTCTCTATACCAATCAGGTTTCTTTATATATTTCATTTTCTAAGAAAAGCACAAGGAGCATTATCTTCTTCACCTACAAGTGTTCTACCCTTTTGACAATGAGAAAGAGTACAACCACTATTAGACTACAACCATCAAGTCATTATAAATTTGTAAAAAAAAAAATTCATGACTTCATCTTCTCCTACTACTTCCAGGGATGAATTGAATTCCACTAAAAAACCCCCTGTATTTGTAACCTACTTGTAGGTCATTGATGTGACGATGAAGTAGACTCATTTGGATCTCCCTGTTGACCTTTTACTTTGCACGCCTTCTTTAATTTCCATTCTATCACACCTTCCTTCTTCGCAAGAGTATGTAAAAAATTGTTTACTTTAGGAGATGTATCCTTGTATTCTTCCTCTTTCTCTTCACTACAAGTCTTACAAGATCTAATATACAATCTTTAGCTATGTGACCAAAGTCGTCACACTTGTAGCATACTACATACATATTCCTTACACGAGCAAATGAATTCTTATAAAAATATTGTGTACTCATTCTAGGTGTAGTCTTACAATCTCTAGCACTATGACCATATTGATTACAAACATAGCAATAACCATTAAAATGTGAATTGTACCTAGTCATATCCATTCTTTTTGCGAGGTGAGATTGATGCAGAGCAGGGTGGAGTAGGTTCAAACAACACTACTCAAAGGAAAAATTAGGCCAATTTTCCAAAGAAAGTGTATGAAATGCAACAACCAAATACTAAATATTCATTCCAAAAGCTCTAACATGTCATATAGGGTCCTCTTTTATAGGTTTCAACACCAAAATTCATCACAAATTTTTTGTCACCCAAAATCTCAACCCTACCTAGCATTCCTAAGCCTAACACATGAAGATGTTAGGCTAGGGCAAGCTCAAATCTTCCCCAAACTCCATCTCCTGCTCAAATAAATTCAAAATTAAAAAAAAAAACACATTCAACCCCTCCATTCCACCGAGTTTGGCCAAGTTTCAATGGTGAAATGGACTACAAATCATGATTTTTGTTCACAACCCCTTAAACCTAGGATTTACAGGCAATATGTAGAAAAATGCTTCAAATTGCCTTATTTCTTAATGAAAATCAACAAAACCACAACCAAATTAAGGTGGATTCACTAATCTACTTATTTCAATTCGTTTCATGCCCAAGCCGTACAGATTCAGAACCTACAAGAAAACGCTGATAATTCATAGAAAACAGAGTTCCTTTATTGATTTATCCACCAAAATAGCTTCAAAAGTGTTGCCTCAAAGTTTGTGAGGCCTTTTAAACATGTTCAAACTGAAAAAAAAATGGTCTCAACTAATTTTCAAACTAGATGACTGTTCACCTTCCTTACAAGGAAAAATTTGCAAAGTTGAAAAGTAACTTTTTGCAACATTTTAACAACATTTACAAAACTCACCTAAACAACCCTATATGACTCAAATACATAAAAAATGGTCATAATGGACCTTATTATATCAATCATAGGATGAAAAACAGAAAAATAAAGCTTAGACACCTATTTTCAACAAAAGACTAAAATTGCCATGGGGTCCCTACACCATACACCTAGAGAGTAAGGAATCTTAGGTTCTAGCTAAGATTAGCTCTTGCACTAATGTTCCATGCTTTTTAATATCCTCTTCTGGCATCCATGTTGCATCTTTAGGAGGTAGACCTTGCCACTTCACAAGATACTCATTGTAGAAAGTTTTATGTCTTGTTCTCTTTACCACTTTAGTGTCCAAAATGGTTTCAAGCTTCAATGGCTCAATAGGTGGTAGATCTTTGACCCACTCTTCATTAGCAAAATCTACATCAACACCTATACCTGCATCCACAAATCCCTTGAAAGGGTATAAATCAACAACATTAAAAATAGGGGAGATAACAACTCTAGGAGGGAGTTCTATCTCATATCCATTAGCCCCAAACTTATGGACAACTCTACAAGGCCCAAATTTCTTCATCAATAGCTTGGTGTACTTTCCTTTGGGAAACCTTTCCTTCTTCATATATGCAAGGACCAATTCTCCCACCTTGAATTTTACATCCCTTCTCTTCAAATCAACATGCTTCTTATACTTTTCAACACTTTTCTATAGATTGTCTCTAACTTGTTGGTGTATCTCCCTCATAGCTTCTGCAAATGCTTCTCCCTTAGCACTTCTCTTCTCCATCCCTGTCAAATCTCTAAGCTGAAACACGCCTCTAGATTTCAGACCATACACCACTTCAAATGGGATTTTCCCAATGCTCATATTAATTGAATCATTGTAAGAATACTCAACTTGTAGAAGAACTAAGTCCCACTATTGTCCATGCTCTTTTGTAAGGAATCTTAGAAGATTTACAAGTGATCTATTGACCACTTCAGTCCACCCATCTGTTTGTGGATGGTAGGTAGTACTAAAGGTCAAATTAGTTCCAAGCTTCCTCCAAAGGGTCCTCCAAAAGTGACCTATGAACTTTGAATCCCTATCAAATACAATTGTTAATTGAAGACCATGAATTGTGACTATTTCTTTGAATAATAACCCTGCAATATGAGAAGCATCATTTGTACATTTGCATGGAATGAAGTGGGCCATTTTACTGAATCTATCAACCACAAAAAATACAGTGTCATAACCCCTTTGAGTTCTTGGAAAACCTAATACTAAATCCATGCTTAGACTCTCCCATGGCTTTTTAGGTATTATTAAGGGCTGATAAAGTCCTGCATTAGAACTAGAACCCTTGGCTCTTTGGAAGATCGTACAACTATCCACAAATTTTCTTACATGTACTTGCATTTTTTACCAAAAATAGAATATTCTTACCTGATCCATTGTCTTATCAACCCCAAAATGTTCTACTAAACTGCCACAATGTTTCTCCTTTATCAAATTAGTTCTCATGAACAACCTTGGTATACATAATTGAGCACCTTTAAATAACAAGCCATCTTGCAACAAGAAATTAGAATATTCCTCATGAAAAGCATCTTTAAATTGATCACAAACAAAATATACCTCTTTGAATTCTTCATCTTTTGCATGCATGTCCTTCAATGCTTCAATTCCCACACTTTGAAGTTGGATTTCATGCACCAACATTGACCTTCAACTTAGAGCACCAACTAACTAGCTTTGAAAATACTCTACCCACTTTACATGTCTATGACTCAAATTGTCTTGATTGTTGAAAAATTGTAAAGCATGGTTATCAATGAAGACAATGAAATACTTGGGAAAAATGTAGTGTCTCCACTTCTTAAGGGACTGCACCATTTCATATAGCTCCAAATCATATGATGAATACATTATTTTCACTTCATTAATATTTTCACTAAATAAAGCCACCGGTATGCCTTGGCTTAAGACCGCACTGATTGCAAAGCCACTTGCATCACACTCTATAGTGAAAACCTTGTTGAAATTAGGTAAAGCAAGGATAGGTTGTTGAGCCACTCTTTTTTTCAGATATTTGAAGCTTCTTTCTGCCTCATTAGTCTAGTAAAATATTTTCCTTTTATCTCCCTTAATGGTGTCAATAATTATCAAGCAAATAAGACAAATTCTTTATAAGTTACTTTCTATAGAAACTAGCAAGTCCAAGAATGCTTCTTACCTCCCATACTAATTTTGGAGTTTTCCAATTGAGAATTTCCTCTACTTTGGTGGGATCCATCTTCAATGAAACCTTGGAGATCACAAGACCAAGATACACTAGATCCATGATGTTGGAAAACAATGATCTACTGAGAGGGGGGTGAATCAATAGATATTAAAAATGTAGTTCTTAAAACCTTTTGTGCAAAATAATTTTTTTAATCCTTAATGTACAGATATTAATCATGTGATACAAAAATATGCATGCACATAGAAACATCACATAACACTAGATATAAGCAGAAAACCCAATATGGGAAAAACCACGGTGACAAAACCTGCTTAAGTCTACTACTCAAACAAGGTCACAGTCCAAATCTCTGTTACAATTCTTTTAGGGCTATAACCCAAGGATGCAACAACACCCTTATTTAGAAGCCACAACTTAAAGGAAACTGTAATCTCCTATTCTAAGCCACAATTCAGTATGATAAGAACAATCTCAAATATGCATAGAATTGGTTCTACAAAACCTGAGATGCATCAGTACATACAATACCAATTTTCACTTACTACAACTTACTTTATGCTACTAAAATTGCACCCTCAACAACACACACCCTAATATCTGCACTCTCTTCTGCACATAGAAGAATCACTGTTCTATCTTGCTGCTCTGCTCTTCTTTCTCTTTCTGTGTGTCTCATACATCTGCACTATACATACTCTTATCTCTCTACCTCAGTTGCACGCACAGTGAACATAATTTTGTTCAACACCTTGTGCACTTGTTGACCACACACACACACAAAAGATACAACTCCTATATATTTTTTCTCATATTATCTTCCTTTTTTTGAACTCCACTGATTTGCAATCTTTGCTTTGCAATTCTCACCACCATTGAGATCTTCTAAAATCTTCTGTTGGGATTTCCTTAGCTTGAAAAATGCACCAGCAAGGTACATTTTCCTTGAGCCACACACCACTGTCTAGCTCATCATTAATATATCTAATAGGGTCTATCAAAAATCTTCATTTTCACTCTACCTTTTGCATCGAGACGATTCCACATTTAATTAGATTATAGATAATTTTCACCATTCTCTCCGTCGAACCCTAAAATCAAATTATGCATTTGATATATTAATTTGTTCATCCAATATGATTTGATCTGAATCACTTGTTAGGGTTTACCACATATCTTTCTCTACACCATACCTGTGCATCGAGCCTCACAACATTAAATTTTTTCTTAGAAGGTTTGCTAAGAATAGCAACTCGTGAAACCCTAGAATCATATATTTATTAAATGCATTCTCCTGTTCAATTGATTTGATTCAATCTCAATCAACTTTGTAATCTATTTCATCGCCTTGAAGATCAAATCTCCATTTAATTGGTCACTTGGTGCAACTAGACCAATTAACTCCTTCCTCTATGTCAGTTAACATATGAAACCCTCTTCATATTGAGTTAGCTATTTGTGATTACTACATTCAAATTTGAGCCATCGATCTTCTTCATGCCATGATCCATATGCTAATCTCATTCATCGTTATATCTTTTAAAAAAAAAAATAGATCAAATTCATTTAATCATGCATTGTCGATCACCATTGGATCAATCACCTTTTGATCTTCATTTCTAGTCTCCTTCTTCCATCGTTTTCCATATGCGGAGTCCACTAGGACACGTGTCCAAAGTCCGCTATCCCCTCGAGCTCTGACATCAGGCCCACAAAAACCTACATGTCATCCATGTCATTGCCACACAACTCACAACATAGATGTGACTTGGTTTGTCAATCAAATCTTCTTCCACCACTTTTCATCATGTGTTATTATTCACCATCGTCACCTTCGCTTCTTTCTTTGCTAGGTTCCACCATCTTCATCGATGGTCAATATCCATCCACCATGGATTAATCTTCACTGTACTTCACTGACCCAATGGGACTTAGCCAGGATCCTTCAAAAGCTTAGTAGAACTAATGGGCATGATCGGATTACCTTAATTGCAACCGTTGATCATGCACTATTACTATTGGACTTGATGCAATCATTCTATGCCATCTAGTTACTAGGTCCCATAGTCGACATCATACTCCTATCATATTTCTCAAGTGATCCCCACCATCCACATAGATAAGGTCCCACCAAGACACATGTCCACCACTTGTGCAATTTTGAAACATCAAAAAGGAATCTACAATATTCTCAACAAGTCTCCCAAAAAAGATTTAAATATTAACTCACTTCGAAATGACTATGTTACTTCAATGAAGACACCATCACCCAATACATCATTCCAATGTGGGATCCACATGTTGTCATCATATGTGCACGCCATCGTCATGTCACAACTTCATAATCCACAACAAGGATGTGGACTACCATTTACTCAATCTCATCAAGCCACGTATCAACATCGTCACTATGGTTGGGTCCCACATGGAGTACTTCCTTACTCCTTATAGCTCCATCTCTTAGTCACCAGAAATCTTAACTTAAGAACATCTTTTTTGGATGTTGTGAAATTTTGAAAAACTGTGACATAGTGATAACAAAGAGATCCTTCTTCATTATTACTCCATTAGCTAAGTCACCAAGTCGAAAAGTTATGAAACTCTAGAACCTCACAACATCGAGTTAGAAAAAATTGGAGCTTTGCAACTCCATTCACTTTTGCCAAACTGGTGGTAATGTATATCCTTAAAGCTCTAGGTAGAGGGGTTGGTCATCTTCACAACTATAAAGACATAAGTTGCAGCTAGTGCAACAGATAATCGTCGATACCAGGTCAACATCAAAATAGAACATTTTGAGGACGCCATGATTGAAAACACATTAGGGTTTATCTATAAATCCTAATATCACACAAGAATAGAATTGATTCATTTTTGGGGACTTCCAACACTTTCCTGACCTGCAAAGCACATGAATGGAATGCTCTCAAAAAACCCATCACAAATCTTCCAATCAATTCACCATTAGGACCACTGCTCTCTCATCCATCTTTTGTCATCATGCCAACAAACTCCTTTTCCTGATTTTCCCTTTTGACATCAATGGCAACTATATGCACTTTAGCAATGGATCAACACAATTCTCCTTTGACCCTCTTTTGACATTAATGACAACATATTCCAACAATCTCCCCCTTTTTCATTGATGGAAAAGCTTAAATTCTCAATGATACCAATTAACCAATTCAACATTTGTACCAGTATTATTTTTACTTTCTCCTTCTATTGCTGCTTTCTCCAATGCTCCTCTTTGAGCATTTGCATGACTTTCTCCCTCTAGCTCAGATACTTGGGCATTTGCATATTTTCTCCCCATTTGACATCAATGGAAAAGGGATCACTCCTGAAAGTATTCTCCTATTTTGAAAGATACCAATTGAAAAGAAAATAATTCTTCTCTTGTACTAATTGTTGCATTTGACCTTTTTACTACAATGGCAATACCATATGCTCCAACTACTCTATATCAATAAAAAAATATTTGATTCCAGTTGAAGTTTCATTACATACTCAGTGCCAATTAGGTATTATATCAATTATATATATTTTGATTCATGCTTTATGCCAATTTAATCATATACTTGACACTAATTGATGATATCATGTCCTGATACCGATTATCATTCTAAAACCAATTGTGAATGTGTTCACTTTATGCTATGTATAGATTGATATCTTGGACTACATTGTATCAAGTATAACATTTATTTGATACTTATAGAAAATTCCCCTTAGAGCTTACTCCATACTCTTATGTTTCTTAACTCACACATTTGCTTTAATCCAAGTTCTACATTTCATCTATATCAGCCAAACTGATCATACAATTGATTTGCTAATTAAAGCAACTCCCTCTCAGATCATGCAACATTTTCTCCTCATCAAACTTGACCATTTACATCCTTTTGGGCTTTGTACCAATTAGACTATTTTGAACAAATTTATAATGGTTTGATACCAACTTGAAAACAATATACACAAAAAAATTTCCTCTTATCCAAAGCTCTTCCTCTTCTAGGCAAGAATCATTTCTCTTGACAGACCATCTACACCACCTTTACTTCAATAACTGGCACCAATGGTCGATATAAATTTCTGAAGCAAACTCTTCTTCAATAACTAGCACCAATGGTTGATATAAATTTATCAAGCAAACTCTCCACCATCTACTAATTTTCTTACACCTTGACATGCGTTTCAAGGAGCAAGAATGTGACCATAAATCTACAACTATCAAGTCTTTAGAAACTTGTAAAACATATTTTACCTAACTTGATCTCCTTATTCATTTCCAGGGATGAATGAAATCTCAATTTAACTCCCCCTGGACTCATGACCCATCACTAAAAATTAGTGATGTGAGGTAGAAGCAGCCTCATGGAGTGCTTCCTTCCAGTCTTTGTCTCTCCAAACCATCTTGTGCTTCTTCTCTACTTAATTAGCATTCTTCTCAACAACATGCAAACACATGTTCACTTTAGAGGACATACTCTTCTTTGTATTCTTCCTCTTTCTCTATACTGTAGGTCTTACAAGATCTAGTCTACATTATTTAGCTATGTGATCCAAGTTTTCACACTTGTAGCATACCACATGCACATTCCTTACAAGAGAAAATTAATTTCCATTCACATATTTAGTGCTCCTTATAAGTGCAGCTCTACATTCTCTAGCCCTTTGAACAAACTGATTATAGGTATAACACTAACCAAATGTTAAAACATGGGGAGTACCTAGTCATAGTGTTCCTCTGAATAGGATGAGGAGGTCTTCTTTGATTTGGCTTCTTCATGTATCTCATCCTAGTAAATCCTCCTGAGTTAGATCCCATAATGTTTTTTCTTTTGCTTTGATGCCTTGGGACTGATTTCTCCATCTTCTTATCTATTGTGGTCATCTTCTTCTGATAAGAAAGAATTGAATAATTATTCCTTTTCTTGTTTGCAATAGGTCTCTTCTCTTCTTCGACTATCTTATTCACTATAGCTAGCTTATTTTCTTCTTTTGTCTTTTTCATCTCAATAGTTCCTTTATTATATTTTCCATTTCTAGAGGTATTTTATCTAGAGAAACTTGTGTAGGCTTCCTCTTCCTTTGTGCAACATCCTTCTTCTTCTTTAAATCTGTCATACAAGTTAGAAGTACTAGTAGAGAAACTTGTTCCTTTCTCAAACCCAGGGCCATATTTTTCTTTAAGTTTTGATAGCTTTTGTGATTTCACTAATTCATCAAGTATATTAGAGCCACCTTTCAACTTCAGGCCTTTTTCAATCAGCTCTTTAGCAATTGCTAATTCTTTTCTCAAGGCATCTACTTCTTCTTTCAACTTTATGCACTCTTCTAATTTAGACTATAGTTCAGTTTGAACTACATATTTTTCTCTTCTTTCTTCTTCCACTTCAGTCTTCAAGCTAATCACCATTTTATTATATTCTTCAAGTCTTTTGGTTAGATTATCAATCTCTTCTTGTGCATGAAACATTTGTTCTTCATTCTCCTTCTTCAATCTTTTAATATCACCAAGAGCATTGATGAGTTCACCTTCTACATCTACTCCTTCCTAATTATCGAAGGTTTCATCTTCTTCATCTCTATCAAACCTCTCAATCTCTTCATCAGAGGTAGTTGTAAATGGGTCACCCCGATAGAAACTTCCATGTTCATCATCTGATCTACCATTTACATCAGATGATCCATCTTCTTCATTTATGTGCAGATTATTTTTACTATCCTTTTCCATATCAGAATCATTTACTTCATCATAAAAACATTTAGAAACAAAATGATTATAGTGATTACCTCTATGTTTCCTGAATCCATTTCTTGATCTTCTGAAGGAATCAGCTTGCTCTTCACTAGGCTCTTGCAATCTGGAGGTAGATGTTTCTTCTTCATCACATCTTGTTACAACTTCACTTCAGAACAAACTTGCAGATTTCTCATCTTTATTTGTCTCAATACTTTCAGATTCATTGTGACATCTCTCAATCAATGACTGTACCTCAACATCGCTTTCTTCATGCATCCTCTTCAGCTTGTTCCACACTTCATGTGCACTTTGACAAATATGGAACTTGAAAACCTATTAATAATTGCATACATTGCCTTAGCATTATAATAATATGCCCTCTTTTCACCCTTAGTATTTAGAACTATAGTAGGAGATGTATATCCATATGCCACTGACATCCATACACCAAATCCTATGGATACCAAATTCAACTCCATTTTTTTGTTCCACCATATATAATCTGATCCATTAAAGAAACGTACTCCTACTGTACATGAGCCTTCTTCATAGTCCATTCTTGTGTTCATATAGCAGGATCTACCTGAGCTGATTAAGCTTCTCCTAGGGAACCTAGGGATCTAATACCAATTGTTGGAACATAATGATCTACTGAGAGGGGGGGTGAATGAGTAGATATTAAAAATTTATCTCTTAAAACCTTTTGTGTAGACTACTTTATGTAATCCTTAATGTGCAGATATTAATCATCTGATACAAAAATATGCATACACAAAGAAACATCACATAACACCATATATATGTGGAAAACTCGATATAGGAAAAACCACTATGATAGAGCCTGCTTGAGTCTACTACTCAAATCCAGGGTCACAATCCAAATCTCTGTTACAATGTTTTTAGGACTACAACCCAAGGATGCAACAACGCCCTAATTTAGAAGCCACAACTTCATGGAGATTGCAATCTCTTGTTCTAAGCCACAACTCAGTATGATAAGAACAATCTTGAATATGCATAGATTTGGTTCAACAAAACATAAGATGCATCAATACATACAGTACATTGTTGCACTTACTGTAACTTACTTTATGTTGTTGAAACTGTACTCTCAGGAACACACACCCTAATCTTTGCACTCTCTTCTGCACATAGAACAATCACTATTCTATCTTGCTGCTCTTCTCTTCTTTTCTTTTTTGTAGTGTCTCATACATCTGCACTATACATACTCTTCTCTCTCAACCTCTGCTTCACACACAGTGAACATACTTCTGTTCAACACCTTATGCACTTGTTGACCACACACACACACAACAGATACAACTCCTATAAATTTTTTCTTAGATTGTCTTCCTCCTGTTTAGCTCCACTGATCTACATTCTCAGCCTCAATATTCTCACCACCATTCAAATATTCTCAAATCTTTTGTTAGGGTTTCCTTAGCTTGCAAACTTCACTAGAAAGCTACCTTTTCTTTGAGCCACACACTACTATCCAACTCATCATTAATTCATCTGATAGGTTCTATCAGTTATCTTCATTGTCACTTTACCTTTGCATCTAGATGATTCCAAATTTAATTCAATTACAGAGAATTTTCCTCATTCTCTCTATCGAACGCTAAAATATGATTCTACATTTGATACATTCTTTTGTTCATCTAATCTAATTTGATCTCAATCACCTGTTAGGGTTTACCACATATCTTTCTCTACACCATGTATATGTGCATCAAGCCTCACAACATTAAATTTTGTCTCAGAAGGTTTGCTAAGAATAGCAACCCGTGAAACCCTAGAATCAGATATGTATTAAATGCCTTCTCCTATTCAATTCATCTGATTAGATCTCGACGACCTTTGTAATCTATTTCACTGCCTTGAAGATAAAATCTTCATTTAATTGGTCACTTGGTGCAACTAGACCAATTAACTCCTTCCTCTATGTTGGTTACTAGATGAAACCATCTTCACATTGAGTTAGCCGTTTATGATTACTACATTCAAATCTGAGCCATTGATCTTCTTCGTGCCACAATCCATAGGCTCTCATTAATCATTATATCTTTGAAAACTTTTTCGTCAGATCAAATACCTTTAATCATGCGTCATCAATCTCCACCGACTAATGATAGTTGTTGGATCAATCATCTTTTGATCTTCATTGCCAGCCTCCTTCATACATCACTTTCCATATGCAGAGTCCACTAGGACATACTATCCCCTCAAGCTTTGACATTGGGCCCACACAAACTTGCATGTCATCCATGTCATTGCCACACAACTCACAACAATGATGTGAGTTGGTATGTTGATCAAATTTTCTTTTACCACTTGTCATCACATGTTATCATTCACCATCGTCACCTTCACTTCTTTCTTTGATGGGTCCCACCATCTTCATCAATGGTCAATGTCCATCCATCATGGATTAATCTCCACCATACTCTACTGACCCAATGAGACTTAGCTAGGATCCATCAAAAGCTTAGTGGAACTGATGGGCACCATCAAATTACCTTAATCACAATCGTTGATCACACGCCATAACTGATGGCCTTGATGTAATCATTCTCTACCATCTGGTTACTAGGTCCCATAGTCGGCATCATACTCCTATCACATTTCTCAAGTGGTCCCCACCATCCATGCAACATCAACATCATTGTTGTACAACTGGCATCATCATCCATGTAGATAAGATCTCACCAAGACACGCATCCACCACTTGTGCAATTCCAAAGTATCATAAGGGAATATACAATATTCTCAACAAGTCTCCCAGAAAAGACTTAAATATTAACTCCCTTCAAAATGACTAAGTTACTTCAATGAAGACATCACCCAATACACCATTCCAATGTGGGGTCCACATGTCATCAGATGTCCACATCATCACCATGTCACAGCTTCGTAATCCACAACAAGGATGTGGATTACCGTTTACTCAATCTCATCAAGCCACATGTCAGCATCATCATTATGGTTTGGTTTCACATTGAGTGCTTCCTTACTCCTTATAGCTCCATCGCTTAGTTTGTAGAAATCTTAACTTAGGAGCCTATTTTTCGAAGATTGTGAACTTTTGAAAAACTGCGACAGTGATTATAAAGAGAGCCTTCTTCCTTATTAGTCCATTAGATAAGTCACCAAGTCAGAAGGTTATGAAACTCTAGAACCCCACAACATAGGTTAGAAAAACTTGGAATTTTGTGACTGCATTCACTTTCACCGAACTGATGGTAATGTATATCCTTAAAGCTCTAGTTAGAGGGGTTGGTCATCTTCGCAACTATAAAGACATAAGTTGCAACTAATGCAACAAATAACCGTCATTACCAAGTCAACATAAAAATAGAACATTTTGAGGATGCCATGATTGCAAACAAATTAGGGTTTATTTATAAACCCTAATTTCACACAAGAATAGAATTGATTCCTTTTTGGGGACATCCAACACTTTCTTGACCTGGAAAGCACATGACTAGAATGCTCTCAAAAAACCCATCATGAATCTGCCAATCAATTCACCATCAGGACCACTGCTCTCTCATCCATCTTTTTTCATCATTCCAACAAACTCCTTTGCCTTATTTTCCCTTTTGACATCAATGACAACTATATGCACTTCAACACAAGATCAACACACTTCTCCTCTTACCCGTGCTTTTGACATTAATGACAACATATTCCAACACTTTCATGAATTCACATTTCTTGAGATTTATCATCAACTTCTCCTTATTCAACTTCTATAAAACCATGTCAAGATGTTGCAAGTTCCCTTCCTTTGTCTTGCTAAACATAAGAATGTCATCTAAATATACAACAACAAATTTTCCAATAAAAGTCTTCAAAACCTCATTCATTAACCTCATAGATGTACTCAAATAATTTAAAAGTACAAAGCGAATTACCATCATTTCATATAGACCTTCATTGGTTTTAAATGAAATCTTCCATTCATCTCCTTACCTTATCCTAATATAATGATAACCACTTTTTAAGTCAATCCTTGAAAAATAGCATGCACCTCCCAAGCAATCCATTAAATCCTCCATCCTAGGGACTGAAAACCTATTCCTAATGGTGATTTTGTTGATTTCCCTAGAGTCAGTACAAATTCTCCAATCCCCATCCTTTTTAGGTGCTAAAAATATATGGATAGCACAAGGGCTCAAAATTTCCCTTATTAGGCCTTTGTCTAACAATTCTTGGACTTGCCTTCTTATTTCTTCATTTTGTTTATGGGTCATCTTGTATGCAACCTTATTTGGAAAATTTGCACTAGGGATCAGGTCTATATGATGGCTTACATCTTGCATGGGAGGAAAAGAGCTAGGTAACTCATCAATTGCAATATTCTTATATTTTTATAACAAAGCTTGAACCTCACTAGGTATAGCTTCAACCTTATTTAGTACTAAAATAGGTTTAGGTCTGATTATTAAATAAAATCCTTGTCCACCTTCATCCTTCATTTTTTTCAAACATTACTTCTCCCCAACTAACATAGTACTAGAGAACCAATTTATTTATCAAACTCCTCATCTTGTATGAGTGTCAACATAAATGAAACTCCATCCTTATCTATTACATAAACATTTTTGTGGCCATCATGCTTAGCTTTTCTATCATATTGCTAGGGTCTTCCTAGCAACACATGACAAACATCCATGGGGATGATGTCACAAATGATTTTCTCTTTATAACTCCCAATATTAAACTCTACCTATGTTTTCTCATTTACCAAAACTTGTTGACCCTTATTCAACCAAGACACTTTGTATGGTGTGGGGTGAGGAATTCTCTTCATGTCTAACTTTTCAACCATTTCTAAGGAAACCAGATTATCAGTAGAACCTGAATCAATAACTACTTTGTATACCTTTCCATGTGACTTGCATGTGATTCTAAAAAGTGATTTCTTTTGTGGAGGCTCTTTGACTATTGGCACTGTAATGAGTGTTGTTCTCATCATCAAATCTCACCTACCTCAGGAGAACCATGTTGAGATGGTGAATTAACTCTTTCATTTTCTTCCTCATGCACAATTTGGGTTCTTCGTTCACCTCCATGGGAACTTGATTCTTTCTTGTTCGGGCACTTCCATGTTGGATGACCAAATTGGTTGCAATTGTAACATCTTCCTAAGAAGGTCTTAGACCCTCTTCCTTTTCCACCAAACCTACCTCTGCCACTAGGTCTTCTTCCTCTGAAATTACCTCTACCACTTGACGTACCACTTTGCTCTTGGTGGTTGTTTGATTCTCCTTGTTTCTTTTGTGACTACCCTCTTCCACCAAATTTTCCTCTACCTCTGAAATTCTTGCCTCTACCTCTTCCATGCTTCTCATCTCCTTTTGATCCTTTCCTTTTCCTTGAAAACCAATTGAAAACACTCCTCAACTGTCCTAGGTGTTGTAAGACCAATTTAATCTTGAATGTTGAGTCTAAGCCCATTTAGATACCTTGCAACCTTGTCTACCTCATATTCTATATGTCATGCTCTAATACTCATTTTATAGAATTCTTTAGTATATGCCATCACATCTAACTCCTTTTTCTTTAAATTTTACAACTTCCTAAAGGTCTAAATAGCATAATCTACAGGCAGAAATTGTGCTTTCACCTTAGCTACCATTTTGTCCCATGAATTTATCTTATTCTTGCCCTTCTTTACTCTTTCTTCTTGAACATAGTTCCACCATGTTAGGGGCAGGTCCCTTCAACTTGGTTTTTTAAAATTTTACCTTCTTATCATCGTGTACCTCCTTAAATTCAAGGAAATTATCAAGAGCATCTATCCAACCCAATACTTCTTCACTGTCCATCTTTCCACCATACATAGGAAATTCAACTTTCACCATTGGAGTATTATCCCCCTTTATAGCCTTTAACATCTTGAACATTCTCATCTCTTCAGGGTCTAGGTCCTTATCACCATGGATTCCTACTTGAGGGTTCTCACTCTCACCCTCATCCTCTTTATCACTTTGGTCACCACTGACCACACCTCTTCTTTGGTTCTTATCCAATGCTACAATTTTGGCAAGGGAAACTTCATGAGACTCATTATAAAGTCTCACCTCCTTTTCATATTTTTCATTTAGTTCTTTGACTTCTTTGGCTATTGGATTTCTCTTTGGAGGCATCTTGCTTATGCCAACTTTCATCCACTTTTCCACTTTTCAATTAGAATCTATGCTCTGATACTACTTGATGTAGATAAGGGTGGATTAGGTTTAAAAAATATATCTTAATAACTTATTCAAGTCTCAAAACCATAACAATGGTGAATTTCACACAATTTCACAATTCTCCTTCTAGGTCTCAAAACCTAGGTTTTCAGGAATTTCTCTTAGAGAAGGCCACTAACCCACATACCATTGAACATCTCAGATACCCATTAGGCCCAATTTTAAAATATCTCATTTGTGAATAGTGTTATTTTGGAACAACTTCCTCAAACTAGGTCTGATATGTTGCTCAAAGGAAAAATTAGGCCACTTTTCCAAAGCAAGTGTATGAAATGCAACCACCAAATATCAAATTTTCATTCCAGAAGCTCTAAAAAGTCATATAGGGTCATATTTTATAGGTTTCAACACCAAAATTCATCAAAAAATTGTTTTCACCCAAAATATCAATCCTAACTAGCATTCCTAAGCCTAACACATAAAGATGTTAGGATAGGGCAAGCTCAAATCTACCCCAAACTCCATCTCCTACTCAAATAAATTCAAAATTAGATAAAAAAATTCAACCCCTCCATTCCACTAATTTTGGCCAAGTTTCAATGGTAAATGGACTACAAATCATGACTTTTGTTCACAAACCCTTAAACCTAGGGTTTACGTGCAGTATGTAGAAAAATGCTTCAAACTACCTTATGTCTCAATGAAAATCAACAAAACCATAACGAAATTAAGGTGGATTCACTACTCTATTGATTTCAATTCATTTAATGGCCAATAGTGAATGTATGAAACCATACAGATTTAGAACCTACAGGAAAACACTAAAAATTCATGGAAAATAGAGTTCCTTTATTACTTTATCCACCAAAATCACTTCAAAAGTGTTTCCTTGAAGTTTATGAGGCCTTTGAAACATGTTCAAACTGAAAACCAATTATCTCAACTAATTTTCAATCTAGATGACCGTTCACCTTCCTTACAAAGTAAAATTTACAAAGTTGCAAAACAACTTTTTGCAACATTTTAACAACATTTACAAAACTCACCTAAACGACCATTACGTTTATGCTTTACTTTGAATTTAATGAATAATTATTATTATTGAAATATAAATTGAATAATAATTATTTATTAAATTCAAAGTAAATCATAATTTATATTTGTGGAAAGCTGAGAATCTCCTTTAAAAATCCTTTTTGTTTCATCAATTTTGGGTAAAAAAAATTCATCAACCACATACCAAGTACACATACCCATCATATTGCCACTTTTTCTCCCATCATGATCCTGCACATATACCAAACTATATTATCACTATAATTGGTTATGTCACTAACTAGCACAAAGGCTGGGGCTTTTTTGGGCACAAAGATCTCATCTTCACACCATTTTATTGTTTATTTTTCATGCAAAACAATTTCCAAATTACTATTTAATTTATTGAATTTTTTATTTGCTTCCTTCATCAAACCTTTTGATATTAAATAAGTTGCACCTATTTCAACTCGAGCATAATGTAGTTCAACAATATCATAAAAAAACAAGTAAGATGAATTTTTGTCCCCTCCATATCTATAATGTCAAAATTGAAAAGTTGGCCTTCACCTCTTTGTTTATGGAAATGGTACATCTCTCTAATATGTGTTACATGCCCTTTCATTGACCAAACTTTTGATAAATGTTCAAATATTTAATAGCGTTGACATTTGGATGACTGTTTTTTTGTGAGGGGATAGCTGCACACCAAATTTAGGGGTTCATTTAGAAGGAGAAGGTGACTTTCGCCCCAACATTTCTCTTCTTGTTGCTTGAAGAGATACCTAGGGGTCACAATGATTTGACAATCTGACATAGCCACAACTAAGCTAAATATGATTAAGGTCCTAGAAAATAAGCAAAACAATATATTGGACATATTATATTATGCACATACGAAGGAGGAAGAGAATTTTGAAAAATAGAGAAGAAACAACGAAACCCACCTTATATCCTAAACATTTCTATAGACGTAGTCTCACAAACATACGAGGGGCCCTATTTTCAAGGAACCTAAAAACAACAAGTCATTGTAGTTGGAAGGTGGTGTTCCTATTTTCATATGGTGTCCAACAAACAAGATAACCTTATATCACTCAACCTGCACTTCATCATTGCCAAATTTTTGAAAGGACAAGAGTTGAAGGACCGGAGAGGGAACGACATCTCCATCATTGATGGAACAAATTAAAAATAAAGTCAAAGTTGGTTGTTTATTTGCAGCCTACAAAGACAAGTTAAATTGAGGAAAATATACTTCATCACACCAAATGGATAAAAGGAGTGAGGAAACAAAGGATGCAAAGAGATGTTTTTATGTGCTAGAAAAGTTGAATGCATATGTACTTCTACATCTATATGCTTTACCAGGGTTAACCATGTGTGTATACACCTAGAGGCCAATAGAACTAGAAACATAAATAGTAAAGGGTATGTGGTGTGCATTTCTATACATTTGAGAATCCTAAAATTAAAGGAACTGAAAGGAAATAATAACAACAAATTTGCAACAGGTATAAGGAAAAGGAAATATAAACTTATATAATCAAGACTTGGAGACTAATGGATGACACCCTTAGAGTCAGACTCCATAGCGGAACCTGTGAGGGGTGTCACCAAATAAATTTTGGGTGGCTCTGGAGACCCATCCACAAATCCCAATTCTGCAGACATGGTGTGGAAAATTTTAGAGGGAGGAAATGTTGCAATTATAGTTGACTAATTGGAAGCTCTATTTCCCAATAAAAATAAAACATTAATGTATTGCAACATCCAATGGTAACTAGTAGACAACTTAGAAATATGTATAATTTGGCAACCATTTTACTATTTTTATTAAATTAAAATGGGTAAAACCATTCCACTTTTAATATTTTCCAAACAATAGGAGATACAACAACAACAATAAAAATCATAAATGCAAATGTATATATCCCTATATGTACCTGTTTATCTTTGAGGTCGCTTATATATGTATGCATGCAATTTTTTACTATATTTGTATATATACCTATATGAAAATATTTGTATATGTTGGCAGTTGGTCCCTTCATCCTTTCTTATCCAAACAATAGGATATACAATAACAAGAATAAAAATGATTAAGTACATATATGCATTGAATTTTCCCTTTGTCTACAAATTTTAAAAAACACATATAACCAGATATATATATCCATATGTACACATGTGTATATTTATTTATATGTACACTGGTATATCTAAATAAATGTGTATACTATATTTATTCTTGACTATGTAGTCATTGACATGCCAAGCAAGAACCTACATAAAAATGTTCATAATGTCAAAGGTGCACAGTGGTAAGAAGGAACAATAAGCAGAGGGTGAAAGTTTTGCAAGCCAACAACATATTTTAAACATTGTAGCCTACTAAAATATATATACAACAAGGGTATATTGGCTACCCTGGAACACAAAAGCATAATGCAACAACTAGCATTCACCTATGGGCTATATGTTTCAAATTTCTGCCAGGATTTTCATCAGCCTAGATGGGAGTAGAAGTCCCCGACAATGGGGGCTAGTTTTAACCAATAGCCAGTGGGGAGTTTCCTAGGGCTATTTATGATGATGTAGAGTTTTCTAATTATGTGGTTCGGTAGTGGTAGAGTTGGTTACCTCAATACATAGAAGCAAAATGGTAATTTTTTTCTCATGTGACGGTTAATGCATCTCGGCACTGTTGTACTATGGCGTTGGAGGAAGTAAATGCAATAATCAATGTTGTAGTGTCAGAAAGTATACTCCAAAATGTGTGAGAAAATATATTGATTAAGTTGCATTGTCGAAAGAGCCATTATGGTGCTAATGCTATTTTTAACTCTTTTTAAATCAGAGTCTACATAAATACAAATAAAGATACCATACACATCTATTTAGATATACATGTGTATATATAAATTACTGTTGGATTGTCAAACAAGTCACAGTGGTCTTGGTCTGTATATATGGATATATATATCTACCTATATGTATATTTTTAAATATGAAACAAGGAATTCAATACATACATATACATATGCATACATACATATACATACATATGTGTGTGTGTGTGTGTGTGTGTGTGTGTGTGTGTGTGTACATATGTCTATGTTTCAGGGAATTCAATATAATTTCACGTGAGGGTTAATGCAGCCTAGCATTGTTGTATGATGGAAAAGAAGGAAGTAAATGCAATATTCAATGTTGTTGTGTGGAAAAGTATTAAAACATACACAAGAAAGGGTTGGGAAATAGAATTGGATAACATTAATTTTGATGTACAATTTACATTCCATACCATTCCCTTTCAATGGATTTTAAATTAAATTTTTCAAAAACAAAGCAAGCAATAAGTTGTACAAAATGTGTATAGAACAAAAGATGCACAAAGATAACATGGACCAATAGCCAAAAGCCAAAAAACATACACAGAACAAAATAATTTGAAAGCAATGCAAAGGTACAAGTCAATATCATGTTTGTACTTTATACCAATCTACAAAATTTTAGAATTTTGAAAGTTATAAACAATTCTTGTCACAAGGACAATAGAATAAGAAACTCCTAAAGTGTCATACCAAGGAAAAAAATACATGAGGACACAACTCTTAATTAAATGCACAAAAATGTTTACCTGGCTTAAGATATGAAGAATACAAGAGCTAAATTGTGGCAATCAAAAGCTTGTTACACGAAGCTTCAAAGAGATGAGAAAAAGAGAATATCATGGAACATATTGATACAAGACAATAAATCTATGTAACGGTTGGCTTGTCAATTCAAAATTCAAGCTACATTAAATTTGGTACTAAATATTATAGAAAAATAGGGAAACTATAAAAGAGCTATTAGAAAGACACTTAATAATCATAGGAAAATGACAGATGATCGGAAACCCTTATTAAATAGAATGTAAAAACATGCACAATAGAAGAGGTGAACTACAACAATGAACAATTTGTTATGGGGATGTGGTAAAAATAATATCATGAAACATATCAATACAAGACAAGCAATCTATGTAATAGTTGGCTTGTCAATACAAAATTTGAGCTACATTATTTCGTACTAAATACTATAGGAAAATAGAGAAATTGTAAAAGAGTTGTTAGAAAAACACGTAAGAATGACATGTAAATGAAAAATGATCGAAAACCCACATTAAATAGAACTTTAAGAAAGGTAGGATAACATACATAAACAAAAAAATTTGAAAGAATCCCAAAGGTACAGATAAATGGCATCTTTGTAGCTTATTGGTCTACAAAGTTTTAGAATTTACAAGAGCTAAACCACGATAATGAACACTTTGTCACAGGGAGCCTGAAACAGATGAGGAAAAAAGAATATAATGATGCATATTGATACAAGACAAACAATCTATGTGAGAGTTGGCTTCTCAATTCTAAATTCAAGCTACATTATTTGGAACTAAACACTATAGAGAAATAGGTAAATTGTAAAAGAACTATTAGGAAAATACTTAAGAACCATATCAAAATAAGAGAATATCAAAAATCAACTTTAAAATATGTAGTATAGAGCAAGAAAACTACAATAATGAATAGTATTTCATGGGGAACTGAAAAAAACATCATGAAGAGAAGTTTGTTATTGTGAACTTCAAACAAATTAGAAACAAAGAATATCATGAAACATATTGATACAAGGCATATAACATGTTCCATACAAACAAAATAACCATGACAAAAAAATTAGAATTTTAAAAATTGAAAACAATCCTTCTTACAAGAACAATAGAATAATTTTCTACATGGAGCTTCCAACAAATGAGGGGAAAAGAATATCATAAAACATATTGATACAAGAGAAAAAATATATGTAACAGTTGGCTTGTCAATTCTAAATTCATTTTTTTTTTGCAATCCTTATCAACCAATGAGGGACATTTAGGAACATTCTTTGTTCAAGAGGTAAGCTCCACATCATCATAAAAAACCCTAGGGAAGTCTTCTCTATTTTTCTATAATATTTAGTGCCAAGTAATGTAGCTCGAACTCCCAATTAAGTCTATGGTATTATAGCTATTTTACACAAATCATTGCTACCCATTTCCTTTACAAGTTCTATTTAATGTGGGTTTACTACCAAAGAATGTACCTCAAATTTTCAATTGACAAGCCAACTCTTACATAAATTTATTGTCTTGTATCAATATGTTTAATGTGGGTTTTTGATCAATTTTTATTTACTTGTGATTCTTAAGAAAACTATGATAATGAATAGTTTTCTATGGGGAACTGAAAAAAAGAGTATCATGAAGAATAGTTTCTTATGGGGAACTTGAAATAGAGGCGAAGGCAATAATTTTTACAACAGTCTACTATCAAACCAACACCACAATGGCTCTTTCGACCATGCAACTTAATCAATATATTTTCTCACATAGTTTAGAGAATACTTTCCCATACACACACATATATATATATATATATGCATACATATATATATACATACATATATATACATATATATATACATACATACATATATATACATATATACATACATATATATACATATATACATACATATATATACATATATATATACATAGATATTTATACATATATACATACGTATATTTTAAATTTTAGCTACATTATTTGGCACTAAATATTGTAGAAAAATAGGTAAATTGTAAAAGAACTATTAGAAAAATACTTAAGAACCATATGAAAATAATAGATGATCGAAAATCAACTTTAAAATATGGAGTATAGAATAGGAAAACTATGATAATGAATAGTTTTTATGGGGAATTGAAAAAAACAATATCATGAAGAGCAATTTGTTAGCGCGAACTTCAAACAGATTAGAAAAAAATAATATTATGAAACATATTGATACAAGACATATAACATGTTCCATACAAACAAAATAACCATGGCAAAAATTTCAGAATTTAAAAAATTGAAAACAATCCTTCTTACAAGAACAATAGAATAATTTGGAGCTTCCAACAGATGAGAGGAAAACAATATCATGAAACATATTGATACAAGAGAAAAAATATATGTAACAGTTGGCTTGTCAATTATAAATTCATAATTTTTTTGCAATCCTTATCAACCAATGAGGGACATTTAGGAACATTCTTTGTTTAAGAGGTAATCTCCACGTCATCATAAAAAACCCTGGGGAAGTCTTCTCTATTTGTCTATAATATTTAGTACAAAGTAATGTAGCTCGAATTCCCAATTAACTCAGCAACGTTATAGCCATTTTGCATAGATCATTACTACCCACTACCCTTACAAGTTCTATTTAATGTGGGTTTAGTGCCAAAGAATGTACCTCAAATTTTCAATTGACAAGACAACTCTTACATACACTACTTGTCTTGTATCAATATGTTTAATGTGGGTTTTTGATCATTTGTCATTCACTTGTGATTCTTAAGAAAACTATGATAATGAACAGTTTTCTTTGGGGAACTGAAAAAAAGACTATCACGAAGAACAATTTCTTATAGGGAACTTGAAATAGAGGCAGAGGCAACTATTTTTACAATAGTTTTCTATCAAACCAACACCACAATGGCTCGTTTTACAATGCAACTTAATCAATATATTTTCACATACATTTTGGAGTATACTTTCCCATACACACACAAATATATATACATATACATATACATATATATATTATTTGGCACTAAATATTATAGATAAATATGTAAATTATAAAAGAACTATTAGGAAAACACTTAAGAACCAAAAAAAATGATAGATGATCAAAAACCAACATTAAATAGAACTTATAAATATGGAGAAATATTCAACTCGAGAGACAAAAAATTGGCTTAAATTAGGACAAGATCATAGAATGCACTATGAAGAGGATGTATTCTCACTTGCAATCAATCCAATACATAGAAATCACTAAATAGAGGATTGATGTAGACCATTTGTGATTATGATCTAGGATAATGGTTCTTAAATTTTATAGTTTAGGTCAAATTATATGTGAAATTAAGATAAAGTAAGCATTAAGACTTTGCATTTACAACAACAAAAATACAACATCAAATAAACTCGCCATAGAAATGATAAAACCATATACCTTATTCAAATTAAAAAGCTTACAATGAAAGACCTTGCTGGAAATTAAATCTTCAATATTGTATGTTGATCCTCAAATGAAGATCAAAGATCTTGTAATGAAAAATCTCATAGAAGATTTTATCTTAGAGATTAGTTATCATACTTATCATCATATATTTGAAGGAACATCATACATTTTAATGGAAATGAATAGTTTGTTATAGCATACTAGAAAAAAGAAAGTTATAGACAAATAGGGAAATTATAAAAGACCTATTAGGAAAACACTTAAGAATCATAGGAAAATGATAGATGATCAAAAACCCACATTAAATATAGCTTTAAAATATGGAGAATAGAAGAGGAAAACTACGATATTGAATAGTTTTCTTTATGGGCCTAGAGGAAAGAATATCATAAAACATACTGATACAACACAAGCAATCTATGTAACAGTTGGTTTGTCAATTCTAAATTTGAGCTACATTATCTAGCACTAAATATTATAGAAAAATAGGGAAATTGTAAAATAACTATTACAAAAACATAAACACATACATATATACATATATATATATGAATAGTTTGTTATAGAATACTGAAAAAAAAAATATAATAGAAAAATATGGAAATTGTAAAAGAGTTATTAGGAAAACACTTAAGAATCACAGGAAAATGACAAATGATCAAAAAACCACATTAAATAGAACTTTAAAATATGGAGAGTCAAAGAGGAAAACCATGGTATTGAACAATTTGCTTTGCGCATATGGAGGAAAGAATATCATAAAACATATTGATACAACACAAGCAATCTATGTAACAGTTGGCTTGTCAATTCTAAATATAAGCCACATTCCCTGGAACTAAATACTATAGACAAATAGGGAAATTGTAAAAGACCTATTAGAAAAACATACATATATACATGTATACACACACACACAGACACACACACACATATATATATATATATTACATATATATATGTATATATATATAGATATATATATATATATACATGTATATGTATGTATATATATATATATATACATGTATATGTATGTATATATATATATACATGTATATGTATGTATATATATACATATATATATATATATATATATATATATATATGTATATATATATATCTATATAGCTCACAGATTCTGGAGCAAAATAGTTTTAAAACCCTTCAATCTAGTATAAAATAGAGGAGGTGTCAATGATTTTTAAAATAGTCTGCTATCAAACCAACACCACGATGCCTCTTTCGACAATGAAAATTAATCAATATATTTTCTTGCACATTTTGGAGTATACTTTCCCATACACACACACACACACACACACACACACACACACACACACACACACACACACACACACACACACATATATATATATATATATATATGTAATATACATATATATACTTTGTGCATCTTTGGTGTTATACACATTTTGTACAGTTAGTTCCTTGGTATCTTTTTGATAGATTTAACTTCAAATCCTTACAAAGAGAATGCTATACAATGTGAACGGTATGTGGAAATTAATGCTTCAAAACATTCATATATACATATATACGCATATATATATATATATATATTGAAGAAAAATAGAGCAATTATATAAGAGGTATTAGAATAACACTTAACAACCACTAAACTAATATAGACAAAATTTATGCATATACATATTCATATGTATATAGATATATGAATATGTATATGTAGATGTATCTATGCATATGCAATGCATTTCTGATGGAGAGTGTAATAAATGGAAGGTATGATACATTTTTTAAGGAGAATGCAATTTGTTGCTACTACTTATACTTATGCATCGTTCCTTCCTTTGTTCCACCCTCCATCTAAAAGAACTTCACTTTTTTGATTGCATATGCATATATACATATACATATACATATGCATATATGTATCAACAGTAAATAGGAAACAAAGAACAAAGTTATAGGATTGGTGCCTGAAGGTTTTCCAATAGCTTAGGGAGAGATAGAGTCCATAATTGGGAAATAAAAAAAAGAATATCATGAAGAAGAGTTTGTTATGGGAAACTTGAAACAGATGAGGAAAAATGAATATCATGAAACATAATTATATAAGACATATAACATGGTCCATCCAGAGAAAATAACCATGGCAATCAATAGTTTGTTATAAAGAGCTTCAAACAAATGAGAAAAAAAGAAATTCATGAAACATATTGGTACAAGACAAGTAGTCTATGTAACAGTTGTAAGAGGTGTTAGAATAACACTTAAGAATCGGACATAAATGATAGATGAATAGAAACCCACATTAAATAGAACTCGTAAGGCCAATGGGTAGCAATAATCTTTGCAAAATGGGTATAACACCATAGACTTAATTGAAAATTCAAGCTACATTACCTAGCACTAAATGAAGAATAGTTTGTGTACTGTAGAAATATGGATCTTTGACATTTTCATGGTCCTTTAGGTCTTTTTCCTATGATGCTTGACCTATTTTGCTTAGATTTAATGTTGTAATGTGACTTATACATTCACATTAGGCCTTGAATATTTAAATTATTAAGATTTTATTATGTCTTCTAAAGGTTTTGTGAAGTTTTGTAACACATTTCTACACTTTTCTAGACTCTTCTTATTATAAATCATCTAAATATCTATGTTTTATCACTTACCAAGTCTTATTTTTAAGTCTTGTGAAGTCTTGTAAAAAACTTCCACACTTCTCTAGGCTTGTCATCACTAATTACACCTTTCTTATGACTTATTTGGCCCCTTCATACACTTACAAATCATAATTAAGTGTAATTTTTAATATAAACCTAATAAACATCATTAAATGCAACGTAACATGTGACACCCACTTCAATTCCTTGAGTGGAACCCATTTGCCATGGAAGGTGAATGACTCCCTCTTCGCACAAAATTCAAAATAAATTCAAATTTCTTTCTGGTTTCTATTCATTAAGACCTTAGGTTGTTCTGTGATGTTATATTTTTGGGAAATTAGGGCATAAGTGTGTATAAATATGTCTTTTTTCTCATTTTATCATCTCATTCAAGTATTCATGCATTCTATCTCTCTAAGTATTCAAACATCATAGCATCATTTTATCAAGCAATTATCAATCATCTTGGAGCATCCATTAACATATATTCATACTTCAACATCAAGGGTTTGGTGAGTGCATGACATTTGCATGTTATTGGTTCATCATTTTCTTTCTTTATTTCATTTTATTATTAAGGGCTTTATTACCAAACTGGGGTTTTCCTTGTACTCTAACCCTTAACCATTTTTACCCTTTGTGCATGTGTGTTTTCAGGTCTTTGTATGCAGATTTGTCAAAGAGATAGGTGTTGAAAAGTGGTCAACAGGTCATCAAAGCTATTCAAGTCAATGTTAGAGTAATAAGTTATTACACTTAATTAACTAAGTCACTTATCACTTTAGTTACTCAAGCTAAACTTAGGCACATTAATTATTAATTATTAATTATTAAGTGTGCACACTAGGGTTTTTCCTATTAGGGTTTCATAATCTCCTTCATAAGGATTGATCTCATTGCCATTTATCAATTCCTGAATAATATCAATTTGCACATTTTCATGCAAAGCTCTGATTTCATTTTCTTTTCTCTTATGTGGAAGGTTTTTCTAGTTTACATGTTTGATCTTGGTTTCTAATAGTCAAAAAATACCTAATTCAAGCTTGGAGACAACATTCAACCTATTTTCTACAAATTTGGATCTGTCAACCTGATAAGTAGACAAGTAAATATATGGACCTACATAGTTGACATTAGAATTTGTAGATTTCTATAGGTGGACTAATTCACCATATATGGTGAATCAGTCCCTCTCCTAGGCTGGAAAAAGTGTTTTCTGAGGTTTTTAGTTCTCGACACGTCGAAACCTGTTTCAACAACTTTCACCAAAATCAGGACTAATTCACCATTTGTGGTGAATGAGTCTTAGTGGTCATCAAAAATAATTTTTGAAGCATTTCAAAACCTTCTAGAATCCACATTATACCTCTAGGTGCACTCCATTCAGCCTCATTAAGTTTTGTTTTCATTTGTTTATGTTTCTCGTTCATTTCTGCATATCACACTGTGTTTTAAAACACTACATATTTCTTAGGGTTTGCATAAATAATCAATCTATCTTTTAGTTTATTAAATTTAGGACATTTCATTTAGGCATATTTTCAATGTACTTGCATTAGTTTGAGTGAACCACCTAGATTTTGGGGTCTATCTCTCTCTCTCTCTCCTTTAGGTGAAAAATGAGCAAGAGAGACATAGAACCTTCCCAAAAATCTACGGTTCATTTTGGTGAACCTAAATTTTGAATATTATCTTTCTAATTTACATCTAAATTTACATCCTATGACTCATTTCATTAAGTTGTGTAATTACTTTTGCATCCTAGGGTTTACAAAATTGCATTAGTTAATATCTCATATAGATTTCATTTTTGCACTTCCAATCATTAAAAATTATTGAAATTTTGCATCTACATCTTAGTTTTGCATCTGAAAAGAATAGAATTCATTTTAAATTTTTTGGAGAATCTAAAAAAAAATCATCCCTAGACTCATTCGCCACCCTGGACGAATCAGTCCAGTTGCACTTTTTGTAAGAAATTTCTATTATTTTCACAACATTTTCTACATTTATGTTTTCTGATACTGCATTCATGTTTCAGTTTATAGAATTTTTGTTATTCACATTTTATTGTTCATATTTTGCATTACATTTGCATCCACCCCACCTTTGGTGGTATTTGTATGTGTGTTTGGTGCCCTATTGATAATACTTTAGTGAGACAAATTTCCCAACTCATGGCTTCCCGCGATAGCACACTCATTGTGGACATTGGGTTTGTTGGATGTTTCTGATATGTGGTTGTCATTGATGTCAACACTATTGGCATTGATATCATTTGAGGTTGTATATGTCGAGGATATTGAGAAAATTTTCATAAAGAGAGTGGCAGGTTGTCAAGGTAGGTTTGATCAACATGCTGATGGATTGCTCAGTATGTTGATGATCAAAGGTTGTTGATTAAAGGATTTATTATTGAGTATATTTAGCATATCCAAATTAACTTTCAGAGATCTGCATGAAGATTTGATCAAGTTATGAGTATCTGTGTTCTGATAGTGTTTCTATTGCTTCAGTTGGTGTTCCTGAATGAAGATGATGTGATTATGGTAATGTGAAGTGTTACATATGCTTCTTTAGTGATTTATGATGTTTGTGGACATTCCTAGATTTTTCTCTATCTTTGTTGCATGTATGCATTGATTGGTGTGTTCATGATTGGAAATTTTCTCTTGTGTTCATGTTTTTCATGTTCTTGGTCGACAGGGTAATTGTAGCATGTTCTGGATCTTCGAGGAATAATTTTTGAAGGTGTTTCATGTTTGAGGATATTATTTTGGGTAATCACTATGTTGTGGCCAACTTTGTTTGATTCAAATTGATAATTTTTATGTTTTGGGCCAACTGTTTGTATTCATTTTTTATTTTATTGAAGTTGACATGTAGATGATGTTATTCTTGGTTGCGGATATCTATGAGTGATTGTTTTATCATTTGAAGGTGTGTATGTGAGTGTTTTGTGAAGCAAAGTGTACAAGTACTATGTGCAAACAAAGTTCTAATCATTCTAAAGAAGAAGCAAAGTGTGAAGAAGTGTGAGCAAAGTTTGTGTGCTTAACCAAAACTATAATCAAGCATGAGAAGATGTTATTTTCTCAGTTCATTCTTGTGGATGTAATCCAAATCATTTTGTAAGATAGCGAGTCTTCCTTGGGAATTAAGGCTTGTTGTAATTGAGAACTGAGCTCTAGGAAGTGCACCTGAATGCTTGTGCATTCCTAGTTATTCCTTTATACTTTTAGCAGTGTATAATCTTGTGAACTAACCTCCATTGCAGTTTTTCCCCTTATAGGGTTTCCACATAAAAATCTTAGTGTTATGTGTGTTTCTGATGCATTGATGATATATGCTTTCATGGTTATTAATCAAATCTGAGAATAAGGTTAATAAGTTTAATAAGTTCAAATTTTTGAGACAACTGATTCACCCCCCCTCTCAGTTGTATGCCATTGTGTTGCCAACAATTGGTATCAGAGCAAGTTCCTTGGAAGTAGTTTAATAGATTTAGGTGATCCGAGATGGTGACATATAAGAAGGATAGTCTGAGATTTGATGTAAAAAATTATTCCTTGTGGAAGACTCGAATGGAGTGTCCTCTGAGATGAATTGGTGAATCCTATTAGAACATTACAAAGAATACGTATATCATTCCATAGAATGGTCCTTATACTTCTAGTGAGATCAAAGATGTTGAGTATAATATCAAGACTAAGGAAGCATTGGTAAGTGCCTTGACTGATTCTAAGATGAAAAATGTAATGCATTTGAAGACTGCTTATAAGATCACAAAAAATTTGGAAACATTGTATGAAGGTGATGCACATGTCAAGATTGCTAATCTGCAAATTCTAAAATGGAAATATGAAACATTGAAAATGGGTGAATATCATAACATTATTGCTTTCATTTAGAGAGTGAATGAACTTGTGTGTAATATCAGATGTACTAGTGGAACATTGGAGGAATCAGAGATCATTGGTAAAGTGCTCAGATCCTTTCCTTCTACATACAAACACAAAGTTGTTGCTATTGAGGAGATCTAGAATATGACAAATGTAACCAAGGACATGTTGATTGGTAAGCTTGCTGCTTTTGAGTTAAGTGAGTTTGGTGATGCTCTTCCTAAGATAGAATTTGTATTCAAAGTTACCACCTCTAGAAGGGATAAGCAGAGATATGATCCAGGTAAAAGTTCTTCTAGAAAGGTGTTCAAGTATGAGGAAGAAATGAGAGATTAAAGGAGAAGAGAGAAAGCTAGATGAGCTTGAAGCACTTTTTGTCAAGAGAGTACCTAGAGGAGAAGGTAAGTATAAAGGGAAATTGCTTCTTAAATTTTTTTCTTGCAAATAAAATGTAAGTATAAAGGGAAAGAGTTCCTAAGAAAAGACCTAACAAGCCTAGATTCCAAATAAAATGTTATTATGTTGTTGATGAAGGTGTGATAGATGACGAATCTGATAAAGGAAATGCAAGTCAAGATGAATGGGTATTTATTGTTATCAAGGAAAATGATCTAGTGCCTACTGAATGTGCTAGTTGCATGAATGTGGAGAAAGCTCTAGCTACCAGAATTGAAGAAAAGGATGAATGGGTGATTGACATTGGTTGCACTCATCACATGATAGATGATAAAAGTAAATTTGTGAGTCTTGAAAAGTATGATAGTGGTGTTGTAATATTTGGTGATGATTAAGCTGGTGTAATCCATGGTAGAGGATCCATTTCTCTTGATGGTAAGAATAATACTGATGATGTTCTATATGTTGAAGGTTTGAAGCGCAATCTTTTAAGTGTTGGACAAATGGTTGACAAGGGATACAATTTTCAATTCAATGATGGAAAGTGTACAATATTGGGAAGTTTAGAAAATGTGATTGCATCAGGTACAAAAATAAAAAGGTAATATCTTTCACCAGAATGTTGCTAGTAAAAGTTGTTTGATTGTTGAAGTTGATGAAAGTGGGTTATGGCATAGGAGATTGTGCCATGCAAACTTTGACAATATTATCAAGATAAGTTCTACTTAGGCTATGAGTGATCTTCCTAAGTTGGTAAATCCTTCTAATACCATATGCAAGCAATGTTATTTAGGGAAGCAAAATAGAGTTTCATTTTGAAGCAAACAACATTGTTCAAATGAAGTATTGGAGCTTGTGCATATTGATTTGTGTGGTCCTTCAAGAGTCAAAAGTTTACAAGGAGATAGGTATTTCATGTTACTCATTGATGCTTATTCTAGATAGATTTGGGTTTCTTTCTTAAGGGAAAAATATGAAGCTCTAGATAAATTCAATATTTTTACAGCTAAGGTTGAGATAGAGACATGTCTGAAGATTAAATGTATGAGATCAGATAGAGGTGGTGAATTCATTTCTGGTGAGTTTAATTCTTTTTTTGAAGAACATGGGATAAAGAGACAATTATCTGCCCTATAGACCCCTCAACAAAATGGAGTTATGGAAAGGAAGAATAGGATAGTTATAGATGTTGCTAGGACTATGATGCTTGAAGGAAATGTCCCTCATATCTACTGGAGAGAAGCTGTGAGTATTGTTGTTTACACTCTCAATCGGGTAAATATCAAAGGTGATACCAATAAGACCCCTTATGAGCTATGGTTTGGTCATAAGCCTATTGTTAGATACTTCAAAAAATTTGGGAGTAAATGCTATATCAAAAGAGATGAAGATATAGGAAATTTGTATGCTAGGATTGATGAAGGTATCTTTCTTGGTTATTCTACTAAAAGTAAATCCTACTGGTGCTTCAACAAGAGATTGAGGAAAGTAGTCGAAAGTGCTAATGTCAAGGTTGATGAAGACACAGTTAGACCATCTAGAACCTATGGATATGATTTAGATGATCAAAATGTTAGTTTAGTTTAGACTCAAAATCAAGTGCAAGCCATTCCAACAAATCAAGAAAGCCAAGAGGAAGGAAGTATTGAAAGTACTGAAGTGAGAACACAAGAGCATGAAGTTCAAGAACATCCCAAGACTCCAAGGTATGTAAGATTGAATCATTCAGAAGATCGCATTATAGGTGATAAGAACAAAGGTATTCAAACTAGGAGAAGAATTGTAGAAGAATACTGTTTTATTTCAAAGACTAGGCCTACTAATGTCAATGAAGCATGCAAAGATGAACATTGGATGGAAGCAATGAAAGGACTACTTCAAATTGAGAAGAACGATACATGGATTCTTGTTCCTAGATCTAAGGACAAAAATGTAATTGGAACAAAATGGCTCTTTCAGAACAAACTAAATGAGCAAGGTGAAGTTGTTAGAAATAAAGCAAGAGTGGTGTGTAAAGGATATTCATAGATGGAAGGAATTGACTTTGAAGAAACTTTTTCTCCTATTGCTAGGATTGAAGCTGTGAGATTATTTATTTCTTATGTTGGTTACAAAAACTTCAAGGTTTATCATATGGATATCAAGTTAGCTTTTCTAAATGGTGAACTAAAAGAAGAAGTGTATCTTGAGCAACCTAATGGATTTTAATTGACTGATCAGGGAGATATGGTTTGTCAGTTGAAGAAAGAATTGTATGAACTTAAGCAATCCCCAAGAGCATGGTATGCCAGATTGGATAAGTATTTGTTGAAACTTGGATTTAATAAAGGTTTTGTTGATAGTAATCTGTATTTCAAGATTGATCATGATAAAGATTTGATTCTTGAAGTCTTTGTTGATGATATCATTTTTGGAGGAGATGATAGTTTTTGCATGAAGTTTCTTGATGAGATGCAGAGTGAGTTTGAGATGTATATGATTGGAGAAATGAAATTATTTTTGGGATTGCAAATTACTCAACTAGACAAAGGGATCTTTATATCTCAGTCCAAGTATGTGAAAGAATTGCTAAAGAAGTTTGGTATGGAAGATTCAAAGCCAGATGGTACACCTATGGTGACCGGATGTAAGTTGACACAAGATGATGATTATCCAAAAGAAAACTAGACTAGATACAGATCGATGATTGGTGGATTGCTTTATTTGACTCAAACTAGAGCTAATATCATGAATGTTGTATGCATTATTGCAATATTTCAAATCGATCCTAAGGAATCTCATGTGATTATTGTGAAGAGAATTTTTAGATACTTGAAGGGGATAGTTGATTTTGGCCTATGATATCCTAAAGAAGATGATTTTACTTTGAGTGATTTTACTAATGCTGACTGGGCAGGAGATGTGAATGACAAAAAGAGTACCAGTGGTGGTGCATTTTTATTGGGAAAGAAGTTGATTTCATGGTTAAGTAAGAAGCATAATTTCATTCCCTTATCTACTGTAGAGGCATAATACATTGTTGCTGCTAACAATTCTACTCAAGTATTGTGGATGAAGTAGATGTTGAAAGATATCAGAGTTTTTTATGATGAACCTATTGCTATATATTATGATGATTCAAGTGCAATTAACATTTCTAAGAATCTGGTGATGCATTCAAAAACCAAGCATACATCTATCAATTTTAACTTTTTGAGAGAGAAGGTGAGTGTAAAGGAAGTCAGATTGGAGTATGTGCCTACTAAGGAAAAAATGTCACATATATTTACTAAGCCTTTTCCTAAGGATAATTTTGAGTATCTCAGAGGCAAGATAGGGGTGATTACCCCTCCTAATAAGAACTAAGATGAAAGTCATTACATCATTCCATTCATTTCATAGTCATATCTTGATTCAGATTGATGTTGTGGTGGCCCCTACTCCGGCGGAGTAGCTAGATGTTTAGAAATGTGGTTCAAATATTGTAAGAGAAATTTAATATGTATCTTTGTCATTGATTTCAAAGGGGGAGAAGATTCATGTGAAAAAATTTGTGGGGAGAAGATTTCATGTGAAAGAGTTGGGGAGAAGAGTCAAAACATGAGGGTGCGAAAGTGCCAAGAGAAATTTAGGTTGATGGTGTTTTTCACATCATGTATTTCCATCAATGCCAAAGGGGGTGATTTTTGGATGTTTCTAATATGTGGTTGTCATTAATGTCAACACTATTGGCTTTAATATCATTTGAGGTTCTACATGTCGAGGATATTGAGAAAATTATCATAAAGAGAGTTGTAGCTTATCAAGTTCAGTTTGGCCAAAATGATGATGGATCTCTCACTATGTTCATGATCAGGGGTTGTAGATTAAAGGGTTTATTGTTGATTATATCTAGCATATCCACATTAAGATTCAAAGATCCACATGAAGATTTGATTGAGTTATGAGTATCTATGTTTTGACAGTTTTTTTGTTGCTTCAGTTGGTGTTCCTGAATGATGATGATGTGATTTTGGTAACATGAAGTGTTGTGGATAATTCTCTTGTGATTCATGATATTTTTGGACATTTCTAGATCGTTCTCTATCTTTTTTGCATGTCTACATTGATCGGTGTGCTCGCGATTGGATATTTTCTCTTGTGTGTTCATGTTTTTCATATTCTTGGCCAACGAGGTAATTGTAGCTTGTTGTAGATCTTTGAGGAATAATTTTTTAAGGTGTTTCATGTTTGAGGATAATATTTTGGGTCCTCACTATGTTGTGGCCGACTTTGGTTGATTTGCATTGATAATTATTTATGTTTTGGGATAGTTTGTATTAATTTTTTATTTTATTGAAGCCAACATTTAAATGATGTTATTCTTGGTTGCAGATATTTATGAGAAATTGTTTTATCATTCGAAGGTGTTTATTTGAGTTTATTTTGAAGAAAAGTGTGTCCTATGTGTGAAAAAAGTTCAAATCAGTAGAAGGAAAAAGAAAAGTGTGAAGAAGTGTGAGCAGAGTTTATGTGCTTAACTGGAACTGTAATCAAGCATAAGCAAATTCCATTTTCTCAGTTCAATCTTGTGAATGTAATCCAAATATTTCTATAAGATGGTGAGTCTTCCTTGGGCAGTAAGCTTTATTGTAATTGAACAGCGAGCTCTAGGCAGTGTGCCTGAATGCATGTGCATTCCCATTTATTTATTTATACTTTTAATAGGGTATAATCTTGTGGACTAACCTCCATCGTGGTTTTTTCCCTAACAAGGTTTCCACATAAAAATATTGGTGTTATGTGTGTTGTTGATGTGTTGATGATTTATTATTTCATGGTTATTAATCATATCTAAGAATAAGGCTAATAAGTTTAATAAGTTTTAATTTTTGAGACAACTGATCCACCCCCCCTCTCAGTTGTCTACCCTTGTGTTTCCAATAGGGTTATCAAGAGCTCCTACTCCTTGTATTGACAATGGTGCATTAGGCATGGATAATACCACTAGTAACCATTTTCCTTCCAATAACATGCATTTTGACACACAAACTAATTCCCTTTTGCAAGACAAAGTAGTTAACATTCTCGAGGACTTAGAACATATTCAACATAACTTATATCTTGAAAAAAATTCAACCACTTCCATTCTTGCTATAGACAACATCCATCGACTACTTGAAAGTGATGAAGGCTTAGATGTTATGAAACACATTGTTGAGATATATCAAAAACATGTCTCTTCCACCTCTAGCACATCTCAACTAGCAAAAATTGTGGTTAGCCAAGGAGGATCCCACATTCCTCCTCCTTGAATCATTGCATCCATACCCACCTATACCACCCCTCAAGTTAAAACAAACATGCAATAGGTTAGTCATGTGACTCTTTCCTTCACTATTCCAACTATCATTCCTAGTTATTTTGTGGCATCGGATGTTCCATCCTCCACCACCTTTACCCCTCTCATTGTTCCCTTCACTTGTACTACCACTACATACACTCCATCACCGCTCTCTCTTCCACCCCATACCACTTATACTGATCCCCTCATCACACAACTCTTTCACACCATTTCCTCCATCTGACAACAAATATCTACCATCTACGAAATCAAAAATGCACCACCCACCTACTATGTCCGTAGTAGTCCATTTTCTTCAGAAATATTAATAATACCAATGCCACAAGGAATTGAGATTCCTAGTTTTGAGAAGTATGGAGAAAAAGGAGACCTACTAATCATGTCAATTCCTATACCACCTTATGTAGTGATTTTTTCTTGGACGATAAACTGTTCTATAGGAATTTAAAGGATACTACCTTGGAGTGGTTTTCCTCTTTACCAAATCATTCAATCCATTCATTTAATGAACTTTTTGATGCCTTTATAATCTATTTTCAAGTGCATATGACTCCCAAAAATACAATGGCTGATTTTATGAGATGTAAATAAAATAAGGATGAAAAAGTAACTGATTTCATTTCACACTATCAATCATTGTATGCTCAAATAGATATCAAGGTTCTTAATTCACATCTCCAAAAGATGTTTATTGAAAACTCACATTCAAGATAAATTGACTATGATGAAATTTCCTTCTTTCATGCATTTATGCATAGCCTTTTGTGACTATCACAACTTGATTAGTTGTCATGATGAAAAATCCACTTCTAGTCGAGCTGATAATTCTAAACAAAGCAACCAAAACAACTCACAACACTTTAGAAAAAAAAACCAAAGGATTTTTGTAGTTCAATCCACCTCCTCTCCAACCAACTCCACCTATTAATAATCAAGTGGTAGGTATTAAAATAGTGGTTCCCTTTACCTATGGGGACCCAAAGAGATAGTTCACCCCTTTGCTTAATACCCTGCATAACACTATGAATCAATTGATACAACAATAGATGATCACCTTTCCTACAATTAAACCACTTGATCCTACCAAACCTCTACCCCCAACCTTTAAACCAAATGCTTATTGTCATTTTCATCTCCAAAATGGACATGATACAAAACAATGTAAGTGTCTCAAACACCTAGTGCAAGACCTCATTGATTCTAGTTGTCTATCCATTGCGGATTTCAATGATCAGGGCAATAAGTCCATTGCCCCTCCTAATAAAAATTTGAAAATTTTCACCAAACCCATGCCTAAACATAATATCTCATTTGTAAAAGCTATTGAACCTTCAGACATTAATGTGATGAATGTCAATACAAATAATGAACAAGATGATCTTACTCCAAATGTTACCCATATTAATCCTATGGATGAAATGGTGGGTACGATAGACATTATCCCTCATAAGGGACCAACTACTAAATCTCTTGATATTACTTTTTCTCCTCAAGATATAATAAAAAAATCTCCCTGATGGTCCTCTTTACATAGCTGGCCACATCTATGATTAAGCCCACCAATGGGATATTAATAGATCCTGCTTGTGGTGAGAATGTGATCACAAAATAATTTTTAGTATTACATGATCTTTATCAAGATGATTATGAACAACCAACAACATGGATTAAAACACATAATGGTTTTGCATGCCCTATGATCAAATTGATCATACTCCCATTACAAATAGGACCTAAAATATTGGATGTAACATTCTCTATCATTCCATAGTCAGATCAGTTTCGTCTATGGCTAGGTCATCCTTTGCTTCGCTCGATCAAAGTTGTCCCTTTAGTCGTTCACAAATGTTTGAAGTTTCTGCTTGACAATGAGATATTTATTGTACACCATAGTGGCTTTAATCCATTGTCTTCTAAAGGAATTTTTTCCTTGGAAGCCTTCTAGCCTGAACCTATGGAACCCATCACCTCTCATAGAGACTTCTCTATCATTTCGATCCTATCAAAAGTTCAAAGCCAAAAAAATAGCTAAATTGTCTCTTCGCAACATGTTCCCCTCCACTTATGACGTTCACATCTTAGATGAGACAATGCTTCAACTTGAATCTGAACCTGAATAAACATTGCAACCTCCATAGAAACCAACAATAAACAATTCACCATCTTCATCTAAACAACCAAGAGATAATGAAACCAACCTTGTCATGCCTCCTTGCATTAAACAAGTTTATAAAGCAAAAGAGAAAGTGATTGAACCATATCCTTCAGTTCCTTCTGTTCCTCCTCTTTGGGAAGAAGAGGTGCCTATCATTGACCAATCCGCTCTTACATCGAAACAACTTCAAAATAGAATTAAAAGAAACCAAGATGCTCAAGAACATAGGCGTCATTTTCGTCTCCTTGCTCGTTAGTTACATGAAGAAGAAAACAAAGAAAATCATAATCCACATTTGATAGAAGCAATGCATGACCACCCTCCTCCTCCTCTTGACCCATGATAAGATAGTCCACTACCACAATCACAACAAGAGATACACTCTCCTTCAAGAATAGTTATTCATCCTTCTATTCTGATCAACTTATATGATGATGAGGAAACCACAAAGTTAGACGATGAAATACATGATGAATTCGATACATTCTTTTCCTCATCTATGAGCCTCACTGAGATATCTTCTTTTTAGAGTGATGATCCTGACACTTCACCTAGTACGACCCTTGCTCTTGTCCCTCTCACCAGTTGTTCACCTTTCAACCATGATTTGGAGGTGAATGACTTGTTAGATGGTTGACTTGGATTCACCTTACTAGAATTTTTACATTTTCCTTTTTCTTTGATTGCATGTGTGTAATGTGATCCCCCGTGCTATGTGTTTGAGGTTCTCTCTCTTTGTGCAAATTCCTCTATTTGTACCTTCATTCTTCTATATGTCATACATGGCTTTCACTTTTTACATTTTGTTGTTTTTTTTCCTTTTGGGGATGACACAAAGCATTGAGATGCCCAATGTCTCTTCCATGTTGACCCAAAAGGTACCTTTTTCTTTTTCACTTTTTTTTTTTTTCTGTTTTCCTTTTGGGGATGGCACAAAGCATTGAGACACCCCATGTCTCTTTCATGTTGAACCAAAAGGTACCTTTTCCTTTTTCTTTGTCTTTTCTTGTGTTTTCTATTTGGGGATGATGCAAGGCACTAAGACCACAATGTCTCCTTCATGTTATCCATGAGTCTTTCTTTTTCACTTTGACTTTGACTTTTTTCTTTTCACTGTTAGAAACCAATATTAGACATGCAAACTAGAAAAACCTTCCATAGAAGAGAAAAATAGAAAAAATCAAGAGCTTTGCATGAAGATGTAAAAATTGATATTATTCAAGAATTGAGAAATTACAATGAGATCAATCCTTATGAAGGAGATCATGAAACCCTAAAAGGCAAAACCCTAGTGTGCACACTTAATAATTAATAAATAATTATTAATGTGCCTAAGTTTAGCTTAAGTAACTAAAATGATAAGTGACTTAATTAATTAACCAATATGATGTAATTAATTAAGTGTAATAACTTATTACTCTAACATTCGCCTCTTGTTTTGTGTTTTCCTTTTGGGGATGATGCAAAGAATTGAGACACCCTATGTTTCTTCCATGTTGACCCAAAAGGGTTATTTTTCTTTTATTTTCCCTCTCTTTGTGTCATTATTCTAGTTATATGTACTTAGGGAATGATGACAGTTCTGAGCTCTTTCCTAAAACACTGCAACAACGAACATATTGACCCCAAACCCATAGATCCCTTATGTGTTTGGTGTTCTTATTTTTGGGGGCAACCCCTCTTTCTTTTCTTTTTCTCTCACATGATGCAGCCTTACTTGAAAGCATATGACTTTGCATAGGGTCTCTTTGAGTTGGCTCTCATGTCTTCTTTCTTTTTGCATGTTTCATTCGCTACTTTAAAGTAATTTCTCACCAAATGGTGTGTAGCAATTCCTTTAAAGTGGGGGCATACATTGGAATTATTCATCTTGCACTTTAATTTTTCATGGTTCTTAGTGCACCCTTGTTACTTCACACAATGCGTTTTTCACTTTGTCGATGAAATTGGGTGTAGTGTCCTTCATAAGCTTGATCTATCTTAGCATATGGAATTCCTCTCAGTGGCCTAATGCAATGCACTATATGATCCCCTAAGTTGTGAATATTTTATTCTTTGATTGGTACTCTCTTGGAGACATTAGACACAATGCTCCCTAAGTTATAAACCTCACATGAACCAAACAAGACTCCTTTGAACATTTCCTTTTCACATTTTTGTATTTATGGCCACCTTGCATAACACAACTTGTATTCCTGTGGTGCCATCCTGTTTGTTCATGAGTTCTAAGCATACAAAGCTTTCCTTGTCTCATGAAGCATGAACCAACATTTTCCTTTTCTTTTTGGTGCCTTATTAAATTTATCAAGAGGTATAACTTTAGTATGGTTGAGTAGGAATCCCATTCCGAGGAATGACTTTCCCCATAGTGACCTGTGTGTTTGTGAGTACATAAAATTCAAGCATATGTTTCTCACCTTTTAGGCCCTCTCACCCAGTGGAAAACCATGAGTACCGCCACCCCAGAGTGTGTATGCATTTTTCTTTTTGGATAAACAACCTAGGCCTGATCCACAACTAGTTGGAAAAATGATCAAAGCTTGATCTGACTCTTCCTTTTTCTCTTCCTTTTCCTTTTCTCTTTCATGTGTGTCCCTTTTTTCTTATGTTTAGTTCACCGTGGGATCTTCATCCCAGGGGCTTGATCATCTCTCTTTATTTTTGTTATCTCATCTTGCTAGCATAAGTACATTTGGATCCCTCTCGATATGCATGGCTACTTTAGTGTGAGTTTGAAGCAAGTTCATCCTCTCACTATTTAGTAGGGGCTAAATGTACCATAGAAAAATGGATCTTTGACATTTTCATGGTCCTTTAGGTCTTTTTCTTATGATGCTTTGCCTATTTTTTCTAGATTTAATGTTGTAATGTGACTTATACATTCACATTAGGTAGATTGAATATTTAAATTATTAAGATTTGATGATGTCTTGTAAAGGTGTTGTGAAGTGTTGTAACACATTTATACACTTTTTTATACTCTTCTTATTATAATTCATCTAAATACCTCTTTTTTATCACTTACCAAGTCTTATTTTTAAGTGTTGTAAAGTCTTGTAACAAAATTTCATGCTTCTCTAGGATTTTCATCATTAATTACACCTTTCTTATGACTTATTTGGCCCCTTTATGCACTTAAAGGACATAATTAAGTATATTTTTTAATATAAAATTGATAAACATCATTAAAATGAAACTTAACCCCTGACACCCACTTGCAAGCCTTGAGTGGGACCCATTCACTAAGGGTGGTGAATGAGTCCCTCTTGGCACAAAATTCAAAATAAATTCAAATTTCTTCTGGGTTTTTATTCATTAAGACCTTAGGTTGACTTGTGATGTTTTTTTAGGAAATTAGGGTATAAGTGTGTATAAATATATGTTTTTCTCTCATTTTATCATCTCATTCATTCAAGTATTCATTCATTCTATCTCTCTAAGTATTCAAACATCATAGCATCATTTTATCAAGCAATTATCAATCATCTTGGAGCAGCCATTGACATATCTTCAGACTTCAACATCAAGGGTTTGGTGAGTGTATGGTATTTGCATGTTATTGTTTCACCATTCTCTTTCTTTATTTCATTTTTTTATTAAGGTTTTGATTTCCAAAGAGGGGTTTGATCAAGGAAAACCCCTATACTATAACCCTTAACCATTTTGTCCTCTAAATTGCATGTGTGTTTGTAGGTCTTGTAGGAATTTTTGTTAAAGAGATAGGTGTTGAAAAGTGGTCAACAAGTCATCAAAGCTATTCAAGTCAAAAAAGACCTAATTCATGCTTGGAGGCAACATTCAACCCGTTTTCTACAAATTTGGATTCGTCAACCTAACAAGTAGACAAGTACAAATCTGGACCTACAGAATTGACTTTCGAAGTTGCAAATTTTTGTAGGTAGACTAATTCTCCATCTATAGGTGAATCAGTCCCACTACCAAGATAGAAAAAAAATTTCTGAGGTTTTTAGTTCCCGGCACCCTAAAACTTGTTTCAACAACTTTCACATAGAGAAGTTGGACTAATTTGCCATCTATGGCGAATGAGTCCCAGTGGTCATCAATAGTAATTTATGAAGCATTCCATAACCATCCAACATCAACATTATACCTTTAGGTGCACTCCATTTAGTCTCATTATGTTCTATTTTCATTGGTTTATGTTTCTAGTTCATTTTTGCATATCACACTATGTTTTCAAACACTTTATATTTCTTAGTTTTGCATAAATAATCAATCTATCTTTTCAGTTTATTACATTTAGGAATATTTTCATTGTACTTGCATTAGTTTGAGTGAACCACCTAGATTTTTGGGTCTATCTCTCTCCTTTAGGTGAAAAACCCTAATTGAGCAAGAGAGTCATAAAACCTTCCCAAAAATATATGGTTCAGTTTGTTATAGGGAACCTCAAACAGATGAGGGAAAAATAATATCATGAAACATATTGATACAAGAAATATAACACATTCCATCCAGACAATATAACCATGACAATTAATAGTTTGTTATAAGCAGCTTCAAATAGATGATGAAAAAAGAATATCATGAATAAAATATAGAGAATAGAAGAGGAAAACTACGATAATAAATAGTTTGTTATGGGGAACTGAAAAAAATAATATGGGTATGTGTAGAATTATCATGGAAAAAAAAGGCCCTTAAGTGGCAAAAATTTTAAAAAAATCAGAGTTAGGAAACTTCACGTAAAAATTTGAATAAGTTATCTATATTATTTAAAAAATATGTAAGAATAGAATCTGTAGAAAATTGAATATAGTTTCTAAACTACTAGGTTTATTTATTTTTAAATAAAATCTATTTGGTGAAAATTTGAAATTTCAATGCAGTAGTACTTAAATTTCAGGGAAAAAATAAGTAGGTGTCTATCTGACCACCCTAACCACAATAAAATGATAATATTTTTTTATAATATTTTATATATAATTAGATGAATCAAGTCTAGATGTGATGCATATTTTTTTGTAATTTTTTTCCAAGTAAATAATTAATTATGAATTTTTTATTACAACTTTTAAAAAATATAAAAAACTCATATGTCTGACCACCTTAACTTGGTCAAAAACTCATGAAATTCAATTTTTATTTTTTTAATCCCATAATATGTGAAGCATATAATTTGACGCATGTTTTGGATTCAAAAAACGTGATACCGTTTGAAAGCTATAGATTTTTTTCAATCAGCCTATCAATCAGGACTTTAATCATAATTCAAATAGAAAATTAATAATAATTATTTATTAAATTCAAAGTACAAAGCATAATTTATATTGGTGGAAAGCTGATAATATCCTTTAAAAAACCTTTTGGTTTCATCAAATTTGGGTTAAAAAAAGTTGTCAGCCACATACCCATCATATTGCCACTTTTTGGCCCATCATGATCCTGCACATACCCATATCACGAAAAATAGTTTGTTACGGGGAAATTCAAACAGATGAGAAAAAAATAATATCATGAAACATATTGATACAAGACTGATGTATAGAAAGCCACATTAAATAGAACTCCTAAACCCAAGAGGTAGCAATAATTTGTGCAAAATGGGTATAACCCCACAAACTTCACTAAAAATTTGAGCTACATTACCTGGAACTAAATATTATAGACAAATAGAGAAATTGTAAAAAAGCTATTAGAATAACACTTAATAGCCACTAAATTAATTTTATCTCCAATATGCTATGCTTTCATACAAACCCTCTACATATATATATATATATATATATATGCAATTACTCCTATGTTAATGGGTATAATTCCAAAGATGCACAAAGATAACTAAAATAGTAAACCAAGGGTGATAAAATTACTAACCCTAACCATATTTTTTTATGAAATAAAGAAGACTTCATTGAAAACTCGAGCTAGATTGCCTGGCACTAAATATTATAGATAAATAGAGAAATTGTAAAAGAGTTATTAGAATAACACTTAACAGCCACTAAACTAATTTTATCTCCAATATTATTATGCTTTCATACTAACCCTCTGTGTATATATATATGTAATTAATCCTATGAATTGGAAAATAACTATTAGGAAAATACTTAAGAACCACAGGAAAATAATAGATAATCAAAAATCAACTTTAAAATATGTAGTATAGAAGAGGTAAACTATGATAATGAATAGTTTGTTATGGGGAACTCAAAAAAACAATATCATGAAGAACAGTTTGTTATCACAAAATTTAAATAGATGATAAAAAAAGAATATCATGAAACATATTCAAAATACACTAACCCTATGCATATATACATATGTAATTACTCCTATGTTAATCTGTAATTGCTCCTATGTTAATGGGTATAACACCAAAGATGCATAGAGATAACTAAAACAATAAACCAAGGATGATAAAGTTACCAACGCTAACCATATTTTTTGACTAAAGAAATAAGATTTAACTAAAATTGCTCCTATGGTAATGGGTATAACACCAAAGATGCACAAAGATAACTACAAACAATAAATGAGGGCTGAAAAAATTACTAATCCTAACCATATTTTTTAACAAAAGAAAGAAGATTCAACTGCAATTTGTCCATCCATACAGACACCAAAGATACAAACAAGAAACGAGGGCCAAAAAAATTACTAAACCCTAACCATATTTTTTGACGAAAGAAAGAAGATTTAATTGCAATTTCTCCATCCATACAGAGCCATAATCTCTTTGAAGTATCCAAAATGGGTATAATGAAAAAGATACAAACATATAACAAGAAGAAATGAACAATAAATCAATCATTTATACAAAATACCCATGTAAAATGACCAGGGAAAAATTTAGTGGCGAATCTTTGTCGATTGGCGAATTCTAGAAATCAGCCAAATCGAAATTGGTGAATTCTCGCTCCCAACAGGGTGTCCAAATCTCCCAGATTTTATGAAGTATAGGTCCAATGCATGTCCACTCACCAATGATTTTTTTATGAGGAATATTTAAGCAACAAATTCGCCATTGTCAAACTATACGTTTCAATTGGACTGACTAATATTTTCACCTAGAATCCCAAAAGAATTTAATAGAACACCTACATATTCACCAATACTATTAAAATAACATTGAATCAGGACCCATTTTTCCAATTAAAATTTACAAATAGTTGCTTGTGAAGACCCATTTCGATAATTAAAATTTATAAATAGTTGCTCGTGAGGACCTATTTCGCCAATAACATTAAAAAATAATTACATTTTAGGACACATTTTTCCTTGAAAATTACAATGTATCATTGTATAAGCACATGGGATCTTCCAAAATTTTAATATACCATTTAAAAATACCACAGAATTCATCAAATATGGAATCATGGATTGATATAAATACAATTCAAAGTGTCATTTCTTCTTACACATTTTGTTCAGTTCTGAGGTTCTACTTCTCCATTTGAAAGTCAGCAAAAGTCAAAAACATAGACTTAAAAGGTGAGTGATCATTTCTACATAGTGTTATTAATTATAATAATAAGTTTTCTTTACCTCTTTTCCATTCTTGCTTCAACAAGGTGAACCTTAGAAGTTAGAACCAAACTCTGAAACTTTTCAAAGTTTTCAAAACCTCTGACCCACCGAGTACTAAGTAGAAAGATGACTAAGAAAGACTTGCAAATCAACAGAGTGAACCATCAACCAAGTCAGGGAATCAGGAAGTTATGAAAATTAAGAACTCCACAACAAGGTTATATAACTTTGAGGACTAGCGACTAAGTTTAGGAAAAGCCAAATATTTTATATTGTATTCCATAGTATTGAATTTGATATGTGATTCTACACCATATTTAAAGAACAACACTTATCACACTACTTATAAATTCCTATTGCATTTCCATTCACACAATCTTTGATAAATCACTGAAAGGAATATTATTAATCCATTCCTTGAATAGAAATAAATACAATCAAAAGTGTCATTTATTTGGAAGTCAACCAAAGCCAATAATGTAGACTTAAAGGTGAGTGATCATTTCTTCATAGTGTTGTTAGTTATAATAATAAATTTTCTTTATCTCTTTTCCATTCTTGCTTCAATCTTAAAGATGATATTGAGTATGGAATGGGATCTATATTATTATTCTCTATCCTTAAACAAGAATAATTTTTTTTTTAGTTTAAATATTCAAAGTGAGAGATGAATATGTTGAGTGAATCAGAGATCAATATGTCAAGCGACTTGAGTAGTAAGGGTAAGGATCTTGCTGCTCCTCGGGGTGGTGAAGAGACTCCTGCCACTTCTCAAACTCCCTGTGCTCCTCAGGGTGGTAAGGCTCATGTCACTCCTTAGGGTGGTGAAGAGACTCCTCCCAATTCTCAGACTCCTTCCACTCCTCAGGGTGGTAAGGCTCTTGTCACTTCTCAGACTCATGCCACTCCTCGGGGTCGTGAAGAGACTCCTATTGCTCCTTAGGCTCCTCAAGTTGGTGAAGAGACTCCCACCACTCCTCAAGCTCCTCAAGGTGGTGAAGATACTAAGAGGCCATCAAAACGAAAAAAACTTAAATGTACCATACAGTCTTACTTTGGAATTTCCAAAGCTTATGATCCATTAGGTCAAGATGGAGCTACATCATCAACTCTTCCACCAAATATTGGTAGCATTCCCAATACCTCACCACAACCAGAAGGTCAAGATGAGATTGTCATTGATTTAAATAAAAATGTATCAAATCAGGATAACAATACCATAGAAGATGTTCAAAGTGATACCTTGGGCCTAGTTAGCCAAAATGAGATAATTGACTTGGATGAGGATGATGATGTTTGTAGCAAGAAAAGGAAAAATAAACCAAAAAAGGGGGTGCGAGTGGGAAATGAAAAGAATTTTTCAACTTACTTGGTTGTTAAAGTACCCATTCACTGAACTAGTGGGGAAATCAAATGATATTGAAAATGAAAAATTGACTAGATGTATGATTTGTACTTGGAAATGTGGAAGAGACAAGATGTTGCAGCTAAAGATTGACACTATAGAAAAGCATATCGGTAAAGTTTATGAAAAATAAATCATAGATGGAAATGAACAATCAGTTGTACAATGGAAATGAAAGGAAGAATTTCTTCATGTTAGGTATGTCATGGATTATGAAGTGCATCACCAAAAACTATTGAAGCTTGGTGCATGTAAAGGTACACTTGACACTTAATTTGGGAAAGCAATAGAAGCAACAAATTTGTCAAAAACTATTCAGATGACTATTGTTTTTCATATTTTTTCTAGAGGGCATCTTATGATAGACTACCCAAAATATTCTGGTTTATTATCTTTTTTGAATGTTCCTCACTATCCCTACTCATATTGGTCAATAAATGCTGGATGGGAATGGGAAAACTGTCTTGCTACAGTGGAAAAGGAACATTTAAAGGTTAGAGTAAAAGAGTCAAATTTCATTGTATTATCTTTAGATGAAGTTACTGTGGTAGACAATACTTCTTGGGTCTATATGCATTTGTATACTATACAACAACATGTTCTCCAAGCTCATTTTCTCTATGTTCATAAAATGAAGGACAATTCAACATCGCAAAATATATTTGAACTAGTCAAGAAATCTTTGAATGAAATTGCAAGTATGGATGAGTTGACAATTGCCAAAAATTTGGTGTGTGTAGGAGCTGATGGAGTTGCAATGATGCAAGGTCAAAGGACTGGTGTTTGTACAAAGTTACAAACTACTTGTGCACCATACATGCTTGGAATTCACTGTATGGCCCATAGAATGAATTTAGCATTCAAAATTGTAAGAAAGTTTGCTATAGTATCAAAAGTCAAAAATCTAGTCCACAAGATCCACACATACTTCTGTCGAAGTCCTAGACGTTTCACAAAATTTCAAAATTTTGTTGAGGGAATAACACCAAGAAACAAGCTTCTCAATGATTTTGATACTAGATGGATCTCCCTGCATGGACCAGTGTAATGAGTTCTTTCAGAATATCAATCCTTGATTGGAGTGATGTACGAGCATCACAACACAACAGACAAAGCTCCTAACCTCTTACATAGGTTAAGTGATATAGAGACACTCTTGACTTTAACTAGTCTTCTCCCCATGCTAGATGTGATGAACGAGCTTATGAAGAAAGACCAAGATAGAACTATGTATATTAATGAATATTCCAATCTACATAAACATGCATGCTTGGCCCTCAATCATTTATATCTAGATCTAACACAAGATGGCCAAAATTATTTCATGTGGCAAAAAATTACTGATTTGAATGATCCTGATAATTATTTACAATTTAATGCAAGGGGGCACTTATGCATCTTTGTATGTGGATATGAGATACAAATGTACTAATCATGTAAGATAGCTAGGTGCTCTACTAGAGAAGTAGTTGTTAATGCAGAATATTTTCAAGGCATTGTTAAATCTATTGGTGAGAATTTGAAGGAAATTGTGAAATATCTTTCCTTAGAGATTCGTGAAAGATTCCCTCAACATGAAATACTTGAAGCCATGAGTATTGTGTATCCTTAATTTTGGGAAAACTAAGATAACCCAGCATATTTTCATTATCAGGTAAAAATCTTGATTGAACATTTTCAAAAACTGTAACATACAATGAGCAAAAAATAGAAGAAATTTTGGATGAAGCTAAGCTTAGAAAATAATGTAGGAATTTTGTAATAGCTATGAAGGACCAATATAAATCCATAGTAAAGGACAAGGCCTTTGAACTAGGATCAATAAAAAAATTTTGGACAAACTTAGGTCAGAGTGAAATATTGTGCATGGTTCGATATCAGAATATTTCAAACTTGTTGATTTATGTCAAACAATGATATTGGGGTCGGTGGAGGATGAGAGAGTTTTCAATACATTGGGGTTTTTGAAATCAAAGTTAAGAAAAAAAATAGACAAGAATTTGGAAAATTTCTTGAGGATGAAAGGAACTCCGTATAATGTCATAAATTTTCCTTTTGAAAGGGCACTCGCAATCTAGAGGTCCCCATGTGAAAGAAGAGGGACCAAGTTGTGCAACACTCCAATTCCAAAGGCTAGTATTGGTGGCACTGGTAGTAGCAATGGGACTCGGACAAATGACATTGAAAAAAATGACACAATGAATGTTGAATTTAAGACAGTCCAAAGAAAATGAACAATATACTTGGAATCAAATTCAAGACGACTCTTTTACTTTATCTAGTGATGAACGTCAATTTGAGGACCCTAACGCCATTTGGGAAATTGAAGATAATTAGCAGCTTTTAGGTATTTATATTGCACTTCATGGATTGGTTTCCATTGTTCCATACTGTAGTTGATGATATTTTATATTGTATTCAATGAAATTGTGAATCATTGCACTAGGTATGTGCAGGATCATCATGGAAAAAATAGGCCCTTAAGTGGTAAAAAATTTAGAAAAATCAGAGTTAGCCAACTTGACATAAAAATTTGAATAAGTTATTTATATTATTTCAAAAATATGGAAGAATAGAATTTGTAGCAAATTGAATGTAGTTTCTAACCTACTAGATTTGTTTGAAAAAAAAATTCTATTTGATGAAAATTTGAAATTTCAATGCAGTAGTACTTAAATTCTAGGGAAAAAATAAGAAGTAGGTGTGTGTTTGACCACCCTAACCATAATAATTTATGATAATATTTTTTTATAATATTTTAGATATAATTAGAGGACTCATGTCCATATGTGATGCATATTTTTTTGTAATTTTTTTCCAAGTAAATAATTAATTATGAATTTTTTATTACAACTTTTCAAAAATATAAAAACTTGTGTGTCGACCACATTAACTTGGTCAAAACTTCATGAAATTTATTTTTCTTTTTGAATCCTATAGCATGCAAAGCATAGAATGTGGCACATTTTTGGATTCAAAATGTGATACCATTTGAAAGCTATAGATGTTTTTCAATCAACCCATCAATCAGGACTTTAGTCATAATTCATATAGAAAATGAATAATAATTACTTATTAAATTCAAAGTAAAGCATAATTTATATTGGTGGAAAGTTGAGAATCTCCTTTAAAAACCCTTTTCGTTTCATCAATTTTAGGTAAAAAAAAAGTCATCAGCCACATACCCATCATATTGCCACTTTTTTGGCCCATCATGATCCTACACATATCCCACTTCATGATATTTTATTTTATATTGCACTTCATGTCATCATGAATCATATTCCAAAGTCAAACTATAGTTGATGATATTTTATGTTGTATTCCATGAAATTGTGATATTTTATATTTTATATTGTATTTTATATTTTATATTAGTTTGTACATAGCATTCAATGAGGTGTCAGATGACATCGCCTTTGAAAGGAAAGATAAGTCAATAATGTCACGTGGTTTCAAATTTTTTGAAACCTCTGACCCAATGATCCACTGACTAGAAAGATGACCAAGAAAGACTTGCAACTCAACAAAGTGAACCATGAACCATGTTGGGGAATCGAGAAGTTACGACAATTTAGAAATCCACAACAAGGTTATAAAACTCTGAGGACTAGAGACTAAGCCTATTTTTCTCCCTTATTTTGAGTCTATCATCTCTCCAGCTATAACATTTTGCATGAATTATTAATGAAATCTAATCAATGATCTTTCATTAATCTTCTTTGTCATTAATAGTATGCAATATGCATTGATTTATGTTTTAATTCTGGCTCCGATTTAATGAACCAGTTAAAGTACCTTGATTAAATTATTAAAGCATGAATTCATATAAATGTTTAGTAGATCTGCTAAGTAGTCATGGAGATTGAGTATTGATGTGTGAATAGTATTAGTATCATATACAACAATGAACATCAACAATCGTTTAAAGTTTATCTAGAAGTTGAAACCACTTGTAGACTTTTTCTTCAAATGATATAATAAATAATACACATAATTAAACATCAACAGAATAATGAACTCTGAATTTGAGCTTTTAAATTGATTATCCAATGAAGGAATGCATAGAGGCATTCAAAATGAAATTTTTTTCTCAAAGACAACTCTACACAGAGCTGAGTTTGAACTTGGAAACTCATATTATCAAAAATTAAATCACTGCATCACCTTTTCTAGAAACTTCCACTCTTCAGGTGTTAGAATTGTCATTTGTTCTAACTGATGTTGTTTGACTTGAATATTTGTTAACAATTCATGATTCAAATTGGAACCTGTCTTGGATTCTCTAGTCAATTTTGCATTCAGGGTTAGCAATGGTTTGGTGGAATCCAAAAAGGCCACCACATCTAGGTTTTGAGGAAACTGGTCCAAATCAATCTTCCTTCCATCCTCCACCTTCTTTTTGAAATCATTCCATCTAGTGAATCGCTCATTTGTGTCAAAATCCTTTGGTAAACCAACCTCTGTGTAGTTCCTTAACTTTTCATTCACCTTCTTCATCTTGTCTGGAACCAAATGAAAATATTTCTCTATTTCATGCATTCTCAAACACTTTTTAATGACAAATGACAATGTCATTGATGTAGCAAGCCGATTAGTAATCCCTTTTGATTTCAAAACATTGTCACTGGCTTTGTAGACTATTTTTTTAATTTAATTTATTGATTTCTCTAATGCCAACACATTTTTGTTCTCCATTAAATATTTTTTGAGCTTCTTATGATGTTGTCTAATAGCATCAATTAGTTGAAACATGTCACACAAATGATCAATCCCCTTCATTATTTCATCCCAAATCTTTTGTTTCATATGCCTCATTATTTCTCTACAAAATGAAGATAAATTATTTTGAAAAGACTTAATTTCATTTTTTTCTTCCGGAAACTCTGTCTCCAATTTATTTTCCCACTGTGCATTTCCATTTGTAATGCTTAGTCTTAATTTTTTCTGAAGTGGATTTTTTCTCATCATATTTCTTGTTGCTCTCATCTAGCCTTTGCTTCAGTTCATTCACCGCAGTCTTATTCTGCTTATCCTCTTTGCTTGTTGTAATGTAGAGGTAGATTTTTTAATTCTCTTTTCTAATTCATTGCTCTTGTTATCTGTTGATTTCCTCATTTCTTTCTCATTTGCTATGTCTGCCTATAACTTTTCAATTTGAGTCTATAACCTTTTTTTCTCTTTATCTTGATTCAACAATGATGTGTACACCAATTCATTGTTCTTCTTTGATACATTAATTTTTTTAGTATTTCTAAGTCCATAAAAATCCAATTGAAAATTTTGTTCACCTGGAATTCAGATAGAGCGATCTAATTTTCTGGTTTGTTTTGAACTATGGGAACAAGAAATGTGTACTCCATGATTTCTCTACTTGTGCCAAATGTGGGTAATACCATGGTTGTTGCAGGCTCTGAAGTTAAAGAAGATGCATTCTCCATCAATTGCTTCTTTTCTTTTTTATTCAATACGGATTTCTTTTTAAACTCTTTATTGTAATCAAAACTCGGGGATGTAGGAACAATAGAATGCTTGAATGATGAAGGAATAGAAGTATGTGCAGTTGCTAATGATTTCATAGCCAGACTAATTGGAATTGGGGGAGTGCTTGGAAATAAATCCTTTCTAAAGGATCCACTACTAGTGTGACTTGGAGTTGGACTTATCAAAATCCTTTGCCTCTTTCATATGCCTTGATCGCCTAGTGTTTCTATGGTATATTGTGTTGTCCTCTTGTGTGTTAATTTTTGTTGTAGCACATGTTGACCACTACTAGTACTACTACCCATACCATCACCACTAGAGGCATCTGAGGCAGTGCCAATTGCATTAAGCCCTCCACCATGGGAATGCCCTAGTTGTGATTGTGTTTGACCATGAGGATGAGGATTTGAACTTGAAGCTCTAACAAATTGACTTGTATACCCTAGGTCTACTTTTTCACCTCCAACCCCAAGGCCAAATTTATCAACTAGTTTTATATGCTCTACATCTATTTCCATCCAAGGGCCTTGTCTTTGGGACCCAAAAGGACCACCTTCATAACCCATTTTTTCAGTTGTGGCTGCTCCTGTAGTAAATGCTTCTTTTGTAGCCTTACTTAAACCAAGTTTGAAATTGACATGGCTTTCTTCTTGCCTATCATCATCACTTTCTTCATCTTCTTGTTTGAATTCAAATGCTCTATATTCCATAATTTGATAAACTCAATATCTTCTTCATTATCTCCATACTTTGCATGAGCTCTTGGATCACCTAGGTCCTTCCTCATAGACCAAAAGGTAGTAATTTTTTATCGTGACTATTTTTTTTTGGTAACTTCCTTCTCTAGAGAATTTGGTATTTTTACTCTACTAGATGGTTTATGACTTTTTTCATAAAAATTGTTGTACCTCCTAATTGTATTTTGATGTAATGACATAATTTTTGCTAACAATTGTTCATAAGAAATACCATTCTCAGCAACACTTTTCCCCATTGCTACTTTGACCTCATCATTAAAATCCTTGTTTCTCAATTTTTCAAGCAAGGGTTTACTTTGATGTTGAATTCTACTTCCAACATTCTTATTCAGCACAATCATTGATTTAATGGTGTCACATGGATCATACTGCCAGTGACAAATAGCATCAAAATCAAAAAAATTCAAAAGATCATGTGCCACACTAAATGCTTTTCTCTCGAATGTGATCCCTCCACATGAAAAAGTTAAATAAGGAAATAAGGTCTTCTTCCCCTGACTGGTAAAGTTCCTTTCATCAGTACTTTGCATCTACCTTACATATTACAAAGCAAAAACCCTTTTTTTCACGTGTATTGGAAGTTTGTATGGTTGTACTTCCGATCCATAAAATCTTAGCACAATATATTCTTCCATTAAGTACCAATCAGCCAATTGTATTTCTTTTCCTAGTTCAATGCAATCTCTACATGACATAGGGAATCTAGGCTTTGAAGTATTTGTAATTGCTTGATGCGATGGAGCCAAAAATTAGTCTACAAAATGATTGTAGTTCCTTTGAGAATCATGCAACCTTATAATAGTGGTCCATTCATATACTGGAGCCATTTTCCTTTGCTCAAGATTAATATTACCATAGGGTTGAATCTAAAGCTTGTTGGTTTGAAACATTCCTCTGAATTTGAATGGAAAAAGATAGCACAAGTAGGTTGTGAACCTAAATTTCTTGTTGGAACCTCCTTTAATAATTAAAAATTGAATATGCATGGATTCTACAATGTGCTCAGTAAAATTATATTTGGCATGTGGAACACCATAATGGATATTATACACCATTTCAAGGAGGCATGCACCCACTTCCAAATTGCTATCCAATCTGAGGAAAAATGCTAGCATGGAAATAGTATCATGAACCCATGGCTTAAAAATATTCAAATCATAAGGAGGCTTATGATCACCTTTCAATTTGTTTCTATCCTAAAATATTCTATTTAAGAAAGAATTTTTCACCATTTCATCCACTGCTTCATAATTACTAGCAAGCTTTTCTAGGTCAATGTGGACATTTCCAAATTCTTCAGTTGTAAATCCCAAGCCCAACACTTTTCCAAGTTCTTCTGCATTAGTGGATAACAATTCTTCTTTTCTATCTTTATTAACAATTTCTCTACATTGTTATCATCATAATTTAGGGCACAAACCATGATAAATTATGGGCAAGGGAAAATCACATGTAACATCATGTGCCCTAATCTAGTTACCCATGGTGCACTGATACTATCAACTTGCAACTGAATTTTCTTTGTAGTCTTATTCTCAGATGAAATTCTAAGTTCTGAGGTACGCTTACCACAGGTTTTAGGATCATAAATATCATAGTATTCATCAATGAAACCTGGGGTTTTAAGCAATTTTGCATAATGTATTTTTTATCTAACATTGCTCTAGTGGTATTGGTGGTAGACATGCTAATACAATCAACAATATGAAATTTGTGAATTCCCTATTAGTCCTTAACTTTTCTTAATTCTTAAGCCTCTTAACCCTAAACCTAAACTTCAAAGTTTGACAAAATAATATTTTAAGAAATGTCAAGCGATGAAACGTAGCCACAAGAATTCTTTAACTTACCAAGATTTTCAATTTTGATTCTTGAAGTTGAAACTGGGTTACTGGAATGGCTTTGTTGGAAGTGGAACTATGGAACCTAGAATAGGGTGGTGCACTACAATGAGTAAACTGAATGACATTGAAACGTCTACTCGTTACTTACAGACTACATAGTACACAATTAGGTAGTACAATGTACATGGATGACAACATTTAAAACAAGCCATTAAAAACAATGATTTACTCCTGCATTGACAACAAATTCTAAACTGTTGATCTCTTTTAATCTAATAGTTATAGGGTGATTCCAAAGGTTTAATTTCGCAAGCGTGGTACTTTTTGCATTTCATTCTAGAATGCAACTACAACCATACATCAAATTTTCATCAAACGGTTGAGTAATTTATGATATAAATAATAAACATAAAACATGTGTTTTAAATTTGCATTAAATTTTCTTTAAAACATGTGTTTTAAATTTTCTTTAAAGTTTAATGCACTAGGATTGACACCAAGGCCAAGGGGCTAGAGCCCAAAAACTTAACATTTCAAAGGCCTTAATAAAATGAATTACAATGTCACATTAATAGCACATTGCACAACCATTAATAACACTTAACTTGCAAAGGAATTAATAAAATGAATTACAATGTCACATTAATAGCACAACCATTTATTTTATTACAACTGAATTACAATGTCACATTATTACATAGTACAAATAGAAATGTAAGCACAAGCACCAAGCTTCTATTGGACCACTGGTGAAAAGTTGAAAACATGAATGTGATACATGTATCTTTGTCACTCTAAAAATAAATGAAACTTGTCAGGTCAACCATGAGCTCTGAAAATAAACACATGGGACTTGTCGAGTCAGCCATACACTTTGAAAATAAATGCATGGGGAAAGGAGGTCCAATCAAACTGGGGAAATGAGAGCCGTGAAGATATGAAATGTACTTAGCCCCTTTCAGAACCAAAATCATGCAGAAGATGAGGGGTTGTAAAATTTCTCCCATGCAGAAGATGAGCATTAAAAATAAATGCATGGGGCTTGCTTGGTAAGCCATGGTGTCTTAAAACAAATGCAAGAGACTCTCCTGGCCAACCATGAGAATCTTCTACTTTCCGCCTCCATGCATTGGGATAGCACTTATCTTCATCAGAGCTCCTCATCCTAGTTCAAAAATTGTCTGAGAAGTCAGGTGAACCAAATCAACTTCTTTCCAATTCCACCCATTTTGAACTTGAATAAAATTGGTCTTTTACTCTGTAACTACATAACTAGAGGCAAGAGAGTTTGGAGAATCCCCAATAATACCACATCATCTTCTTCCTAAATCCTTATTAAGTTATTAACCCTACAAAATGAAAACCCTTATGACAATTAAACGAATGATTTTAGTTGTGCTCACTATCCTTATTTATGGGCCAAAAGTGCCGCCAAAAGTGCCTCTACTAACCTGGTACCTTGTACACCTCACACATGTCATGTGTGAGCTCTGAGATTGTGTATAATTACTACCGACTACTTAGTAATAATTGCAATTCACGCAAACCAAAAATCCAACTTAATTGGTACCTCAAGTTGGCTACATGCAAAGTTGTAAATTGTAGCTCAACTTTACAAGCTATCAATTGTTAAACTTGGTAGTGCCACGCAAGCTATCAATTGTCAAAATCACTAGATTATTGACATCATCGTCTACGATTCTATAGTACGGGTATGCGCAGGATCATGATGGGCCAAAAAGTGGCAATATGATGGGTATTTGTAGGGTATGTGGTTGACGACTTTTTTTTTACGCAAAATTGATGAAATGAAAAGGGTTTTTAAAGGAGATTCTCAGCTTTCCACCAATATAAATTATGCTTTAATTTGAATTTAATAAATAATTATTATTTATTTTCTAGTTGAATTACGACTAAAGTGCTGATTGATAGGCTGATTGAAAAAAATCTATAGCTTTCAAACGATATCACATTTTTTGAATCCAAAACATGCATCACATTCTATTCTTCGTATACTATAGGATTAAAGAAAGAAAAAATGAATTTCATGATGTTTTGACCAAGTTAAGGTGGTCAAACATATGAGTTTTTATATTTTTTTAAATTTGTAATAAAAAATTCATAATTAATTATTTACTTGGAAAAATTAACAAAAAAAAATGCATCACATCCCGACATGAGTCATCTACTTATGTCTAAAATATTATAAAAATATTATTATTTTATTGTGGTTAGGGTGGTCGGACACTACTTATTTTTTCCCGAAATTTAAGTACTTATGCATTGAAATTTTAAATTTTACCAAATAAATTTAAAAATAAAAATAAACCTAGTAGTTTAGAAACTAAATTTAATTTTATACAAATTCTATTCTTACATATTTTTGAAATAATATAGATAACTTATTCAAATTTTACGTCAAGTTGCCTAACTCTGATTTTTCTAATTTTTTTGCCACTTAAGGTCCTATTTTTTCCATGATGATCTTGCACATACCCGTACTTCGTGTAGTTTTCAATATAAAGCTATCCAATCAATCACTCTGGCTATGAATATGGTATTAATTTGTGCCACCACCCAGTACCACAGCCAAATTGAGAATTTCAATAGAATAAATGAAAGCTAGAGTACTTCGATGCATTGAAAAGAGAGAATTAAATGTCTCATTTTACCTTAATGATTATCAATGTCCTAGTAATAAGTCACAATAAATTTTACTCACTTATGATCATAACTATATGCTGATTTCTGAAACCAATCATTAATAAAATCTTAACCATTGATTTTTGAAAATATAACGGTTCTACTATTATTCCAGAGGTTTCACTTCGCAAGTCTAGTACTTCAAGGATTTACTTCTGGAATGCATCTATAGCCATCCATGAAAAATTCATTGAACAGTCACTCTTTTAAAACAAACTTTATCCACATGCATAATTTAAAATGGAGACATCGCTAGGCTGACACGACTCGACCCTCAGGATTAAAGAGTTAATATTTACTAGGATTAGTCATAAAATATTTTGGTCTAACTTAGGCAATATTAAATGGTAAACAAGAGCAGGATGACTGACAGACATAAATAATTAATGAAATCTCAACCATTGATTTCTGAAAATCTAACGGTTCTAGTGTAATTCTTGAGGTTTCGATTCACAAATCTAGTGCTTGAGAGATATACTCTCGGAATGCAACTACAACCATCCATCGAAAATTCATCAAACAGTCATGGTCCATAATGTCACATGGTCGCTAAAACTTGGAACCTTAGAACCAAAGTCTGAAGTTTTGAATTTTTTGAAACCTCCAACCAACTGATTACAATTTTTTTTGAGAATTATGACTCAAATTTACTGGCTTGATTGCCTCCTCGAGTAGTTATGTTTTCCTCCTTCATTGACCTGAGTTAAGTCATTGGTTTTCATGTTTATCTAACTGAAGTCGTGGGGTTCCAAAGTTTCATAACCTACCGACTTAGCGACTATGGAGGGAAGGCTCCTCCCTTTGTTGTCGACTCATCGTAGGTTTCGGGAACTTCATAACCTCCGACTTGGGGTTTGGAAGTTTAGGTTTTGAGCGATGGAGCGATCCCTTTTTCAGCAAGTCATGGGTTCTGGGAACTTCGTAACCTCCAACATGAGGTTCTGAAGTTCGGTTCTCCAACAATATAGCAACTTGGATGCCAACAGATGTGGGGACCACTTGGAGTTAATATTTAAGTCTTTTCCAAGAGACTTGTTGAGAATATTGTAGATTCCCTTTTGATGCTTCAGAATTGCACAAGCAGTTGATGCATGTCTTGGTGAAACCCTCACCACGGCAAGTGGAATATGAAGGACTGTTGACAGTTGGAAAGCGATGGCTGGTTTGCAACTATTGACGGATGTGGGACCTAATAGGATGGATATCGGTGAACTCTTAGCGATAGAGTGTTTCTAGCCGACAAGATGGTTCGAAAGGTGTATGAGCTTAATGACATCGGGGAGACCTATGGGTTCAATGTGACATTATGAACTCTTTCTAATGGGTGTTGTCTTGTCGATGGACTTGGTCGAGACCTTAGGATGATGGACAACATTGGCAAGACTTTGATGATTGGTGTGTTTTGCTAAACTATGGCCAATAGACAAAGTCATGCCAATAGACTTGAAGGAAAACCGTGGTTGGAAGAACATTCAATTGGTTGACTGCTAATGTCTATGATGTTCATTGGAGGATCATGGGTGAGTTGGAGAAGTAAGAATGGTTAACAGTTTGTTTGACTGTTGGAATACGAACTGATCTACAAAAGATGAATCATTTCATGTTTGTTGATGACGAATATATATAAAATGGACGTTTTGTAGTACGAAGGTAGAGAGGAAGATTGAGGTAGGGATTATGCTACCAAAATCTCTCCAGATTAAGTGTCTTGGTTGATCTCTCATGTTAATCTACACTGTATATTGTGTGAGAGTATTGTAACAGTGCAAAGGTTGTATGGACTGAGAGGTTGATCAGGGAAAATGTAAAAAGGAGAGAGGGAAACAAAACAAGGTTGTTGCTAGTTTGTCTCCAAAATGAAACAAGGAGTAATCTCTGTGAAAAAAGTTATGAGCTTGAGATTGTATTATAACTCTATTTTTTGTTGAATAATAAAATGGCTCGAATCTTTCAGAGTGTGGGGTTTTTTACCCAAAAGGGTTTTCCCCACGTAAATCGGTGTTCTAATCTTTTGTACTATCTTTCATGTTTAATGGTTCTATTTATTGAATCTGTTTATGCAAGTTTTTGAAACTGAATTTACATGTGCTTCTCGTAGAAATATTAATGTGGGAAATGAACTGTGTCTGATTCCACTTTGTGACATAGTTGTATTTTTTTTGAGGCAATCTATTTGAAATTAAAATTACCGAAGCCACTACTGTTCTTGGAGGTTTCTCTAAGATGACATTTTTTTCCCAACAAGTGGTATCAAAGCCTTCTTTTGGTTGTTGGTTCTGGGTATTTCTCCTGTGAAGATTTCTTAGTCTGTCAGCTTGAGGAAATTTGGAGGAATTGGTTGATGTATTGATCCTTTGGTGAGTGGAACTCTTTTAGTATTTAGAGACAACATGTAGTTTGAAGGATGGTGAAGATGGAGTTGGTTATCTTGGAAGCAGTATAACATTAATATATGAGGTGGATTTCTTTGCTTCTTGGTTAAGTTGCAAAAAATCTTTCATAGTGGGTGTCTGCGTGAGAGGCTCCTTGGTGATATGGAGAATCTTGGGTTGTGTCTCAGCCATGGAAGAGAGTGCTTATGTTGGGTGGTATTTCCTAGTGTTAGAAGACATCATATTCTGTCAACCTCAAATACGTGAAGGATATGGAGTTAATCATTAGATGATTTGAAAGCTTCTGGAATAGTCTCTCTTTCTCAGATGCATGTGCATATTGATGGTTTTGGAATTGGCTTCAAGGGGGCCTGGAGTTCTTGAACTGTTGTTTCCTTTTTTAAGGATGTATTGTACTTGCATGTTTTTATGTGGTTTTGTAGGTTTTACACATCAAGCAAAACTTGTGATTATGTGGAGTTGTTAAACTATTTTCTAGACCCTGGCTTTTGGGGCATTGCTGGATGAGATGTTTGCAGTTCTACATGTGTGCTTTGACATGGTATGAGGAGGTGAGATGCTTTCTTTGTATGAGACCATTGTTATGTGATTTTCCACTCAACATTCTTGTGGTGTTGCTTGTGGATTCCTTGACTATCGTGCTCGTTGTGGACATATTTGGAAAATTAGATTTGGTCATGATCTAGTGTTGGAGTTTTGGTGTCTACATGGTTATCTTCTTTGATATCTCAACTGATGATTACTACATTTGTGATGATGGGTTTGCATGTTCAATGGAATTGATCTTTCAAGTGATGTGGTTGGTGGTTTAGCTACCCATTGGCTACAATGAGATAACTTGGATGTGGATTGTCTATATCCATGAGGTTGATGCAATGTTGGTGCAGATTTGTTACTTGGACTTGTTTCTAGTCACTTGTGGATTGGTGTGGTTGCTTTGGGATGAGAATATGGATGGTGTTGAGTACCTGAATAGTTGGTTATAGGGACCTATAGCATGTTGTATCACGACATCATGGATTCCTTGGATACATTGCTTTGTGTAAGCTTTTGACAGTGATGGTAATCTCTACTTGCTTTGGAGATCTTGGTGCCACTTGATAGACATGTTGTGAGGACCTGAAGGATTTTCAGATTAGTAGATGTTGGGTCATGATGCTCGAGAATCTCAGTTGTCACGATTCAGTGGGAGCTTTAGCCATGACTCTAGATTCATCACTTGGTGGTGAATGTTTTTCTTTAGTGTTGCGGATGTTATTGGGAAGAGCTCTTTGATCCTATTGTTGCAGTAGGGTTCTTTCACATTTGCATGGACACTATTTGAAAATGTGTAACATCTCGGAACCATGGAGGATGACTGGATTCTTTGGCTAAGGTGTTGGTGGTGCTGGATAGGTGACATTGGTTTTGAGTTTGTTTGCTTTATGTCATGGTATACTCTTGTTTATGCACTAGAGTTTTGACATTGTGCATTGCACATGAGACCATGGTATGTTCACTTGGAGCATGGTATCTCCTAAGGGGTATGGTAAGATCATGGTGTCATGATAAGTTCTTGTTTCAGATGTTTGAAGCTTTGATACTGGTCTAGAGTTTCTCTGTGTTTTGAGTACATTGGTCATATGCTTGAGAACTTCATGTTAGTGCAATAATGTAGTTTGGAGTTCAGCATGGGATGATCACTTGTAGGTGCTCATGGATACATGGAAAATAAGGTGAGGCTGTAATTCTCCTGAGATGAGAAAGGTGTTGATTTTAGTTGAAAGTCCAAGTAGCCTATACCTTGGTTGGACATGAGTTCAATAGATACCAATGAGGATATTGCTCTTGGATGAGTCATGGTGGCTTGTATATCTTGGAGGAGCATTCTCTTTTCCCACTCTTGGTCTACTTGGTAGTTTATCTGAGAGTTATTTTCCCATTATATCTTTCAGGTGTGTTTTATGCTTTCTTTCATGATATGGATCTTGAATTGTTGTTAAATGGTTTTGGAGGATTCATAGTGGAAGGTGGACATCTCCTTGAGCTTTTGTGTTATATCATTTATTGATAAGAACTAGTAGGAGATATTTATATGGGCTGATTTCCTGAGATGGGAAATGAGGTAGATTGATCTTCTTTAAGAGGCTTAAATCCATGATTGTTTACATGTCATATTTGTTATGCTTGATCTTGGTGATTGAATGGTTGGATGTCATTATGGAGACTCTTTGGGATGGAAAGGAGATCATACTTGACACAAATTGCTATTAGAAGTGTATGTAGGAGGATGTTCTACATGTATATGTTGTGCAGAGTTTTCTCTCTTTGGTCTTGGTGGTCTTCCTAATGTTCATTTTCACATTACATTGGTTTGAGGTCTAGTCAGAACTGTAGTGATCACTAGCTTCTGGTCATGCGTTTTCACTCATGATTCATGTGAGATGACATGGAGGTTCTTAATCTTTTTCCTTTGTTGGGTGTGGAGAACTTGGGAGAGCTCTGAAGGCTCATGGTGAGAGTTGTTCTTGCAGGTTATTAATTTTGCAGGTTGTACATATCATTGTGGATGTTCCTTGGTACTACATGGTTGCATCTCTATGTGCTCCTATTGGTAGATTTTTTATGCATTTGATCTTTCAGATTTGGCGTTACCCATGCAGTGGGAGTTCCTGAATGTGTTTTGTCTTCTTTGACTAGTTGGCACATGGAGTTTTTTTTTTTTTTTTGGTGTACATGGGTTGGTTATGTTGGTGGCATAAGTTTACTAATATTTGATACCTTTAAGGTATGGATGATTGGATGTTCTAACACTTGTGGGTTCTATTTTTCACTCACATGGGTTTATCAGTTGGAGGGAGTAGTCAGTTTTTTTTGGTTATTGTTCTAGCTGATGTTCTATCTTGTTTTTCAGAGGGTGTCTTCACGTATGTGTTCGAGTTGAGGGCTTTGAAGCTGATGTTGGGTTGCTTTTGTTTATCTCATGAGAACAGTGGAGTGGTGGCTGTGTTGGTGCCTTTTCTGTCTATAGGATCTGATGCTTGTGTTCTTGAGACTGATGCATATACGCCTTGGCTCGTTCCTTTTCCTATGGTAGATGGATAGAATTATTGCCTGAGTTGATGGACATATTGGATGTCATTGTAGGTGTCTTGGTTGGAGAACGAAAGCATTGTTTAAGATTCTGAGTTTGCATTGGAAGAAGCTAGTAAGTTCTTCATCAAGTGGGAGAATGTTGAGAATTATGACTCAAATTTAATAGCTTGATCTCTTCCTGGAGCAGTTTGGTTTTCCTCCTTCATCGGCCTGAGTTAAGTTGTTGGTTTTCAACTTTATCTAACTGAAGTCATGGGGTTCCAAAGTTTCATAACCTCCTGACTTAGCGACAATGGAGGGAAGGCTCCTCGCTTTTTTGTTGGCTCATCACAAGTTTCAAGAACTTCGTAACCTCTGAATTGGGGTTTGGAAGTTCAGGTTTTGAGCGACGGAGCGATCCCTTTGTCGGAAAGTCATGGGTTATGGGAACTTTGTAACCTCCAACATGAGGTTTTGGAGTTTGGTTCTCCAATGATATAGCAACTTGGATGCCAATGGATGTGGGGACCACTTGGAGTTAATATTTAAGTCTTTTCTGAGAGACTTGTTGAGAACATTGTTGATTCCCTTTTGATGATTCAGAATTGCACAAGCAGTGGATGCGTGTCTTGGTGGACCCCTCACCACGGCAAGCAGAATATGAAGGAGTGTTGACAATTGGAAAGCGATGGTTGGTTTCCAACTTTTGACGGATGTGGGACCCGATAGGATGGATATCGGTGTGAACTCTTAGTGATAGAGTGTGTCTGGCCGACAAGATGGTTTGAAAGGTGTATGAGCTTAATGACATCGGGGAGACCTATGGGTTCAATGTGACATTATGAACTCTTGCTGATGGATTTTTTCTTTCCAATGGACTTGGTCGAGACCTTAGGATGATGGAAAACATCAGGGAGAGTTTGATGATCGGTGTGTTTTGCTAAACTATGGCCGATAGACAAAGTCATGTCGATAGACTTGAAGGCAAACCATGGTTGGAAGGATGCTGACTTGGCTGACTGCTGATGTGTATGATGTTCATTGGAGGATCATGGGTGAGTTGTAGAAGTTAGAACAGTTAATAGTTGGTTCTACTATTGGAATATGAACTAATCTATAGAAGATGAACTCTTTCTTATCTTCTAAAGATGAATGTATATACATTGGACGTTTTGTAGTATAAAGGTAGAGAGGAAGATTGAGGTAGGGATTATGCTACCGAAATCTCTCTAGATTAAGTGTCATGGTTGATCTCTCATGTTAATCTGCATTGTATACTATGTGAGAGTATTGTAACAGTGCAAAGGTTGTATGGACTGAGAGGTTGATCAAGGAAAATGTAAAAAGGAGAGAGGGAAACAGAACAGGGTTGTTCCCAGTTTGTCTCCAGAATGAAACAAGGAGTAATCTCTGTGAAAAAGGCTATGAGCCTAAGAATGTATTGTAAATCTATTTGTTGTTGAATAATACAATGGCTCGGATATTTTGGAGTGTCGAGTTTTTTACCTGAAAGGGTTTTCCCCACATAAATCTATGTGTTCTAATCTTCTTTACTATCTTTCATTTTTAATGGTTCTATTTGTTGAATCTTTTTATGCAAGTTGTTGAAACTAAATTTACATGTGCTTCTCTCAAAAAGATTAATGTGGGAAATTAATTGTGTCTGATTCCGCTTTGTGACATAGTTGTATTTGTTTTTGAGGCAATCTATTTGAAATTAAAGTTACCCAAGGCACTACTATTCTTGGAGGTTTCTCTGAGATGACAAATTTTTTCCCAACAAAAATGAGCAAGAAAGACTTGCAACTAAGGTTAGGAAAATTTTCACTCACACTTCACCACTGCATTTTTCTTATTAGTTTGATATTATGTTTAAATCACCAATTTTTTTTCTTAATCATCTGAAAATAGGTTTAATTTTCCAATGAATTTTATTTTTTAGTTTGAGAAAAGTCTTAATCGCCAACAAAATTATTTTTTCTGGTTTGAAAACAGGTTTAATTCACCAATGGAAAAATTTTAGTGGTTTTAAAAAATTTGCATTTCACCAGTATTTTCCACAGACTTCTAGCGATTAGAAAAGATTCGCCAATAGACATTTTTTTTTTCACGAAAAATGAAAAGATTCACCACTAAAATTAATATTTTTATCAAGAAGTATACAAGATTCGCCAGGATTTTACACCTTCACCAAGGGGGCGTTTCTTAAAGTTTTCCCTGAAAATGACTTCCAAATTTAAGAGAACAATAGTTTTAAAACCTACCAATTTGGAATAAAATAGAGCCAAAGCCGATGATTTTTAGAACAGTCTGCTACCAAACCAACCACGGAGACGAAGGAATTTTTTTTTACAATATTCTACTATCAAACCAACACCATAATGGCTCTTTCAACAATGCAACTTAATAAAATTATACTTTACCACACTGCAACATTGAATATTGCATTTACTTTGTCTGCTACCATCGTATAACAATGGCAGGATGCATTAAACTTCACACGAGCAAACACTTACCATTCTGCTTTCGCATAGCGAGGCCAAAAACTCCACCACTTCCAACCCATGTAATTAGCAATGTCCACCTCATCATAAAAAATCCCAGTGAAGTCACCGTCGGCTAAGAGTTCTCCGAGGTTGGATAATCCTATTCACAGTTGGACTGATGAAAATATCAACGAAAAACTTCAAACAAATAGCCTATCAGCTAATAAATAGTATAAGTTTATGTTATTTTAATACATGTTAGCCTAGCTTATTTATTATTTTACTTGTTAGCTAAGTTATTGTTAGTATTTTAAATTGTCTTTCTTTGAATGTTAAGAGTGAAATATACAACGGTGAAAATAGTCAGACGAAAAATGCCTCAGAACAACTTAGGAAAATTTTCAAACATGTATCTTATATTATTTATGTCAAAAAATATTTCAATTAAAGTGGAATATTTTTTGATGAGATATTTTATTATACACACACACACTCACACACATATATATATGATGTAAGTAAGGAGGCAACACAATAGGTTTGTTAAAAAAAAAATCATAACTTGGTTCTTGATTGATTTCCCAACTACTCACAAACCCCTTAAATGAAATAGGCCTCCAAGGATTTCAAATTGTACTGTAGGTTTCAGATCTCTATATGAACATTTTTTAGGAATTTAACAAGATCAAGATCCAATATAAACACAACTTGTCTACTCAAATCCTTTATTAATCAAATTTTCCCTTGTTAACTATCCTAGGCTAGTAGCACTGCAATAAGATCTATCAGTCTTTATATCTTGAACCAGATCATCAAACTGAGTTCTACACATGTATTTAGATTCCCCTTAAGGAACTAAAACACACACAAGATATAGGATAACTTTTCTTTGTATCAAAACCACTAGATAATGACTGTCATTCAACAAACTAGCCTAATTAGGCTTCTTAGGACTGTTCAACTTTACCAACTTGACCTACAACATCTAAATGGAATCTCAGGCCTCCAACTTGGATTCAATGAAATTAAAGACACTTATTAAATGACCTTCAAAATATTCTCCACCTATTTAAATAAAAGACTTCAAAACTATATTGAACACTCTTAACTAGGGCTGAAAATTCTGCCAGAACAGGGCAGTGAAGAAAAAGATTCACAAATTCATAGTATTTGATAAATCCTAACATAACAAAGGATTTAAAAACCTCCTAACATCATATTAACATTCTTACCCATGAGAAGACCAAATTCATCAATAAAAACTTGTAATCTTTACTCTTTCCTGTTATTGATAGTCTTAACATATGAAATAGAGTCACTAGGGCATCAAATTATGACCAACAAACCCACTCTTCAAAAATTAAAATCTTAGATTATGAAATCTTACATAAAAATGAAACATTTTTCCAGTTTTTACACTGTTCCATCAGTTAGTTCAAGAGATATGTATAATTTAATTTAACCATTGTTTACCCTTGGAGGGTTTCTAACCTGTCTGTAATAAAAAAACAATATCTTCCTCCATACTTAATAAAAATGAATAAAACAAACCAAAAAATGAATTAGATTCATAAATCTGTCTCATCCAATTGGTCTTAGATCTTGAAGAGGTTTATTCCTTTCATACAAAGCATCAGAACAAGAATAAACGTGTGGAAAATAGAGAAAATCAGGGTTTCTTTATTTTAATCTTCAAATACATCTTCCACCACCCATTACAATGATTCATTCAGGATATTTATGCCTTTTCCAACCTTAACGAACTCCAACCAAGTGACCAAAACTAACTTTTCACCTACTTGACTCCTAAACTGCCATATTTTTCCTTTTTGCCATTTTTGCACTTTAGCAATTTTATAAGATTTGAACTTTTTGACACATTAACCCTCCTAGGACTCAAAATAAATTGAATATGGTCTAATATGACCTTAAAATCTCAAACATAGGCCTTTAATATGAAATTGACCTTTCATATTCTTTTACATGCAATTTTGCAACTTTTTGCAAATATGACAAAATGTGACAATTTGACACCAAATAGATAAAATAGGACCCTATGACCAAAATAGGACTCAAAAAATATTTGAAATGGTCCATTGGACCTTATTACAACACAAAATTTCCTAACTTAATTCAAGAACTCAAGCATGCCTAAAAACATTTTATTGGAAAAGAAATTTGGTGGCTAAAATTTTGCAAATTTTTCTGAAAAACAAATTTGGTGGCTGAAAAATTGCATGGCGATAAGATTATGGGAGGTTTGTAATCCTTATCAAACTAGCACGACATTGTGTTTTTGTCGTATCTATGCAAAAAATTTGCAAAAATCTCACCAAAACTCCACACAAAATCAAACTCCATCAACATAAAACTACCATATTTTTTGGATCTATTTCTATTTATTGTGAATAGATTGAAGCAGCAACTGAAGGGAGATAGATTTTGGTTGATCTCATTTGGAAAATATTTTTTCGTAGTAGGGCTTCATAAATTTTTCCTCCAAACATCACCCATTATTTTGCATTGGCATCGTTGACAACATGACACAATTTGTGTAGAATCTTGAGGTAAATCACAACACAATTTGTGCAAAATCTTGAGGTAAATCACTTGCCATAGTTTCAGTGAATTTTAATTTTTTGGAATTTGTATAGGACCTTACAACAATTTTCTTTCATTTTATTGGGGTTTAAAATTACAGGGTTTGAAATCATATTGTTTGAATTTGATGCATTTGGTAATGTATGTATGTAACGTTATTTGGTTGATTATAAATATGTTGAAACCCAATTAGATTATGTCTTTCAGCTCTTAAATTGCAAACTATTGAAATAAGACAAAAGGAAGAATGCCACAAAAGAAATTGTTCAAGTGAAGTCACTACCTGCAATCGTCGTTCTAAAGCACAAAAGGAGGTTGCACCCAGATCTTGGAATCATTGTTTGAAAGAAAGGGATAAAAGAGAGGGCTATAGTTCTTATATTGTAGAGATAAAAAAAATAGAGTTGACTATCATAAAGCAAAGGCTGCCAGTTTGCATTAGACACTTGGATATTGTGAAAATCAAAGAAGACAAGAAGTAATGAAACAAAGTGAAAAGGAAAAAGAGTCAAGTTAAAGCTGGTAGTTCACATCACAAGAATAGTTCATTAAATTCATTTTCAAACAAGTCTAGGCCACCAGAGATAATAGAGGAGTTCATGGAAGTCAAAGAAGAGACACCAGTCAAGAAGGAAGAAGAAGATGCCATCAAAAAGGTTAGATTTTGCTTTCCTTGAAGCCACCTAGGAGTTTGGAAAAGGTCACATAAAGATAAATGGTGAAAGATGCTTCCCCTAAAAGAGAAATTTTGAAGCTAACTAGTGATCATAGCCTTCAGAAGCAAAAGAAAATAATTGTATAAATGAAATTGTAGCTGCTTGAAAGATGCTTGTGTCAAAGAAGATTGACCCATCAAAGTTAGAGAAGAGCCCAAAAAGGATGAGGTCATTGATATATAGGAGATCAAGTCACTATCAAAAGAAGATTACCGATGCCAAAGGAGAAAGCAATAGGCTGTAGCCCCAAATCAGTTTTTGAGTCAAAGATTATCATTGATTGACCATTCGAGATTGAAATAGAAATGGTGAAGGCATAAAGATTGGTAAAATTTTGACCATTTGATCTCCAGCTTTTGAATTTCCCAAACAAGGAGGAGATCAAGCAAATAAGAAAGGTCAATGAGATCTGAAGATCTTGGTTTTTCAAGATGACGTTGTTATTGCCAAGTTTTGAAGTTTCAAGAAGATTGGGCTCACTGAAGTGCAAGAAAAGTTTTAGCAGAAGAAACAAATGTACAGGGGTGGTTGTTGAAAAGAGGACAGTCCAAAACTATGGAAGGTGAAGATTAAAGTTAGTAGTGTAAAAGAAGAAATCTGCATAAATAAGGATGATTGATTTGAGAGAAGAAAATACTCAAGTTTGAAAGAGATTGGGAGACGACTAAGAAGATTGTAGAGAGAAGAAAGAAGAATTCATTGAAATTCTAAGAACAACCGTAGTTGTTGAAGGATTTAATTAACCAAAGGAAATTGTGAAGAAACAGAGTGAAGGAACATGAAATCATCGAAAGATAAATCTCTGTAACGAAATCAAGTAAGGTAAGTTGAAATTTTTTATTACAAATGGGGAAAGTAGGAAAAAGAGTTAAAAAGGAGAATGAGAATAGTAACTGCAAAAGATGTTTTAGAAGAAGAATTATTAAATGTTAAGGAATGCAATTCAGAATTGGTAGCAAATTTAAAAGAAAGAGTAAAAGAGAAATGTGAAATCATATGTGAAAATGATGCTTTGAGTAAAGAATTGGTTGACATTAAAAGAAAAAAATACAAAATTGGAAGAAAAATTACAATGGTCTAAAAGAGAAAAAGAGGAAATACAAAATAAGTTGAAGTTTTTTGAAGGTTTCAAACAAAATCTAAAAAAATTAGAAGAAGAAAATAGTTTTTAAAATGATGAAATATTAAAATTGCAGCAAGAAAATGATTGCTTGAAGAAAAAGAAAGTTGTGTGTGATATTTCTTGCGATACAAATGATTTGTGTTTTGATCAATCAAATGATAAGTGTAACTTTACTGAAATCATTTGTGAAGAAGAATTTATTGATGAAGATGAACATGTTAATGAGTCTAAATTTGATTTTGCAAATGTTATTTGTTTTGATGACAATTTTGGTATGAAAATTATGAAAAGAATGGGATATAAAGGGAAAGGATAAGGAAAAAATAAACAAGGAATGAGAAATCCAATTGAGCCAACAATGAGGCCAAAGTATGAAGGTCTCAGGTATGTCCCAGGTAAGGGGAATGATGCTACAAGTGTAGGTATGTTCATTCAAGAAATGAAGAGTGTTGGGTGTACACATTGCCACAAAAAAGGTCATATCAAGGATAAGTGTTGGAATTTACATCCTTGCAGTATATGTGGATTAAAAAATCATTGTGAGAAAACATGCTAGAATTAAGTGTCAACCAATGAATCTATAACAAAATGCATAAAAATGGATTGTGGATGGAGTTACGGAACAAATTGGCAAAAGCTTATAGGTATGTTCAAATGGTTGTACAAATTCTCATATGTGGGTATGTGCAGGATCATCATGGAAAAAATAGGCCCTTAAGTGGCAAAAAATTCATAAAAATCAGTGTTAGGCAACTTGAAGTAAAAATTTGAATAAGTTATCTATATTATTTCAAAAATATTTAAAAATAGAATCTGTAGAAAATTGAATATAGTTTCTAAACTACTAGGTTTATTTAAAAATAAATAAAATTTATCTGGTGAAAATTTGAAATTTCAATGTAGTAGTACTTAAATTTTAGGGAAAAAATAAGAAGTAGGTGTCTGTCTGACCACCCTAACCATAATGAAATGATAATATTTTCTTATAATATTTTATATATAAGTAGAGGACTCATGTCGGGATGTGATGCATATTTTTTTGTAATTTTTTTTCAATTAAATAATTAATTATGAATTTTTTATTACAACTTCTAAAAAATATAAAAACTTGTATGTCTGACCACCTTAACATGGTCAAAAATTCATGAAATTTAATTTCTTTTTTTCTAATCCTATAGTATGTGAAGCATAGAATGTGACACATGTTTTGGATTCAAAAAATGTGATATCGTTTGAAAGTTATAGATGTTTTTCAATCTACCTATTGATCAAGGCTTTAGTTGTAATTCTAATAGAAAATAAATAATAATAATTTATTAAATTCAAATTAAAGCATAATTTATATTGGTGGAAATCTGAGAATCTCCTCTAAAAACCCTTTTCGTTTCATCAATTTTGGGTTAAAAAAAAGTCATCAGCCACATACCCTACAAATACCCATAATATTGCCACTTTTTGGCCCCTCATGATCCTGCACATACCCATGTGAAATATGATAACAATCATAAAAGGTATGGATGTTAAAAAGGAATAACAAGTGTTTTGAGTCAAAAGAAATGGTTGTCTAATGAGGAATTTACAGATTATAAAGTTATTGGAAGTTCCACATTTATGTTTTGAAACAAAGAGTTGGAGAAACTGGTGCAATAGTTGAAAAAGACAAACAAATGGCACCATTATTGAGAGTTGAAAATGGTTTGACAGTTTTGAAAAAGTCAGAAAACATGGTTGCAACCACAAAAAAAAAAAGTGCAAGAAGAAGCCACAAGAGCTTCCAAGTTCGAGTGTTGGATGCCCTGTATGCAAGGGGTCATATGCAAGGAGATTCAAAGATTCAGAGAAGTAGCTGAAGCTACTGTTGCAAAATTTAAAGTTTGATACAACATCAGCTATTGGAGAAACAATAAATTAAAAATATTGTAGATGATGAAGTATCTGTAAAGAGGCAAAAGAAAGAAGTTTCAGAAACTTTCAGAAGAAGAGTTTCTCCGGAAAGACATTGCTCTGGAAATTTTGAATAAAAAAGAAAACAAAAAGGCTCAAGATTAAGTGGGAATGTTTATGAAAACATAATAGAAAAAGGACAACAATCAGTTGAATAATTTTTGTATAGCAACATACAAAAATCATATTCTTGATTCCACAACATTAGTAAAAGAAATCAAAAGAACATGGAAAGAGTTGCAGCACTCAAAATAAAAAAAGAAGAAGAAAACGAAAGTAATGGTGTTTGAAAAAAAGAGAAGAAGTTCCAAGAAAAGTAAAATGATAGTATGCTTGTGTGAGCAGCAACTCAGATGGTAATAGTCCAAACAAGACAATTCTCAATTCATTTTCATTCTACAAAAAGAAAGAGACAAAGTAAGAAAAAGGAGTTCATAAAAGGATTAGAAGATCTCAGGAGAATACTAGTTGTATGATGTCATAAAATTTGAAGAAAGAAACCTACAAAAGTCATAGGAAGATTGGAATCCAAAGTTGAACATTGCAAATTTGTGAGGTCACTACCCAAGTGGAATGATAAATAAGTCTCTATATGAGGAAAGAGGTCATGGACTCGTGAAGGAGCTGATAGGTAGAAACTGCTAGAAGAAGGTAATGAATAGGTGTTCTACAATTACTAGAACAACTTGCACAAAGGGAAGTTCATTTTTTTGCTAAGGGGAATTAAGGTCCCAATCGTCAAAGTAAAAGGTGGAAGATGTCACCAAAGTACTGCCACATTAGTTGAAGACAACAAGTCACTATAAAAAGGTTTGAATTCATTCAACACTTTAAATTGCAAGGAAGATCTGATTGTACAACCAAAGCTGTTAGAGAAGTGAAGATGGATGCTCTGAATTTTTTTGAGATGACTGTCCACAGTTGAGATTAAGGGGGAGTGTTGAGAATGTAATCTCACCTGCTGTATTAAATTTCCTAGTTGGATCCATCATGGTTTATATCCACTCTCGTATCAACATTTATGACAAAAATCATCTGTATCTACATTAGATCAATCAGTCCCAGCATTAAAGAAAAATTTAAGAAGCCAGATTTTGGAAAAAGGATATGAGAAGATTTGATATGATAGCCTTTAACTCCTTTGCAGGCCTTCACACATTTTCTAGGTGTTTAGATATATATTATTTTATGTTTATGCTGAAGTCTCTCGAATATGCTTAGGTTTTTATATATTGTGTTGTCTACATTTTGTTAAGTATTCTAGAAGAGTCAAGCTCTCAAGAGCTGCAAAAGAATGGTTGTCTGAAAGAGCTGAAGCTCTCTAAAAATAATATTTCAATTAATATAAAACTATGGATTGTTGTTTCTGTTGGTTCTTTTCATTTTGGTCTCCTCCTTTAAATCCAACACGAACTAATTTTTTATACACAATTCTATGGATTTTTATTTTTAATATGAACCCTAAAACTTTCAACCAAACAACTTGAGGCACGAAAGGAATTTTTCCACTTTGGAAACATTATCAGGTCACACCAACCAAAAATTGTTGATTTTTGTAGCTCAAAAGGTGGGATGTGGATTTTTTTTAAAGCAACTTGAGTTGGATATGCTTTAAATCACTTTAAAGCAACTCGAGTTAGATATGCTTTAAAACAATTTGAGTTGGATTTTCAACAACAACAATTTTTATTCTTTAATAGAATGTTTTTGAGTTTGTGACGATAAGATAAATCTAAGAGTGATTTTATGTGTAATTAAAGTCAAAGAAAGCAAGGAAAGATTCTTTTCTTGGATGCTAAGTAAAGAAGCTAGACTCTATATATGTAAAATTGTTGTAGCAAACTCATATTGTATTTTTTGAAAGAAATTTTTGCTGTTAGGCTGAATAGAAGATCCAACATTTGTAGGCTTTTCTTCACATTGGGGTTTCCTAGGCATATCTATGTTATTGTCTTTTTGTGATTGGCTTCTTGTTATTTTTGCTTCCGCTGTTATTAGCTATTAATTAACCTAGTCGTATTAATTGTTATAAATCAAATATTTGATTACATTTTGTGAATTTATTGAGCAATTAATCTGATGCTGGGTTATAGAAATTAACATGGTATCAGAGGACTAAACTCTAAATACGAAGACAAGATTTGTGACATAGATTTCAAGAAAAAAATATTAGATTTTCATCTCTAGGTCTTTTGTGGCTATGGCAACCAATGTTCGATACGAGGATAGGCTTGAGGGTGTGTCTAACTTCTTGCAATGGAAGGTTTGGATTACATCTATTCTCAAGGAGAATAGGCTGTGGATCTATGCTAGTACAGAAGTGACACCACCAACTAATGATCATGTTGCCTTAGATTCACATGAAGTCAAAGAGGCCAAGGCTTAGAGGATTATCCTGGATGGAGTAAGAGATCATTTAATTCCTCATTTATCAGGGAAATACACCACTAAGGAGATGTGGGATACACTCACAAAAATTTATCAAAGTGAGTATCAGAGTCGTAAGACGATGCTCAAGGACAAATTGCATAATACCAAAATTTCCAAAGGTGAGAGTGTGACCTCTTACTTTTCCAAGCTGACACATGTCAGGGATGAGCTTGCTGTTGTTGAAGAGATGATTAATGACAATGAGTTGGTGCATATAGCCTTGAATGGTTTTTCAAAGCACTGGGAAGTGTTTGTCAAGTGTGTTGTTGGCAGAGATTGGCTACCTGATTGGGCAAGTCTTTGGGATGATTTTGTTTAGGAGGAGATCCGTGAAGGTGCTTATCGGGGAGATCAGATGAAGAAGGGTCAAGATGAAGAAAATATTGCTCTTGCAAGCAAGGGTAAGAAGAATTCCAATAAAGAGCAATCGAAAGGTTCTTCTTCCAAAAGTGGGAAGAAGAAAGATCTGAGCAAGATTAAATGTTTTTGCTGCCATCAGATGGGTCACTATGCTAGTCAATGTCCAAATAATAAAAATAAGGACAAGCAGAAGAAGCATTTTTATGCTACAACAGAGCTGGACGAGTTTGCATCATGATTTGAGAATGAGTTTTCACTCATTGCATGTATCTCAAGTTCAATTACCAACAGGATATGGTATATTGAAAGTGGGGCTTCTCGCCACATGATAGGAGTCAGAGAACGTTTCACCAAGTTGGAGGAGAAGAATTTGGATTTCTATATTGAGCTTAGAGACAATGCCAAGTACCATGCAATTGGTATTGGCACCATCAAGTTTCAGAGGGAGTTTGGAAAACCTTTGTTGGTGGAGGATGTGTTGTATGTCCCTAGCATGAAAAAGAATTTAATCTCATTTCCTGCTTTGGAAGACAAGGGTTACATCATGACCTTTGAGAGGGGAAAATTCTATATTCATCCCAAAGATTCTAAGATTACAAAAGTGATTGGAGTCAAGCATGGAAGCTTGTTTCGGTTACAGTTTGAGCTAGCACATGCATTGGTTAGTAGCTGTAAAGGGATAGGAGAATTGTGGCACAGGAGGATGGCTCACCTTCACCATGGAGAACTTAATATTCTTAAGGAAATAGCAATGGGGCTGCCTGAGATGAAGACAAAAAAGAATGAGGTGTGTAAGGGTTGTGCTCTTGGGAAATATGCCAAGACTAGTTTTCCAAGAAACAAAACTAGATCCGAAGGGATTTTGGATCTTGTACATTCAGATGTGTGTGGTCCCATGTCAACAACATCCTTGAATGGATATGAGTAGTATGTTACCTTCATTGATGATTTCTCTAGGAAGACGTGGATATATTTCATGAAGAATAAAGATCAAGTCTTCATTAGGTTCAAAGATTTTAAGGCTCTCATGGAGAACCAAATAGGGAGTAAGATCAAGATATTGAGTTTTGATAATGGAAGCAAGTACACCTCGAATGCCTTCAAATATTTTTGTTCTCAGGAAGGTATCAAGAAAGAGTTGATAGTTATGTACAACCCTCAGCAGAATGAGGTTGCTGAACAGAAGAACAAGGCTATAGTTGGAGCAGCCAAGGCCATGCTTCATGATCAGGATCTGCCTTGGTTCTTATGGGCAGAAGATTGCAATATAGCTATGTATTTGTAGAATAGGATCCCTCACAAAGTGTTGGGAAAGTTGACTCCAGAAGAGATGTTCACTAGTAAGAAACTAGATTTGGGGTGCATTCACATATTTGGATGCCTTGTGTATTGTCACATTCCTATTGAGAAGAGAACCAAGTTGGAACCTACTATAGAGAAGGGTATCCTTGTTGGGTATAGTAAAACTTCTAAGGCTTATTGGGTTTACATTCCTTCTCTCAGGAAAATAGTGGTTCGCAGAGATGTGAAGTTCGAGGAAGAGAGGGCTCTTCAGAATTCAAGCAACTTGATGAATGAGGAGGAACACTCACCCATGGTTGAGGTAGCACAAATTCCTGAAACTTTAGTCACGCAAGCTAGAGAGCAGAGCAAGTAGGCCAAACAGGATGATCAGACAGAGGAACAAATAATTCCTCAACCTCAGATTCCTATTACTAAGAAGAGGAGAAACAGGGCAGCTGAACAAACATTGAGAGAGGCTCAAGAATATGTAGGTGATCCTCAAGATTCAGTCAGATAGAGAAGGGCTCCCAGACATTATTCTGAGTATGTGGCACTTATGAGTGAATTAATTGAAGTAGAGCCTTCCAACTTTCAAGAGGCATCCAAACACCAAATATGGAGGGATGCCATGGTGGAAGAGTATTCTTCCATCATGAAGAATAGTGTGTGGGAGGTAGTACCATGACCAGAAGATAAGACTGTGGTGGGCTCAAGATGGTTGTATAAGATTAAGCATGTTGTAGATGGTAGTGTGGAGAAGTTCAAAGCCTGGTTTTTGGCTAAGGGGTTTTCTCAAAAGGAAGGAGTTGACTATAACGAGACTTTCACTCCAGTAGCTAGGTACTCATCCATAAGAGCTATCATTTCTATAGCAGCACAAGTGGGTTGGAGGATTCACCAGATGGATGTAAAAACGACCTTCCTCAAAGGAGTGATTGAGGAAGAGATTTACATAGAGCAACCAAAAGGATTTGAAGCACATGAGAGGGATTCTCATGTATGCAAGTTGACAAGAGCATTGTATGGACTCAAGTAGGCTCCCAGGGTGTGGTATTTACATATTGGCAGTTACTTGTAGAGTGCAGACTTCATCAAGAGTGAGGCGGATCCGAACCTGTACTATGTTCAAGTGAAGGGAAAACTTCTCATATTGGTGTTATATGTTGATAACCTATTTCTCACAGGGTTAGAGGAGCTCATAGGACACTGCAAGTAGGATCTTGTAGGATATTTTGAGATGAAGGGCTTGGGGTTGATGCACTACTTTCTTGGATTGGAGTTGTGGCAGAAAGAGGGAGAGATCTTCTTTGGACAAGGGAAGTACTTAATTGATATCTTGAAGCGATTCAAGATGGAAAATTGTAAGCCTATGTCAACGCCACTTGTGACCAATTGGAAGAAGATTGATGCTTCTAGATCAGAGGAAATGGACCTGAATTTATACAGATAGTTGATAGGATCTCTTATGTATCTAGTGAACACTAGGCCAAACATTTGTTTTTTAGTGAACTCACTTAGTCAGTTTACGGTGGAACCTAAATGTGTGCACTGGATAGCTGTGAAGCATGTTTTGAGATATCTCCAAGGAACAGTTGATTATGGGCTGAAGTATGTTTAGCACGATGGAGTGAAGCTCGAGGGGTTTACTGATGCAGATTGGGCAGGAAGTACAACTAATCGGAAGAGCACTTCAGGGTGCAGTTTCAGTTTGGGATCAGGAGCAGTCTCTTGGTACAGTAGGAAATAGAAGTTTGTTGTACTGAGTTCTATAGAGGCCGAGTATATGGCAGCCAGTATGGCTACATGTGAGGCTATCTGGCTTCAGAAACTTCTAGTTGGGCTCTTTAATCAGGAGTTCGATCCTACAGTCATTTACTGTGATAATCAGAGTTGTATCAAACTCTCTAAGAATCTAGTGTTTCATGACAAGTAAAAACACATTGAGATCAAGTACCACTTCATCAGAGATTGTGTGGAGAAGGGGATAGTGAAGCTCCATTACATTCCTACGGATGAACAGATAGTAGATATCCTGGCGAAGGCCTTGATGAAGAGCAAGTTTAAATTCTTCAGGGACAAGTTGGGTGTGGTGTAGAAAACATTCCTCGCAAAGAGGGAGTGTTGATTTTTGTAGCTCAAAAGGTGGGATGTGGGTTTGTTTAAAGAAACTCAAGTTGGATATGATTTAAATCACTTTAAAGCAACTCGAGTTAGATATGCTTTAAAACAATTCGAGTTGGATTTTCAGCAACAAAAGTTTTATTCTTTAATAGAATGTTTCCAAGTTTGTGAGGATAAGATAAATCTAAGAGTGATTTTATGTGTAATTAAAGCCAAAGAAAGCAAGGAAAGATTATTTTCTTGCATGCTAAGTAAAGCAACTGGGCTCTATATAAGTAAGATTGTTGTAGCAAACTCATATTGTATTTTTCGAAAGAAAAATTTGTTATTAGGCTGAATAGAAGATCCAACATTTGCAGGTTTTTCCCCGCATTGGGGTTTCCTGGGTATATTTGTGTTATTGTCTTTTTGTGATTGGCTTCTTGTTTTTTTTGCTTCTACTGTTATTAGTTGTTAATTAACCCAGTTGTATTAATTGTTATAAATCAAATATTTGATTACATTCTATGAATTTATTGAGCAATTAATATGTTGTTGGGTTATAGAAATTAGCACAAATAGATATGGGCAAGGCTCTGAAATCTTTCTTTCGTGAATAGACAATTGACTTGCAACATTTTTGTTAATTATAACTACTCTTGTAGAGGCATGCACCTCTAATCTTATAAAAACATGTATATAAATATATATCATAAATATTCAATGGTAAAATGTTCTGAACCATAGGCAAAATGGAATATATGTCCAAGATGCAATATCCGATTTTCTGGTTGAAAATAATAAATATAAAAAATGGTGGTTTGTTCAATTTTAACTATAAGAGCATAACCTAATTCGTGAGGAGATCCATGAAACAATAAAGTAAATATAAAAATAATGGTCAGAGGAGGCTCTTACAATTTTTGTAATTGTATTCTCTTTTTCTTCTCCTCTGAGAGAGGTGGTAGAACATAAGAAGTAGCATCAATTATTTCTTGAAATCAAATAGGATCTGTACCCTTAGAAGACCATAATGTAATACCTATTTACATACAAACTTCAGAGAATGCACAGTACTCAAATAAAAGCGTGTCAAACCACACAAGTGGGAAAAAGAAAACATGAAGCAATGAAATTGAATCAGAATCTCATCAAAGCAATAAAGAACTAATAAAAATACCTGAACATTTTGCAAACCATCCTCAAATTTTCCTCTGTAAATTCATATCAATAAAAATCAATAGATTCCTACAAAAAATTGTATAAGTTAAATAGATTTTTGAAGATAAATGTTTATGGAGCACACTTCATCAGGAGACAGATTACTTCTGATTTTTCGTTCTGCTTGATGATATTACAAGCTCCTCATCATTATTGATTCAGTTCTTCTCCTGCTCAAAATGATCCACAAGTTAAAAATCAAGAGGCGGAAAGAGAAAAGGGAAAATAGGACGATATTGTAATAACATTGCAACAACTTGCTTAACTTACAATAAAAAATTTTTCAATAACATAATGGAACAAGCTCTCTCACATTGGTAGTTTTAGTTACACACCATTTATAATATTTTCTCCCTGACCCTTGGGCTCAACCAATCTGCAACTGCAAGATTGAAGCACATGTTCACCTTCATGTTCACTGCAAAGTACAACATGTTTAGAGTACTTTTTTAAAGGATTGGATACAACAAAATTTATTTGTAAGAATTTTGCAAGTGCATGCAAAGAAGATCCAACCAGTGTTTTTGGATGAGTACTTTCCAACCCTGTTTTTCTTTGCATTGTTTTAATCTATGGGTTCAATAAAGAAGATTGCATAGAATTTTGAATTTTATCTTTCTATTCAAGCTTCATTAGAATTTATGTGCAAGCCAAAATGAAAATTATCTCATCTTCAGCTGGGTCAAGTACTCATGTTTTTTGAACCAATATATGTCAACTTTTCATGTCTATTTTTTTCTTTGATATTCTTGAATTATCATGACCTGAGTTTACAGCCTTGGAATAGATTTATTTTGAAGAAGGGGATTATTTTAGTCACAGCCATGGGTTTTTTTATTTTTTCAATTGAGACACATGATTTACAAGGTGATGAAAGTGGAATTATAGACAATTTTTTGAAGATGATCTTCTTGTTAGAAATATCTAATCTCAATTATTTAATTATGCAAATTCCCTCCAGCTAAGACTCTGTACCTGCTTTTAAGGAAATTTAATAGGAATGTTTTTTGGAGATGATTTGGGAGATTTGGATTAACTCGCATTAACTACCTATTTATTCTCACACACTTTGTGGGTAGTAAAAGATATTAATATTTTATTTTCCTTCGCTGTCCACTACAGCTTTTGGTTTTTATTCCTTTTTGTTGTCATTTTTGTATAATGCAAGAAGCAGAAAAGAAGAGAATTCCAGCTCTGTAAAGAAGGTTGAAGAAGGGCATCGAAGCTCTGTTGTATCATTACAATTTTTAAGACATAAATATAAATCTATTGTTGTGTACTTGTTGTTGTGTATTTTTTGTGTCTTTTGAACAACAATCATTTGTAATTTCATTTATCTTTTATTGTTGCATGCAAATCTGATTTTGCTCTGTTCTATAATCTGATACTCTATTTTATCCACTCCTCTACCTCTTTGTCTACATCTAGTATCAAAGCCACTGATTCAAACTTCTAGTCTCTCTTTTCTAGGTCTACACTCATTTCTTGTTTAACAACCATCAATGGCTTACGTAGCCTCAACGTCCAGTGCTTCCTTGTCTAGCCTGCAAACCCCTCTTTTCACAGGAAAAAATTATGAATATTTATCATTGACTATGAAGGCCCTGTTTAGGTCTTAGGATGTTTGGGAAATTGTTGAGAATGGTTATGCAAAACTAGCAGACCAAGCAGCTTATAATGCTCTCACACAGGCAAAGAAAGATCTATTGAAAGATCAGAGAAAGAAGGATGGAAAAGCCCTTTTCTACATTCATCAAGCAATGCATGAAAGCATACTACCAAGAGTTTCAACAGCAACACAAGCTAAGGAGGCATGGGACACACTAAAAATAGCCTATCAAGGTAAGGACAAAGCTAAAGCTGCAAAACTCCAAATACTTATAAGAGAATTTGAAAATATAAGTATGAAAGATCCAGAATCTATGGAGTTATTTTTTACTCGTGTTGTTGGGCTAGTAAATCAGATAAAATCTCATGGGGAAACATTAGAAGAGACAAGGATAGTTGATAAAATGTTAAGGTTTTTTCCTACTAAGTTTGATCCTTTAGTTACTTCCGTAGAGGAAACTAAGGATTTAACCCAGCTGACAATGGATGAATTACATGCATCCTTGATAAATCATGAATATAGGTTGAATAGATCACACACCTCTATTGAGAATGCTTTCTCATCTCAGGCTTCAATAAGTCATGGAAGAGGTAGAGGTAGGTTCACACCTAGGGGTAGAGGAAGAAATTCATTTAGAGGATGTAGCAGTAGTCCTGCAAACCAAGGTGGAAGAGGACATAACAATGAACACTCTCAAAGTCATCCAAGTGGTCAAAGACAAGATAAGTCACATGTTCAATGTAATTACTGCAAAAAGTATGGCCACTACTCCTTTGAGTGCAGGAAGAAACAACATGATCAAGGAAGACAAAATAAAAATCCCCTAGAAAATTCTACAAAAACTATGTTTATTGCATGTGCAAAGATTGTTGAAGCAACTTCTACAAAATCACTAGTCGAATGCAATATTGTCCAAGACAGTCCAAATGATATTTGGTATTTAGATTCTGGCTGTAGCAATCATATGTCTAGAAATCTAGAATTATTTTCTAGCTTGGATAAATCAGTCACTTTAAATGTTACTCTTGGGAACAATAATCAAGTGAATGTTATGGGAAAAGGCATTGTTGATATTGTAACCAAAGAGGGAGAGAAAAAAGTCATTCATGATATTTTTTATGTTGCTGGTCTGAAGCATAATCTGATGAGTATTGGTCAATTAGTGCAAAAAGGATACAAAATTTACATGAAAAATAATGCATGCGTTATTCTTGATAAATATCCAAGTATACAGCTAATAGCAAAGGTACAAATGACAAAAAATTGAATGCTCTCATTAAGGTTGAAACCTAACATCAAAAGAAACACTATTGAAGCTTATCATATGGCAGAAAACACACAAGTTGGAACAACATTAAAGGATGAAAATTCTCAAGACGCCTCTCAGAGTTGCTTCGAAAAAGAACAAAGTAGAAAAGTTGCTCTAAAAAAGAACAAGGCTGCTCCGGAATAGAGCAAGGTTGCTCCAGAAAGGCAGAAATTGAAACCAAAGATGAACAAAATGGTAATGTAATTGTTCAAACAACTTTTTAGTCAATGGTAAAGAATGAATCTTGGCTGTGGCATTTGAGATTCGGTCATTTAAACTTTGGAGGTCTAAATTTGTTGCATAGAAAGAATATGGTTAAGGGGCTGCCATTGATTCAAAAACTGGAAAGGGTATGTGAAGCATGCATCTTGGGTAAACAACATAGAGAGACCTTCCTCGTTGGAAAATCAGAAAGAGCATGTAAACCACTTGAGATTGTTCACTCTGATATATGTGGACCAATGCAGACTCCTTCCATTGGAGGTTGCACATATTTTCTAACTTTTATTGATGATTATACAAGAAAGACATGGGTCTATTTTTTGAGGCATAAATCTTATGCATTTGGAGTCTTTCAATAGTTCAAGACTCTTGTAGAGAAGTAAAGTGGTTACTACATCAAGATATTAAGGAATGATAGAGGCGGTGAGTATAGTTCTAATGATTTTCTGAATTATTGCAGCCAACATGGTATTCACAAGCAATTTACAACCCTTTACACACCTCAACAAAATGGTGTGGCTAAAAGAAGAAATCAAACTATCATGAATATGGGAAGGAATATGTTGAAGTCAAAGCATTTACCAAATAAATATTGGGCTGAAGCAGTAGCAACTACTATTTACATTTTAAATAGATGTCCAACTACAAGTGTACAAAATGTTATTCCTTAGGAGGCTTGGAGTGGTAGAAAGCACAATGTTGCTTACTTCAAAGTTTTTGGATGCATTGCATATGCTCATGTGCCTAAAAAATTGAGAAGAAAATTGGATAACAAAGGTGAGAAATTTATTTTTGTTGGGTATTCAGAATATACAAAAGCTTATAAGTTGTTTAATCCAATTACAAGAAAAGTTATAATTAGCAGGGATGTGCAATTTGTGGAGAACGATGCATGGGGTGGAAGTATAGAAAAAATAATAAGTGTTGCAGCAATTGATTCACGTGATGATATGACTGATGAAGTGATAGAACATCAAGGTATTCCTCAAGCAATACCTCCTTCCACTCTCGGACATGCAACACAAGTTGTAGCACAAGCTACACCTCATTCTATAATAAGACTTTCAAGAAATCAGAATTTTACACCTACACAAAAAACTCCACAAAGAATACCAGCCATAACACCATCTAGAAGTCCATCAAACTTAGTTGGTAGAAGTAGCTCATCGGATCCTACATTGGCAAGCTTATTGCAGCGAAAAACAAGGAGTTTAAGAGATATATATGAAGCTGATTTTAGTGTTGACACATCAAATTCATTTTATGTTTTTGCTTTATTTTCAAAAGTTGTTGATCCAATGTTTTTTTGATGAAGAAATTAAGGATGAAGCATGGGCTGAAGCTATGGATGAAGAGATTGAAGCTATTGAAAAGAACAATACTTGGGAGTTGGTGGATCATCCTTAAGGAAAGGATGTTATAAGTGTAAAGTGGATTTATAAAACAAAGTATGGCATGGATGGAAATGTGTTGAAGCATAAGGCAAGGTTGCTTGCTAGAGGTTTTACTCAGCAGCCTGGTATTGATTACACTAAAAATTTTGCACCTATAGCTCTCTTGGATATGGTAAGAAGTTTTTTGGCTATTGCAGCTCAGGATGGTTCTTCACAAAGGATGGACTCAGTTGGGGGCCCTGGTAATCATAACCTTATGGCTGGGTGTCAGGCTCCTCCAGAAGTAATAAATGGGTGGGCTAGAGAAGGTCACCCTAGGAAAGGGAATAGAACGCCATTGGTGATCAAGTGGAATCTGCTATAGCCATCCATATGCTTTCTGGAGCAACGAGGGTTGATCATTCACTAGTATGGGAAAATATTGAATTGCCAGGATAGTTTAATCCATTGGTGGCAAGGTTGATGGGGGGCGGAGATGAAATTCCAAGTTTTGGCATAAGGATTCTTTGTGCTTGTATTCCAATCAATTATCATTTGGGATCAGATCCTGAATGTAACATGGCTAATGGATGGGATTAGCTTTTACATTCTGTAGTGTAAAAAAATGTCATCATGTACATTTTCACACTTGATATGGGAATAGTTAATAATAAATTAGACTTGATATCACCTTGATCTAGTGTTGTGAGGTTTTTTACACATCCACATTAGGTCTTGGGCCATTTTAAAGCTAAATTAACTTAACTTTTCCTTAATTTAATGTTGTAAAGTGTATTCATTTACACTTCACATTAAATTTAGAAGGCTTATAAACTGAGGTGCACCTAATCTAGTGTAGTAATGTGTTCTACACATTCAGATTGGATTGAGGGACCTTCTAAGCTAAATAGACCCAATTTTTCCTTAAATTAATGTTGTAAAATGTATTTATTTACACTTTCACATTAAATTTTGGGCCCTCTTGCATTTATGACCTTCTAATAGGCCCCTATGACCCTATATTGTGCACACCAAGGCATATTTCAATCAAAAACCTGACAAGATCAACATATAAACTTAATTTACACACTCCTGGACACTTTAGTACTCAAAAAAGGCCTTGAGGGACCCATTCATGACTTTAGGTGAATGATTCCCATCCATGTGGGATTGATTTGTCCTACTTGGTGAATGAGTCCCATTTGGCCCATTTTCATTGTTTTAAGAAAGAAAATTTAATCTTAAAATCAAATTTCTTTTATGTCAGCCTTGGGGATCTAATAAATGGTCATTTGAGTGGATTTCCTATATAGACAAGCTTTCAAATCCTTATTTCACCTAAGCAACAAAAGAATTCATGATATCAAGCCAAGCAAGCAAGAGTTAAGCATTCAAAGACTTTACAAGATCATCAAGATAGCTTCCAAGATCATTTTTAAGGTTTTTCAGGGCAAATTCTTCATCAATTATTGCAACAATTCAAGATCCATCATCATGTCAAAGCATATCAAGCATGAAGAATTTTATTCAGATAGTGTTATGATGTAGCATTGAAGATCCAAGATCAAAGTTTTATTCTACACCTAATCTACATCCTTCATGGCCATTTCATGTTGAGTTGTAGATTTAAAAGACACCATTTACAAGAAATCATTGAAGGTATCGTCATTCATGTTTCATATCCTATGTTTCATGTTTCATGTCCTTGTTTCATTTTTTCATCATTTGGTTTAATTAACTAAAAGGAGTTTGACCAAGGAAAACCCCTATTCCCTAACAATCAACACTTTCTATCTCTCTCTCTCTCTCTCTCTCTCTTTGTGTGATTATAGATCTAGGTGCTTTGAATACTTAGAGATCATTGAAGATTAGTTTTTGGAGTTGTATCCCCATTTGCAAGGTCATAATCTTCACCAAAAAGTCATCTACAACCTTGAAATCATGGTTTCAGATCAAAAAAAGGGGAATAGAAAAGGAAGAAAATTTAAAAACCAAATTCAAATCTTGAAGTTCTAGAAAATCCAAACTAGACTCATTTGCCACAAGTGGCGAATGAGTCCCATTACAAGTTTTTTCCAAATCTGTTTGTAGATTCAGATACCCTTTTTTCTCAAAACAAGCTTTTGTGCAAAAATCTTGATCTAGGACTGATTCGCCTAGGTTGGCGAATGAGTCCCAATAGATCAAAAAGTCAAATTTTCTAGTGTTTCAGAGATGCATCTAGTCACTTCCATATTTTCAAGTTCATACCATTCATCTTACTTCTTTTCTATTCAATTTTTACTTCTATTTATAGGCCATTTTGCAGGTAATTGCATTGAATTAGGATTTTCCATTATCTTTTCCAAGTTTAAACTTGGTGGTGAACCCCTCTTGTAATCTAAAATCATACCTTAGGATACCCTCTATTAGATCTCTTTCCTCTATTCCACTCTTGGGGTGAGATCTCTAGGGCATCCTTGAATGTTAGTTGGAGAAAAGTGATGTTCTATGTCTTAAACCAGAAAGCATCCAATTTTCAACTAATCATTTTGGTGAACCTACATTTAGAACATCATAATTCTGATTTCAAGTCCATCATCATCCTAGATCTAGCTTACATTGAATTTGCATTAGGATTTGCATTAGTTAATTAGCATCTAGGGTTTCTAAATTTTGTATTAGTGAAAGTGCATATAGGTTGCATTTTTGCATCTCAAATCATTGAAAATCATCTAAAAACTACATTTTCACTTAGGTTACATATCATACAAACTAAAAAGCATAAACATCACTTAAAAATCTTTGAAAGTTTTGAAAAAAATCCCTATTAGGACTCATTCACCATCTTGGGTGAATCAAACCCAATGCACATCTAAAACTATGTTTTACAACATTAAAAACCTCATTTTCACACTTTTGTTTGTTGCCATTAGTTACCTATTTCAGTTAGTTGAGTTTATGTTACATGTATTGCTTAATTCAAAATTTTCATTCACAATATTTCATTTTAAAATCATTTCATAGTGTAATCAGTAAATTACCTTGTTTGAAATCTGAAAATTGCATTACATTTTAGGTCTTAACATTGCATTTTAAGTTTGCATAGATTATTGTTGAAAAATGTTAGTTTATGTCTTTTCTAAGTTTGCAAAGAAAAAGATAGTCAATAAGCATGTTAGTCATTCTTTCAATACTTTCCCTATCTATGAGAGTCTCTTAGTGGAAGAGAGTGAAAATGTTGACAATTGCCTTAAACTTACACCCCCTCCTATCACTCCTATTTGTGTGGATGATGTGATAGAGGAGAATACAAACATAGATAACCATGATGATCATAATTGTTCTTCTCTTAATACCTCCTCTTTTACTAATGAAGGTATCTTGGTGAAAGAAGATACAATCATTGAGAATCATGAAGATCTTGTTTGTCCTTCTCCTCATCCCCTTTGGTAAGATATTTTAGCACAAGAGAAAGAAATCATAGACACATTTCTAAACATTACTTTAACTAATCTCCATTCTCCTCTTGCTTGTGATAATTATTTAGTGGTAGATGATATTTTAAATGATGATGATATGTTGGTGTTAGATGATAAAATATTTAAGGCCTAAAACAACCCTCTTTATGATCCTTCCCTTATCTATCCTATTTTGGAAGACATTAGGGAGAAAAGGAATGAAATCATAAATGAACATGAAACTCATACTTGTTCTTCCCCTAGTATCTCTCCTAGTTTTGAAGAAGATACTTTGATGTTAGAAGATCTGATAGATGAAGATCATGAGAACCTTAGTTGTCCCTCTTCACCTAGGGAAACCCTTATTGAGCAAGACAATTCAACCATTGATCACTCCCTTACTTGCGATGAAGTCATTTTGGAAGAACCAATCCTTGAATGTCAAGAACATTTTGTTTGTAATTCTCCTAACAACTCTCCTCCCAATGAGAATATCATGGTGCAAGAGAATGACAACAATAGTAATGTGGCTTCCTTAGGTGATGATAAAAAGGTGATCCTAGATTGCCCTTTATTATCTAAATACATCAAACCAAGACCGCTAAGGTTATTAATGCACAATTTTCCATTAGGTCCCCCTTGACTATTAGACCTCCTGCATACCTCATGGGACATCCTAAGAATCCTCTAATTCTTTACCCACCATCACATAGAAAAAAAACTCAAAACAAACTTGAATTTATCCTTTATCAACCTAAGAACAATATTTCATAGCAGTTGAGTCATAATACCATTGCTCATACATATAACACTAGAAACAATCCATAGCCAAGAAAAAAACCTTCAATATCCCTCCCATTTCCTAATCCTATCCTACCTAACCCTATCCTACCAGGTCACCCTCATGGAGAGGAGTATGATCTTGTTGAACAAATAAAGAATACTCCTACTAAGATATCATTATGGGACCTTATTCAAGCATCCGCTCACTACCATAACATGATTCAAAGTTCCTTGCAACAAATTGTGGCTCCCTCTAGTGCAAAGCCAGATGACATAGCAACTATGATTCAAGGAATAAGTGTTGACTTTTTTTTCCACCAAAGAGAGCTACCTCCTTTAGAAGTGAAAAAAAAATGATGCTTTCATGGTAATAGTTCACTACAAGGGAAGAGGTATAAAGTGAACCCTTGTTGACAATGGCTCTACCCTTAATGTGTGTAGTGTGATGCTTTTGGATAGGCATAGTGTGGCAAAATAAGAAATTCAACCTGGTTCTTTATCTATTAAGGGATTTGACAATGTAGGAAAACAACCACTTGGTGTGATTGCTTTGCCTATTATAGCTAGAAAGGCCACATCAAAAACACTGATCCATATTATGCCTCATGATCTTTCATATAATATCCCTTTAGGCAGACTGTGGATACATGAAATTAATGGCGTGCCTTCTAGTTTTCATTGTATCATGAAATATGTCTACAACAACAAAGTGCACATACTTGAAGCTAATCCTGAACCAAATAGTTGTTTGAACAATGATAAAAAAAACCCTTTAAAAAAAATGACACCAACTACACAAGTAGAATCCATGCAAGAACAACAAAAATATAGTTGTCTTAAACCCTTCACAATGATATCACTAGATGATTTGGCATCATTAGATTTAAACTCAACATTCATGGGAGAATACAAGATCATAAACAAAGAGTTTGAAAAGGAAAAACAAAAAGTGGTAATGTCAACAAAAATTTGGAAGACCCTTTGAAAGCATGGACACTTCAAACATTTTAGACAAAGAAGCAAATTACACAACACAATTTCATGAAATTAATCATGAGCAACCACCAAATCCAAAAGAAATGAAAAATATTTATGGAAAATTTTATGAACTTATGAAACAACTTGGTTATAGAGGAAAAGGATGTGGTGCTAGAGAACAAGGTATCTGTAACCCTATAGACCCTCACTCACAAGAAAAGAGTAGTGGTCTTGGCTATTGCCCCTCAAATGACACAAACAAGCCTTCACTCAATATCAACACTATTACAAAAGATTATTCTAAGCTGACTTTAATAGTAGTGCATCTTGAACTGATAGACACTAGTGGTCTTGATTTTATCCTTTGCAAGAAATGAAACAAAAAAAAAAAAATTGCTTGATATTAATTTCATCACACAAAACACTAATGATTTGAATTTGTTAGATTTTACACCCTCATGTAAAGGAGAGAAAAAAATCTCACAATCTAAAGATTCTTGTGTAAGTATGACATCTTGTACTAAGCAAGAGATATTTTTGTTGCAAAATAAAGGAACACCTTCTACAATTGATCAAGAGGGTATCTTGTTTAGACTCCTCCAAGATCGTTTGATATGCCTTTGTAATGTCCCCTTTTTCATGAGCGATGGAGTTTAGAGGAATTAGCCTATTCTTGATCCTCGTAGGCTAATGGAGCTTGGTAAGAGGGTCATTTGGCAGATACCTACTTGATTGGTTGGCTCGTTTCGTGATTTAGTCTACATATGGAGGTGTTCTAATGATTTCTTGATATGTTTCTATGTTTTAGAAACCTCATGTTATAAAGTAATGTTATGTTTGCACTTTATGTTATGAATAATTATTTTATTATAAAGTGCAAAATAATAAAATAATAAATTAAAATAAAATAATATTCCTTCTAGAAGGTGACTTGGGAAAGTTCTAGAAGGAGGCTGACCTCTTGAGGAAAAAGTATAAATTAACATCATGGGCCTCATTCTCATCATCCAGATTTGATGTTGTTGTTGATGTTTGATGTTTTCAATTGTGGAGCCTAGGGTTTCTATAGATTGTTCTTGTCATAGGAAACAAAAAATTCCTATTGATAGCAATTTTGAGGGTGTCAATTATCAATTGAATTATTGTAGCTGGGAGAAAGTTACTTCAGACTTTCATTTTTGCTTCATTGGTTAAGACTTTGTGGCCTTTGGCCAAGTTTTGTATGATATTGATTGGTGTTTGCTTTGGAGACATTTTGGAGTTCATAGTCTTCAACGAATTTGCAATGAGGAGTTTGATTTGTGTTCATTTAGTCATTTCTAGAATTCTAATATATTATTATAGTCATCTTAGTCTGCATATTAGTGGCATGATTTTGCATATATCTCCTTCATTTGGCATCGATCCTCCAAGAAGGTTGCAGCATTACATTCTATGGTGAATGGAGATGATGTTTCATGCATTTTGGAGGAGTTTTGCATTGTGTTAAGGGGCTGATTTTGAAGTTGCAATGGTCTGATATACTACAGCAAGGGCGCGATTGGCAAGACATTTTTTGTTCATATATGATCATTGAAGCCTCCTATGGTTTTGGGCATTGTTGCATTTTAATCCTTTGGTCCTACCTGATGAGCTTGAAATATGCTCATAGTTTGGATGTTATGATAAACTTTTAATATCTTTATTTTTGTTACTTTGTGGTTGTTTAAACTTTGTTGAAACCTTTTTATTGGGGTATCCTGTAGCAAAATACTTTCATATTCCTGCAGCTTATTATGTTGACTTGATTACATTTATTGCCTCGTTGACTCCCTAAATGACTGGTATATCGCATACAGTTTTTGAATGATGAAATAAATTTAAATGTGTGATTAATGAACGAATATCGTGTATGTGTCATACACCTTTTCCTTCACATCTGTTACCTTTTGTATCACAGGTTGTTGAAGAATGATCGAGTCGAGCGCAGCTAATCTCGGCCTTGTAGTATAGTCCATTTCCTGCACGACTTCGAGGAAGCACTGGCGAAGACTCTTTGACCGAAACCATTGGGAAAGATTTTTAATGACAGTCAATCTGGAAAGAGTGGAGCACTAGATTCTCTCTGGATCGGGTTGAATGCATAAATTCATTTATGAAGTTTGTTCCATGATTCTGGAATACACTTTACTTCCACGTCTTTCTTTGATTGCGTTAGTTAGTTTAAAAATAATATACTCCTCCTGCATGAGTGGGTAGAGGATAGTTAGAGTAAGGGAGATGATAGTTAGAGTAAGATAAAAGCATAGTGATAGCAAATATTATGTAAGAATCAGTATGATAATGAAAACCAGAATCTGTTTGACAAGAGATAGAGTTTTTTGTTAGTTTCCATATCAACAAAGCAATGTATACCATTCTATTTTCATGAATAAAGCTTGATGAAGTTATGAGTTTAGCACCTGCGTAATCAGTAGATGCTTGCTAAGGGGGCCCACTTAGTAAGTATCTATAGCTAGTTAGTTAGTTGTTCTTTTCTATTGATCTCCAGTTAGCTTTCATCTTTGAAGTTTTCATACAAACTCAGTCTTGTACTGCTCTTGCAGCATAGAGAATCCATCCTTGTGCATGTTCCTGCAGCATAAGGCTAGTTCATAGTTTGTGCTTCAGTCGTAGCTGTTATGGGTTCTGTTTTAATTAAAGCATAGTTGAGTTAAAGAATTTTGCATTACCTTCCTGTAGCGTGGATAGAATTCATTTCCAGTATTTATTTTTGTTGAGATTTGACCAAAACTAGTTCTTAGTGCATATATTTTTCCGTGCCATTTAAAGTATACGTCCCTTGGTTTGAAAAGTAAATGAACGTCCATAGAGAGATATAGGTCACCTGTCGGAATGTCCAATTCCCAGGAAAAGTTTTACTGTGATTTTCATATCCTTTTGTGGGCGTGACCATTTTTTGTCGCCATTACCAGGGATGGTGTCCAGCTAGGAAGTTTTCATAAGTCACTTTTAGCATTAGTTTAGTTTGTTAGTTAATAATTTTCAAAATCTTTCAAGCCACCACTCACCGCATTGCATGCATAGAAGAAGAAGAGATGCACTGGGAAGGTTCCTCCCTGAAAATCTGTTTATTGAACTACCATTTGACCCAGCTGATAATGAACCTGAGGAAAATCCATTCGCTCTGTTATTCCAGCAACCAAACATGGCAAATAATCCACCTAATAATCCACCTCCAGCATTTGAGTTTCCTATTGTTCCCCAGAGAGATACTGACAATCTTAAAAACATTCCCTCTTCCTTGCTTCCAAAGTTTTATGGCTTGGTTACGGAGGACACATAAACTTTTCTGTTTGAATTTGATGTCCTCTGTCACAGTTATGACTACAACATAGACGCTCATAAACTGAAGTTATTTCCTTCCACCTTGAAGGAAGGAGCTCTCAGATGGTTCATGAGTCTGGGAAGAGGTGTTGTAGATAGTTGGGCAGGAATGCAGACGAAATTCCTTGAAAAGTATAAGGAATATTGTAAGAGTGCCAATAAAGGTGATGACATATTTTGAATTTAGCAGAAGGAGGATGAAAGTCTAGAAGATTATATTTCCATATTTTTGTTTTCACTAGAGAGGAACTCAAACCATACTCTCAATGAGGACTCTCATAAACTACTCTTTCTAAGGGGAATCAGTGATGCCTATATAGACGCCCTGGACCTGATGGGAGGAGGTGATATAACCCAACTGCCTTGGGATGATATAAAGAAAATATGTCTTAACTACTCTCGAGCAATAGTTAAGAAAGGTCGAGGTCATCATGCTATAGTGGGGAAGTCTTCTTCTGGTGGAGTTTCCCAGATAGAGATAAAAAAATTTCTATCTAACTTCAAGTAGGACATCATTAATAATATGGCTACACAACTAGACACTATGCAAGCTCGGAAGAAACATGAGGAAGCTAAGGTAGTTTTGGCCGAGTTCTGTCCATACTACAGATAGAAGAAGCGTGACTGCAGATGCAAGATGGTGGCTAATTTGGAAGCCAGGAAACTACCTACTAACTTCAAACCAGTAGAAGGTGATGATGATCAAGTGTTCTTTGTTGCGCAAAGGAGACCATGGGCCCAAAGACAAGGTATGCCTCAAGATCCTTTAACTTTTGGTAATCCTTATTCTGGATATAATAACCAATGACAACATGCATATGGACTACCACCACCCTAGAATCTATCTCAACCAAATTGGCCTAATTATCAGACCCCGCAATGGCAATCTCCTCAAGGAGGTTGGCAGCAGCCACAAGGGCAATGGACGCCACCTTCAGGAAATTAGCAACAAAATCCTCAATGGAGAGGCCCTCAGCAATGGAAAAACCAGTCCCCTGGATTCCTGCAGCTTCCACAGCTACAACCACAGGCCCTCATGCCACCTCCTGCAGCAACTGCCACAAATACTGGACCTCCGAAGCAAATGCCTATGCCTGCTCAGCCATTGCCAAATCCCAATAATAAACAACAACAACAGCCACAACAACCTGCATATCTTGCCGAAGCAAACCAATATCAAGCTTATGCCTTAAATATTAATGACATCCATTTGAGGTCTGGAACTACTTTACCTGCTCCCAAACCACCTCTGATTACTAAAATACTAGATTCTCCCCTTGAAGAATCTACTACACCTGCTGCTCCTACTAAGCATATGCCTATAACCAATGTAGTTTCTAAGGAACCTGTTTTGCAAAGTCAAGACAACCCACCTTTTCCTCAGAGGTTGCAAAGTACTACATTTAAATCCATGGAAGAACCCACTTTTGACATTCTAGATCAACTCAAGAATGTACAAATTCAAATCCCTTTATTTCAGGCTATTAAAGATGTTCCCATTTTTGGAAAAGCTATTAAAGAAGCATGTTTGAAAAAGCCTGGACGGAAAAAAAATGATCCCCAAACAATTCATGTCTTAGGGAAATTGGCTGATATAATATTGGGAAATGCAGTCATTCCAAAGTATATTAATCCTGGAAGTCCTGTAGTGCAGATACATATAAATGGCCAAATTGTAAAAAATATTTTGATTGAGTTAGGTGCTGCCATTAATGTCATGACAAAGCATACTATGGACTCCTTGAATATTTCAAACATTAGGTCTACACCCACAGTTAAACCTGATGGGATGGTAGAAGATGTAATTGTCACTCTTGAATCTTGGGAGTATCCTACTGATTTCACAATATTATCAGTTAAGGCAACTTTAGGAGGGTATCTAGTTATCCTTGGTAGACCATGGTTAGCAATTTCTGATGCTTTTATAGGATGTCATTCTGGAGATATGACCATTTCTGATGGACAGTCCACAAAGAAATTGGCCTTGTATCCGCCTACTAGACCTCAACCAGATTTGTCCCAACTTGTTTGGCCAGATGTGGAGGAAGAAACTGAAGAAGCCAATTCCTTGGCTCGATTAATGATGCTTCAAAATGATCCATTCTCACAACTTCAGAGTGAGGATGCTCTGTTTTTTCAAATTCTACAATACAACTATGATACGAGTAGTTTGTCTGATCCAAATGGCAGTCATCTTCAATGTTTCCTACAACAACCAAATTTTGAGAGTTCACTGCCTAAACTTCCAATAATTTTTCATCACTTGCTTCCACAAGAGGTACAAAAATTATCTGTAGATTCTATGAGTAATCTAACTAAGCAGATAGAATTTTCTCCAGATCATAGTTTGAATGTTAATAGCAAGTTGTTACAGTCTCAAGAGGCTTACTTATTTAAAATGCTACAAGAACAACATAAAGATTTTGCATGGGAATATGGGGACATGCAAGGAATAGATCATCGAGTTTGTACTCATAGAATATATATCAAAGAAGACTATTTACTAGTTAGACAACCTCAAAGAAGAGTAAATCCAGCACTTAGAGAAATAGTGAAAAATGAACTTCAAAATTTGTTTGATGCTGGTTTTATTTACCCAATCGCTAACAATCAATGGGTTTCTCCACTAGTCATTGTCCCCAAGAAAGGAGGAAAATGGAGAGTGTGTGTAGATTATAGGGAGTTGAACAATGCCACTAAAAAGATCACATTCTACTACCTTTTGTAGACCAAGGACTAGACTCACTATCTGGCAAAAGATATTTTTTCTTTTTGGATGGTTACAATGGGTACAATTAGATAAAAATTTCCCTTGAGGATCAAGATAAGACCACTTTTACCTGTCCATGGGGAACATTTGTTTATTCAATCTTGCCTTTTCGTCTATGCAATGTGCCAGCAACATTTCAGAGAGCAGTAATTAGTATCTTTGCTGATATATCTCATGACTGTATGGAGATTTATATGAATGATTTCACTACCTATGGAGTCACATTTGAAGAAGCACTGGTGAATTTAGAAAAGGTATTGAAAAGGTGTAGAGAGAAAAAATTCTCTAAATAGTGAAAAGTGTTTTCTCATGATGGAAGAAGGTATTGTTCTAGGTCATCATATTTCAAAGAATGGAATTCAGGTTGACCCTACTAAAATTGAAGTTATTCAGAATTTACAGACTCTTGCAAAACAAAAAGATGTCAAAAGTTTCATTTTCCATGCAGGATATTATAGAAGGTTTATAAAAGATTTCACTAAAATTTCCAGCCCACTTTATGCCTTGTTAACTAAGGATTCTCAATTTGAGTGGACAGAAGCCTGTGAAAAATCCTTCCTGCAACTAAAGGACTTGCTTACTAAAGCCCCTATTCTTCAAGGTCCAAAATGGAATTTTCTTTTTCATATACTTGCTAATGCATCTGATTTTGGTATAGGAGCAGTTTTAAGTCAAAAAGAAAATTCAATTGAGCATGCTATTTACTTTATCAGCAAAAACCTTCAAGGTCTTGAGCTCAATTATACTGTTGCAAAAAAGGAATTGCTTGTAGTAGTGTATGCTTTAAATAAATTTAGGCATTATGTTACAAGTTATCAGATATTTGTCCATACTGACCATGCAGCAATCAAGTATCTGATGAAAAAACCTGCCATTTCTGGTAGATTGGCATGATGGCTCCTATTGTTACAAGAATTTTACATTACAATCATTCACAAACTAGGAAGAGCTAATGTTGTAGCTGGCTTTTTATCAAGACTTCAATCTGCTACACCTGTTGAACATGAGGTCATTGATGATAGGTTCCCAGATGAACACTCATTCTCCATTGTTGCACATACTCCATGGTATGCAGACATTGCCAATTATCTAGCAGCAAATAGAATACAAGCTCATTTTTCCCCAAAAGAAAAGTTGTTAATAGAGAAAAGTTTTAATTTTTCATGGATTGCAAATTGTCTGTTTTATACTGGACCTAATCAGGTAATGCGAAGATGTGTAAGAGAAGATGAGACTTATGATATCTTGCATGCTTGCCATGATGAACCATGTGGGGGACATTTTGCAGCAAAAAGAAGAGCAATGAAGATTCTTACAACAGGGTACTATTGGCCAACATTACACAAGGATGCTGTGGCCTATACAAGAAAATGTGACAGATGCCAGCATATGGGAAGACCAACTAAGTCAGATGAAATGCCACTATATCCCTAGGTAATAGTAACCCCTTTTGATAAATGGGGAATGGATTTTGTAGGACCAATTGATCCACCATCAAATGGGTAGGGCAGAGCCCTCTGAGCAGACAAGAAAGAGGAAGGCTACTAGAATGCCTCCTACAGCCGCATCAGTACCAAGAAGAGTTTCCACAAGGAAACAATCTAAGACCTCCCCTGCTTCAACTCAACCAGAGGTTATTGTAATATTAGAAGGGTTTGTTGAGTCTGAATTTAATGTTTCTCAAAATATGTCCGAAAATGCTGCACAAAGTTCATTTGTTCCTGAAGAGGAACAAGTTGAGACAAAAGAAATGGAGCAAAATGAGCAAGGGTTACCAAATCTTGATGACTTGGCTACCGCTGCTATGCAGTTTTTGGAGGAAGTATAGCCTTCTCCACCGCAACAACCCGAATTTATCTTGCAGTAAGAGCAGGAATTGACTGAACAATTGAATGTGCCTAGTGAAGCTATATTTCACCATGCAACTTGTAAAGCCATTGTTGTGTATAAGAAGACATTTTTAATTGAGTTTCTGGAATATGTTAAAGCTAATTGGGAACTAGTTACATTGTAAACCCTGAATTTCTAACACATAGCCCAGACTGACATGCAGCAAAGTCTATGGGAAGTAGAAAGGAAGAAACTGAGAAAGGAAATTGAAAGTCAGAAATAGGAAATTGTTGAGTTGAAAAAAAAACGGATGAAATGTTAAAAGTAACTAGTCAGATTATGGAATGCAGACCACCACCCAGAGTTTATGCTCTGTGTCTTAAGGAACAATTTTTACGGTTTCAATTGATGAGAATTTCCAGAAACCAAGATCCTATACTTCACACTGCCAAAGAATTTTACGAAGCATACCAGGCAGCCCCTAATTGGTTAAGAAACTCTTTGTGTGAATTCTATTTACATGGCTTTTTAATTCCATTTGAAACATAATGGAATCCTCTTTTGTATATTGGTGATATTTATTTGAGAGCATTTATGTCATGGGCAACAAATGAAGCAAATTATGGCAGGCAGTGGGAAACATATGAGGAAGCTGAGAAAACTGAGCCTGTTCCATTATGCTCTCAAAGTTCAAACCCCCATGTAATGCTGAAAGATTGGTTTGCTCTGACATATGGCATTAATAATGTTATAGCCAGAGAAAAGATATTTGATATCAGGAAACAGGTATATGATGAATTCCAGGCACATCAATATTCGTTTTGGAGACTAGCATATACTAGAAGTGAGAAAAGATGGGAAAGATTAACTGTTGGATTAAGAAAATCAGAACCACACAGTCCCCTAAATTTCACAGCAGCTCTTAAAAGGTCAAACAGATACATACAATTGGGACTTCAAATGAGATTTGAATTATAGTTGCCATTGACATTCAGACCCCTTGTGCTGATGTGGCACCTCTATCCTCACCAGGCTACAAATCTTAATGATGATTTAGAAGACCGAAGGTATGAAAGGTGTCAGGATTTCAGAGGATTTTATTACAGGTTTGGAAATCCATTTCAGAGTCATGTAGCAACCACTGATTTCAGAGAAACCACTAAGAAAGTTAATGCTGGAGGACCAGCATTGGGAGCTAAGTAGGGGGAAATGATGAGCTTGAAATATGCTCATAGTTTGGATGTTATGATAAACTTTTAATATCATTACTTTTGTTACTTTGTGGCTGTTTAAACTTTGTTGAAACCTTTTTATTGGGGTATCCTGTAGCAAAATACTTTCATATTCCTATAGCTTATTGTGTTGACTTGATTACATTTATTGCCCCGTTGACTCCCTAAATGACTGGTATATCGCATACAGTTTTTGAATGATGAAATAGATTTAAATGTGATTAATGAACGGATATCATGTATGTGACATACGCCTTTTCCTTCGCATCTGTTACCTTTTGTATTGCAGGTTGTTGAAGAATGATCGAGTCGAGCACAGCTGATCTCGGCCTTGCAGTAAAGTCGATTTCCTGCACGACTTCAAGGAAGATATGGCGAAGACTCTTTGACCGAAACCATTGGGAAATATTTTTAATGATAGTCAATCTGGAAAGAGTGGAGCACTAGATTCTCTCTGGATTGGGTTGAACGCATAAATTCATTTATGAAGTTTGTTCCGTGATTCTGGAATACACTTTACTTCCACGTCTTTCTTTGATTGGGTTAGTTAGTTTAAAAATAATATACTCCTCCTGCACGAGTGGGTAGAGGATAGTTAGAGTAAGGGAGAGGATAGTTAGAGTAAGGGAGATGATAGTTAGAGTAAGATAGAAGCATAGTGATAGCAGATATCATGTAAGAATCAGTATGATAATGAAAACCAGAATCTGTTTGACAAGAGATAGAGTTTTTTGTTAGTTTCCATATCAACAAAGCAATGTATACCATTCTGTTTTCATGAATAAAGCTTGATGAAGTTCTAAGTTTAGCACCTGGGTAATCAATAGATGCTTGCTAAGGGGGCCCACTTAGTAAGTATCTATAGCTAGTTAGTTAGTTGTTCTTTTCTGTTGATCTTCAGTTAGCTTTCATCTTTGAAGTTTTCATACAAACTCAGTCTTGTACTGCTCTTGCAACATAGAGAATCCATCCATGTGCCTGTTCCTGCAGCATAAGGCCAGTTCATAGTTTGTGCTTTAGTCGTAGCTGTTATGGGTTCTGTTTTAATTAAAGCATAGTTGAGTTAAAGAATTTTGCATTACCTTCCTATAGCGTGGATAGAATTCCTTTCCAGTATTTATTTCTACTGAGATTTGACCAAAACTAGTTCTTAGTGCATATATTTTTCCGTGCCATTTAAAGTATACGTCCCCTGGTTTGACAAGTAAATGAACGTCCATAGAGAGATATAGGTCACCTGTCAGAATGTCCAATTCCCAGAAAAAGTTTTACTGTGATTTTCATATCCTTTTGTGGGCACGACCACTACCAATCATTTCAAGTGCCAAGAGGTGGAGTTTAATTTTTGTATTTATTTATCTAAAGTATTGCCAGGCAAGAACAGGGGCAACTAGGTGAAAGCATCGATTGGGCCTAAGAGGAGTTCATTTTTCTTGGAATTTGATTGCTACCTCATCTATCATCAAGGGATTCAACATTCAATCAAGTTCCACTATTAGTAGTTCATAATTTTATTGCATATGGGAAAGTTTAGAGTTGCAGCTATAGGTGCATATTTCTTTACTAGCAATCATCATATTTTGTAATCAATGCAAATGCCAAGAGTCTTGGCTTATTGATGAGCATTGTATTGGATCATTGTGTTGTAATAAGAGATACTAATTTGCTAGTCATTTGTAGTTGTCATTGAGCAATTCTATATCATTTGTAGTCAGTTTAGTAGCTTGCATACCAGTTGTTTGACAAAATACCAATTGGATGTAGGTGATCATTTTTCATGATTAGATCTCATATATGCATTGAATATTGCCAAAATAAGTTTCACATTCATGTTAGGACATTGTTTAGTCAATTTAGAGTCATTAGTAAGCATTCTCATTGATGCTAATAGAAGAAAAGATCCATTAAAGAAAACTGAAATGTTATATTAGTCATATGACCCTTGTATGCAAAGTGTTTGACAAAATTTTCAAGGCCAAATATCAAAAGTTTTCAATCATATTTGAGCAGGGTCATTACAGTGGTATCAGAGCGGTTTCCTACCATCCTATTGGGCATTGATCATGGCTACTTCAAGTACTTAGAAGCAATGGGACAAAAGTATGAATAATCTTTTGAAAGAGTTCAAACAAATAAGTAAACTTCTTAGAGACCCTACAACTAGAGGTAGTTTATCTCAGTTTATGCTTCCATTTCCAAGAAGTCTACATCTCAAAACGAAAGGAAGGAAGAACAAGAGGTCTCTACAAGTGAGGTATCTAGAAACCTCTACAATGAGTTTTGAGTAGTTAGTGACCAGCATACAACTGATCACATGGAGAATAAAAATCAGACCAGCATAGAGGAAGAAGATGGGCACATGACACTTCTGGATGACTTCAAGGATGAAGAAGAGCAAGAGGTGTTTGAAGATAAATAAGTTGCTTTGGAGCAGCTACATGAGGATATGGATATTTGTGATGCTTGATTAGTTGAGTCTTGCATTGCTTCTTCCTATCATGATAAAGAATCAGATTGTAGTTCAATGAATGTTGTTCATTCATATGAAAGTCTCTTGGAGGTACAAGATGTTAAGGAGGATGTGGAATTTGATCCTCTACTTAGTGGAGCAGCCACTAGTGTTTTTTTTTCACATGATGATGGAGGCATTCTACAATGGCACGATGTCATCATGGATTGGTTTGAGGACAACAACATGGTGCCTTATCTTTCTTATGAAAAGGAATCTTGTGATCATGAGCAAGCGAATGATATAATATCATCTCTTGATAGCAAACCTACACCCATTGTTGGACATGACGATATCAAGAGGATTGATTTTGTGTACTTTGGCATTGAAGAGATTAAAAAGTATGAAATGTTGAATGAAGAATGGTTGAGAGAGGCCAAGAAGGCTAGATTAGTGGCTGCAAATGCAAGGAAACATCTTCAAGATGTGATAGAAAAAGTCAATCTTTCCAACATGGCAAGACAAACAGGAATAGATAACATTAAAAGACTCCTCATTCAAATGAAGGATAATTTTTCCCTATGTTCTAATGTTAATGATGAAGATGATAAGCTTGGTCAATTGAAGGGCTTGGTACAATTTGAGGTTTCTTCATGTGGTGGGGAGGTTGATCATTCTTTTGTGGAGGATGATGTTGTTGGAGATGACACTCTTAGTGGATTAGCCACTCAAAAGTTGTCCTTGGAAGGAAATGAAGGCATCCTCAACTCGTCTTTGGATTTATTACCTATGTCATATGATAGGGCAGTTATCTACTTGTTGGTTGGTGATTTAATCTTCTTTGATTTTTCATTGATTGATGGTTGTCCTACTTGGGCTTTCATTGCACATTCATATTTACAATGGTTTACATTAGCTATTGAGTTGATTTAGTAGGTTGCGCTAGTGTTGTAAGAGCTACTTGATGATGTTTGGGACATTACACAGATTCTCACTTCAGATCCAGGTGGAGATGAGTTGCACTTGTTGCTGAGATTGCTTGGGGACAAGCAATTTCAGGGAGGTCAGACTGTAATGTCCCCTTTTTCGTGAGTGATGGAGTTTAGAGGAATTAGCCTATTCCTAATCCTTGTAGGCTAATAGAGCTTGGTAAGAAGGTTGTTTGGCAGATACCTAGTTGATTGGTTGGCTCGTTTCATGATTCAGTCTACATATGGAGGTGTTCTAATGATTTCTTGATATGTTTCTATTTTTTAGAAACCTCATGTTATAAAGTAATTTTATGTTTGCACTTTATGTTATGAATAATTATTTTATTATAAAGTGCAAAATAATAAAATAATAAAATAAAATAAAATAATATTCCTTCTAGAAGGTGACTTGGGAAAGTTCTAGAAGGAGGCCGACCTCTTGAGGAAAAAGTATAAATTAACATCATGGGCCTCATTCTCATCATCTAGATTTGATGTTGTTGTTGATGTTTGATGTTTTCAATTGTGGAGCCTAGGGTTTCTGCAGATTTTTCTTGTCGTAGGAAACAAAAACTTCCTATTGATAGCAATTTTGAGGGTGTGAAATATCACTTGAATTATTGCAGATGGGAGAAAGTTACTTCAGACTCTCATTTATGCTTCATCGGTTAAAACTTTGTGGCCTTTGGCCAAGTTTTGTATGATATTGATTGGTGTTTGCTTTGGAGACATTTTGGAGTTCATAGTCTTCAACGAATTTGCATTGAGGAGTTTGGTTTGCATTCATTCAGTCATTTCCATAATTCTGATATATTATTACAATCATCTTAGTTTTCATATTAGTGGCATGATTTTGCATATATCTCCTTCATTTGGCACCGATCCTCCAAGAAGGTTGTAGCATTACATTCTATGGTGAATGGAGATGATGATTCATGCATTTTGGAGGAGTTTTGCATTGTGTTAAGGGGCTGATTTTGAAGTTGCAATGGTCTGATATACTACAACAAGGGCGCGATTGGCAAGACATTTTTGTTCATATCTGATCATTGAAGCCTCCTATGGTTCTGGGCATTGTTGCATTTTAATCCTTTGGTCCTACCAATCACTTCAAGTGCCAAGAGGTGGAGTTTAAATGCTGCATTTATTTATCTAAAGTATTTTCAGGCAAGAACAGGGGCGGCTGGGTGAAAGCATCGATTGGGCATAAGAGGAGATCATTTTGCTTGGAATTTGATTGCTACCTCATCTATCATCAAGGGCTTCAACATTCAATCAAGTTCCACTATTAGTAGTTCATAATTTTATTGCATATGGGAAAGTTTAGAGTTGCAGCTATAGGTGCATATTTCTTTACCAGCAATCATCATATTTTGTAATCAATGTAAATGCCAAGAGTCTTGGCTTATTGATGAGCATTGCATTGGATCATTGTGTTGTAATAAGAGATACTAATTTTCTGGTCATTTGTAGTTGTCATTGAGCAATTCTATATCATTTGTAGTCAGTTTAGTAGTTTTCATACCAACTGTTTGAAAAAATACCAATTGGTTGTAGGTGATCATTTTTCATGATTAGATCTCATATATGCATTCAATATTGCCAAAATAAGTTGCACATTCATGCTAGGACATTGTTTAGTCAATTTAGAGTCATTCGTAAGCATTCTCATTGATGGTAATTGAAGAAAAGATCCATTAAAGCAAAATGAAATGTTATATCAGTCATATGACCCTTGTATGCAAAGTGTTTGATGAAATTTCCAAGGCCGAACATCAGAAGGTTTCAATAAGATTTGAGTAGGGTCATTACACCTTTCCTCCAAGAACATGAAAGAAATTTTATTACAAGAATTCATTTTTGTGCATATCATAGAATTCTTGGTCATGCTACTAATGAATGTAAGGCTTTGAGTAATGAAATTCAACATCTTAAGGATCGTAGTGCTCCTCCTTGCGTTGAAGAACCTAGTTCCTCTAATTGAAACTTATTCTCATCCTATTCAGCTCATCCTTGTCTTGCACTAAGTGGGGGAAAGGGGTTAAGTAGCCTTGTCATTGTATGTCACTTGTCATTATCTCTTTTGGCTAGTTGATCACCTTTCATGTACATATAAGAGTGAGCTTGGGATGCGGATGACATGCCTTAAGTTGGCTCACATGTGACATACTACCTTTTTCATGACGTAGCTTATTGGAAACACATGAATTGGCATAGGGATTTCCGAATAGGCTCTCATGTCTTCTTCTACTTTAAAGCAATTGCTCACAACAATGGTGTTAGCAACTACTTTAAAGTGGGGGCATACATTGACACTCATGTTTTAATGTGTGATGTTCTTTTTTCTTGCAATGCATCCTTTTCTTGGTGGTTTCATTGGACTTGATTTCCTCTAAGAGTGTGATATTTCATCAACTTTTCCTCTCTTGGAGACATTAGGCATAATGTTCCCTAATAAAAAAACCTTGCATGAACTAAAAAAACCCCTAGGAACACACCTTACACTATTTTGCATTTATTGTTATATGGCCACCTTGCATAACACACCTTGCATGCCTGTGGTACCATCTTGTTTGTTCATGAGTCCCAAGCATACAAATTTTTTATTTCCTCATGAAGCTCGAATTTCATTATTTGTTCATGAGCTCCAAGCATACAAAGTTTTAATTGTCTCATGAAGCTCGAAGATCATTATTGTGTGGCACTATATCAAAGTTATCAAGAGGTACCAAAAGAAGGCATGACTTCCCTTAACACTCGCATATGTGGACACATACTGGTTGTGTGCCTCACCTATTTGGATTACTCACCCAGTAGATGACCTCAAGTTTTGTGGCCCCATAGTTGGGATATTATGGACACTCACCCCATGGATGACCTAAAGTTTTGTAGCCCTAGAGTGAGCATATTTTTGTTGAAGCTAGATCCACCCATGGGTGATCCCACAATACTAGTTTACAATTTTTGGCCAAACTGGACACTAAATTGATTTTTTCTAACTAAATCTTCACTTTCAGGCACCTATAGCGGCTAAACCGTGACGAATTTGAAGATGATGCAAACTAGTGATTTTTGAAATTTTTCTGTAGATTCTAAATATATTTTTTTCAAAAATTTTGGAAATAAATTGCACTTCTTTTTCCATCTCCTTCGAAAACTAGTTTTTTTCGATAAGCACCATTTTTAAGGAATGATGTTCACCATGTACAACATAATTTTTTTTCCATGAAGGATGAAATTCTATTTTTTTTTAATTTAGATTTGTAACAATGATATCTAGTGCTTCCATTTGGTTTCATAGTGTTTTATTGAATTTTTTTCCTTAATCAAGTTTTGAAGTCAAACCAATACAATTCAGACATAGGTAAACTGTATACAACATAACTATTTTTGTATGTATCGATTTTTTTTATTTTTTTTTGGATCAAGGACTTCAATATCTAGTGTACACTGATATTTTTCAAAAAAATATTTGATAATCTATTATTTTTCCACATGTGTAGAACATAGAGCTTGATTTTTAGTGGAAAACCTACATTCACAAGAAATAAAAAATAAACATAATAATTAAATCAAATTTATTTAAAATTATACTTTTTGGGAAGCTTATAATAAAGATTGCATACTTACAAAAAATAAATTTTAAATGAATTAATTTTATCCCCCAATAGGTAAATCAAAAGTGGTTTTTTATCAGCATTTCGATAGGTGTAAAGGAGAATCTATTATAAGTATGGTTTAAAACTAGCAGGGTTTTATCCAAGGGGGTTTGATCTAAGGTGATTTGATCAAGCTCTCTTCAATTGGAATCCTTTAAATGAAACTTTTTCAAGGATTAAATCATTATATTTTCTAAAAATATGTGATTTTAGAAAAAATTAGGATCTCCCATAAATTGTAAACCACTATTGTGGGATCACCCCCATCTTATTATTTTCTTCTTTATATCTTTGGCATTGTATGTTTGTGTATCTTGTCTTGTTTCATATTATACACCTCGTGTGTGTCCTCTTGTGCTTATGTCGATTTGACTTAGGATCCTGGTTCCTAGGGACTTGGCCACCTCCTTTGATCTTTATCATTCTTTGTCATCCACATTGGAACAATTAGACGCCTCTTGAATGTCTACTTTATGTGAGTTTGAAGCAAGTTCATATCCTATCACTAAAGTGGGGACTAAATGTAGTGTCGAAAAGAATCATCGTGTACATTTTCACACTTGATATGAGAATAGTTACTGATAAATTGGACATGATATCGCCTTCATCTAGTGTTGTGAGGTGTTTTACATATCCACATTAGGTCTTGGGCCCTTTCTAAGCTAAATTAACTTAACTCTATATTAATTTAATGTTGTAAAGTGTATTTATTTACACCTTCATAGTAAATTTAGGAGGCTTGTAAACTATGATGGACCTAATCTAGTGTAGTAATGTTTTCTACTCATTCACATTGGATTTAGGGCCCTTCTAAGCTGAATAGACCCATTTTTTCCTTAATTTAATTTTGTTAAATGTATTTATTTACACTTTCACATTAAATTTTGGTCCCTCTTGCATTTATGACCTTCTAATAGGCCCCTATCACCCTATATTGTCCATCTCAATGCATATTTCAATCAAAAACTTGACAAGATCAATATATAAACTTAATTTAAAAACTTCTTGACACTTTATCACTTAAAATAGGCCATGTGGGACCAATTCACCACTTCAGTCAAATGTGTCCCATCCAATTGGGACTAATTTTCCAAGGTTGGCGAATGAGTCCCATTTGGCCCATTTTCAAGCTTTTAAGTGTGAAAATTTGATTTCAAGTTCAAATTTCTTCTATGTCAACCTTAGGGATCTAATAAATGGTCATTTGAGTGGATTTCCTATATAAAAAAGCTTTCAAATCCTTATTTTACCTATGAAACACAAGAATTCATGATATCAAGCCAAGCAAGCAATTGTTAAGCATTCCAACGATTTACAAGATCATCAAGATAGCTTCCAAGATCATTTTTAAGGCATTCAATGGAAAATTCTTCATCAATTGTTGCAGCAATTGAAGATCCATCATGTCAATGAATATCAAGAATCAAGCATGTTATTGAGCTAGTGTTGTGATATAGCATTGAAGATCCAAGATCGAACATTGTTCTACACCTAATCTACATCATTCATGGCCATTTAATGTTGAGTTACAGATTTACAAGACATCATTCAAGGTATCACCATTCATGTTTCATATCCTATGTTTCATGTTTCATGTCCTTGTTTCATTGTTTCATCATTTCGTTAATTATCTAAAAGGGGTTTGACCAAGGCAAACCCCTATTCCCTAACAATCAACACTTTTTCTCTCTCTTTGTGTGATTACAAATCTAGGTGCTTTGAAGACTTGAAGATCATTGAATATTATTTTTTGGAGTTGTCTTCCCATTTGCAAGGTCATAATATTCACTAAAAATTCACCTACAACCCCAAAATCAGCATTTTAGATCCAAAAACAAAGGGGAACAAAAGAAATAGATAGTAAAGACCAAATTCAGATCTTGAAGTTCTAGAAAATCTAAACTGCACTCACCATAAGTGGTGAATGAGTCCCACATAGGTGTTTTCCAAATCTATTTGCAGATTTAGATACCCTTTTTCTTGAAATAGGATTTTGTGCAGAAATCCAGATCTAGGACTGATTTGCCCAGGTTGGTGAATGAGTCCTAGTAGGTCAAAAAGTTAAATTTTCTAGTGTTTTAGAGATGCAATTAGTCACTTCTAGATTTCCAAGTATTTTTCTATTCTATTTTACTTGCATTTAAAGGTCATGTTGTAGGTCATTGCACTGAATTAGGGTTTTACATTTCATCTTGCATTCCATTGTATTTCCAAGTCTAAACTTGGTGGTGTACCCCTCTAGTAATTTGAAATCATACCCTAGGATATCCTTCTAGCAAATCTCTTGCCTCTATTCCCCTCTGGGGGTGAGATATCTATGACATCCTTGAATGTTAGTTCGAGAAAAGTGATGTTCTATGTCTTAAACCATAAAGCATCCATTTTTCAACTAATCACATTCATAGGTGGGAGATAGGTTTTGATCCAATAAAGCATTGATTGGAGTGGATTCAGAATTGGTACAAGCTTCCAAACCTTCCTCTAGAATTTTGGAAGCTAGAGATTATAGACAACATCGGTAACCATTTGGGGAAATTCATCTGTGTGGAGAAAAGAGTCAAACAAGAAGGTGTAAGCACATATGTACTAATCTATATAGAATCTAAGTCCCACCATTCCCTTTGGAGAGAGATTGAGTTTTTCACGGATTGGGGCATTTTGTTCCAACCCTTGATCTTGGATTCAAATATAAAAAATATGCTTCTGGATGGAGAAGGATACATCGCCCCCTCCAAACTTCTAGGAACTAGGCTCAACGAAGTTTGGGGAATGGTAGTGTGGATCTTGGAACTATTTCTCAAGGTGTTTCTTTGTCAAAGACTATGGAGAATAGGGAATTGAATGTGTCTCCAAAGGTGGGGGAGCAAGAGGAGGAAATTGGATTAGTGGATGATGGGATGGACACATTTATGGACCAGGGTAATGATCTGGCGCACCATTTTCTGAATTTAAAAATTGCAAAATTTTTAGAGGTTATGGAGCCAAACATCAAGGAGGATGATATAGACTTGCTTATGGAGGTAGGTCTTGAGCTCACTAAGATAGCTAAATCTTCTAAAGAAGGGGTGATCCCCATTAGCAATGCGAGGGAGGAAGAGGATTGGGTGGATAGTATCCAATTGGATGAACCACAATAGGATCAAGCAACCTACCCCTATTCCCCCCCTGTGTGTAAATTGGGTAAAAATGTCAAAGTAACGGGAGAGTTAGGAATTTTTCATAAAGAACCTTGCAAAGCATCCTTGGACTATGGTGACAAGAAGCGATGCAGAAAGATTCCTAACCAGGAGAAATTGAAATGGGATGGGGAAGCATGAGGTCAGTTGAAGATTAATGAAATGCTCAAAGTAGGGAAGGGTGTGGCCCTTCCTAAACAACCATGAAGATTGTTACTTCGAATGTTAGGGGATTGAATTCCCCTAACAAGTGATGCCTTATTAGGCATAAAATGGTGGGTTTTTCAAGTTGATACATGCTTTTTCTAAGAAACCAAATTGAGTGAGTCAAAAAAAGTATGTTTCTATAAGAAATTGAGAGGTTGGAATGACATTGGGGTGAATGCAGATGACACCTCTAGTGGGATTTTGACACTGTGGCATTTTCATAGCATGTCCTTGGAGGAATTAGTTTCAGCCAAAAAATGAATGAATTGTAAGGTAAGAAGTGTAAGGAAAGCTTAGGTTTGGAACAAACCCTCCTAACGTCAAAACCTCAAGGAAGAATGCAGAGGTGATTTGAAATTTTAATTATAGTCCAATTAAGATACTCATGAAAGAAATAACTGAAACAAAGAAATTAACATACACAGATGAACACCAAATTTATGTGGGAAAACCCTTACGGGAGAAAAACCCACCACACCAAGAAAATCCTCTTTGTATTACAGTAAACCAAATTACATATAGAGTTCAGACTTAACTTTCTAATGTTAATTTCCAGTAGTAGATTCAATGATGAACCTTGTACAGAACATCCCAGTTACAACGCTCTCTAAATTGAATTCACACACACTGATCATCCATCGAACTATTCATCGAACCGAACATCATCTTTGATTTCAGAGTATATCCATGGCATTCATGATCTGTTGATCTTCCTCACAGGAACAACCACAACAGTCTAACCGCTAATGGTTTGCCTTTAGCTTCCTCTAATTGGTCGAACACATACCACGTAGGATCTTTAGATGATCAAAAGTCATTCAAGCAGAATCGCATGTCGGTGAGACACTAGCTGTGTCTCCCCGATGCTACAATGCTCCACTGACTCTATCGACATAACTTACAACTATTGGCAAGAGGTCATAACAAGCTGTGAGATTCATACTGATATCGAAGACCATCACCCAGACTATCACTATTGGAAAGATCAGCGAGATCTCTCACCGAAATCCACAACAAACCCATTGGCAAGACTATCACATTCGCTATGAGTCATATAGAGCCCTTAATTCTTACCGATGTCAATACACCTATCGGCAAGAGATCATAGTGAAAACACCAACCTGACAGTTAAACCACATGCATCAGCAAGAGTTCTTACTAAATGCAAATCTGCCAGCCAAGAGTTTCCCCGAAGACATCCTTGTGAATAACTGTTGGTGAGACATTAACTATCGGCGAGACATACACTGTCAGGATGAGAATTTCGAAAAGTTCACATCTCTCCCTGACTCCACTCATCGCCAAGAGTCTCCCCGATGTGCAATAGAAACCAAACCGTCGGGAAGAGATCTCCCTGGGTGAAGAGAGGTAGGAAAAATCACAAAAATTGAAATGTCTTGCTGATGAATCCCATCAGAAAGACAGGAACAATGTCTCGACAACCAGAGCATTTCCAACATTTAGAACATTGCTGCTAGTCGGTAAGACATTCAGAGAGTCTCACCGACTTTTCTCTTTCAGGAGTTTCATGCCAATAAGATTGAGAAACATTTTCCAACATTCTCCCACTTGAAGAAGATCTTACTGACACCTCTAGAGCACAACAAAACTATTGGAATTCATGGTCACTAAAGCCCATCAAACTGGCACATGACCTGAACTTGTCTGTGCTCATAGGCTTTGTCAATGCATCTGCAACACTCTCTAGGGTATCCACTTTTTCTAAACAGACCTTTCCATCCTCCACCATATCTTGTACAAAATGATACTGCACATCAATATGTTTCATCCTAGCATGGAAACTAGGATTTTTTGCCAAACAAACAGCACTCTAACTGTCACAGTAAATTTTTATTTGTTCTACTTCAAAACCAATGTGAGATCACAAATTTTTTAACTAGATTGCTTCCTTACAAGCATGTGTTGATGCCATGTATTTTTCCTCTATAGTGGACAAAGCGAGTACAACCTGCCACTTACTCATCCAACTAACTGCACCACCATTCATCATGAAAATATATCCACTGGTGTATCTTATGTTGTTAATGTCCCCTACCCAATCATAATCCACATAGCCTCGAATGCTGAGAGTCCTCTATGATTCAACCAAGTTGCCATGGTAACACAATGCATATTCAAAAGTGCCCTTCAAATATCTGAATACTCTTTTCACAACATCCCAATGTGTTCTTCCAAGATTAGCCATAAATCGACTAAGTACTCCCACTGCTTGGGCAATGTATGGCCTTGTACAGACCATTACATACATTAGAATGCCAACCGCACTAGCATATGACACACTAGTCATGTCCTCCATCTTAGTAGGAGATTTTGGACAACCTTCAGTAGATAGCTTCATTCCCTGCAAAACTAGAACAACTAGCTGCTTGCAATCAGTCATTCAAAATATCTCTAGAACAGTCTTAATATACTTACACTTACTGAGCCAAATTTTTCTACTATTCCTATCCCTGGTTATTCCATTCCTAGAATATACCTTGTTGCACCAAGATCTTTCATTTCGAACTTTGCAGATAACTGATATTTTAGATCAGAAATCATTAACTTATTATTGCCTATGAACAACATATCATCAACATAGAGAGCAATAATAAGAATTAGATCACTTTCAACTTTATAATACACACAATGATCAGATTTTGATCTTACAAATCCCAATGACAAAACAAAAGTGTCAAACTTTTGGTACCACATTCTAGGAGACTGTTTTAATCCATATAGAAATTTTTTCAACTTGCAAACCAGTTTTTCTTTACCTTTCTCCACAAAGTACTCAGGCTAGGACATATAAATCTCTTCTTCAAGATTACCATGAAGAAATGTTGTCTTCACATCCATCTGTTCAATCTCTAAGTCATACGCTGCTGCAAGTGACAAAAGAAATCTAATGGACGTCAGCTTAGCTACAGGAGAAAAAATTTCTCCATAATCAATTCCCTCTACTTGGGAATAACCCTTCAAAACCAACCTTTCCTTATACTTTTCCACACTGCTATCCAGACCTATTTTCTTTTTAAATACCCATTTGTAGCCAACAACTTTTCTTCCTTCAGGCAAGGGCACAAAACTCCAAGTATCATTCTTTTATAATGATGTCATTTCTTTATTCATGGCTTCCAACCAAGAATTTGAATCATACATTCTAAATGCCTCTTTCATAGTCCTAGGCTCATCAGTGCTAGAAATTAAAGCATAGGCACAAGTAGAATCTATCAAAGAAACCCCATACCGATCAGGTTGCTTTCTTTCACGAGTTGACCTCGTCACTTGCTAAGGCTAAGGTTGTTGTTCTTCTTCAAAACTCTCAGAACTGCTTGAGCTCTCCTCAGTTTCAAGTACATTTTAAATTTTGAATTTCTCTTTATCTAATGTCGGAGGAATTTCAACTACATCATTTTTGTTTTCTGATTTTGTCTCTGACTGTAGATCCTAGGTAGAAGGCTTTAGCTCACGAAAGATAAAAATTTTGATATATAGAACCTTCTCCATATCAGCATTCCAAAGCTTGTATCCTTTTATGCCAGCACTATAACCAATAAAAATACATTTGACAGCTTTGTTTTCCAATTTAGATTTTTTCTCATGCGACACATGTGCATATGCCTCACAGCCAAAGACTCGAATGTGTCTCAGAGAGGGCTTCGCATTCATGCTTGCAAGGTGCTTTCAACAAGAGAAAAATTAGAGAACGGTTTATCAAGTAACATGTTGTAGTAAATCACCAAGCTACAACTTCCTCCTAGTTTCGTCACCGCCATGATACTCATGCTCTTTCCCATCACTATCCTCGCTGAACCTTTCTCAATCTACTTTGCTGCTGAGTGTAAGTGTATTTTATGTCTTTTAATCCCATGATCTTTACAATACCTCAAAATCATTAGAAGAAAACCTGACAAAGCCAATATCAGTCCTTAAAATTTTATTTTTCTTCCAGTCTTATTTTCCACAAGGTTTTTGAATTCCTTAAAATGACTAAACACTTTTGATTTACTTTTCAAAAAATAAACAAATTTCCTTCTTGAATAATCATCGATGAATGATACATAATATCTTAATTTAGACAAAGAAGAAACATTTACTAGACCAAAAACATCGTAATGATTGTAATCATAAAACCAAAAGATTCTGTGAGGACTAGAGGAAATGAAACACTCTGTTATCTACTATATATAAATGTTCACAAAATTCAAATTCATGGTTACAATCATCAAGCCCTTCAACTAGGTTTTTATTCTTCAAGGTTTTTAAACCTTTTTCTCCAATATGGCCAAGCCTATGATGTCAGAGCATCATATTTTCTGCTACAAGTTTAACTTCCGTAGAGTTTACACTATCAGGAATATTTACCTTCTTTTCTCCATGAGTAGCTTTCCGTGACTTACGTACTATTGCATTGTGCCAACATGTGCATCCACCATAAGGCGGCACCCAACACAGCACCCTTTACAGCACCATAGAGCTTTAGCTAAGCCATTTCCAAAAGAATGACTTGAACCCAATATTTAGCTTAGTAACAGTAAAGTAAATCGGGAGCTGCATCTGCATATGCATTACATCATTGATTCCTCACTCTCCATCTAGAATTGAATTTAACTCTCCATAACTAACTATTTAAAAGATGAATCGCCACAACACAGTCTCCACCATCATCATATTTTTCTATACTTTTGTGAACCAATTCTATGAGATGTCATGTAGCATGCCATGTAAATAATTGGCCGACATCATCTAATGCCTATGTAGCTAGTGCTACAATGAAAGACCGGTGATCACCCGAGAAGAATCATTGCCTAAGAATTTTCTCTTCTTTTCCCTTGCAACCTTTCGTATACGACCAGTTGTCACAATTCTAGTACACTTCACCTTAAATTCTTTCCAGAGACTTTGATTCTCCCTTGATTTTGATTTGGACTTTTGTCCTTCTTCTTCCTTTTCTTTTGATCTCTAACAACAAGAGCCTCCTTCACCATCTCGTAAGATTTCTTCATCTCTTCTCGATAACAAAGAAGCAACAACATCTTCCATCTTAAAAGTGGATGTCGTGACCCCACAGCCATCACCGTGTGATCCTAAGAATCTGTAGCAAAGAACATAATAACAACATACAACAATCTTTCTTCATCAATCTCACACTCACCGAAGTTAACTGTACTAGTATGTTGAAAGCATCATGATCAACAAACCCTCCTCCCCGTGATTTTCAGCAAAGTACAAATTCTTCCTCGAACAATTTATTCACCGTTGACTTGCTCTTGATAAATAGTTGTACGCCTTTTTCCACAAGGAAGATGCAATCTTTTCTTCATGAACATTCAAAAGAACAGATTATGCTAAATAGAGTCTTATTAGCCCCTTTGATTTTCTATCTGCAAGGTCCCAATCCTCTTGCTTCATCCTTGTAGGCTTTGTTCTAGACATAAGCGACAGATCATGATCAACCAATAGATCTTCCATTTTGAGTTTCCACAACTCAAAATTACTACCATTGAATTTCTCAAATTCAATCTTTGCTGACATGCTTTCCATCTTAATCTGTAATTTGAATTACCAAAATTGTACAAGACTCCCACTGAAACAAAATTGACACAAAAAATCCAACGTACCCACAAGGATAACACAACTGGCCAGGCTTTGATACCACTTGTAAGGAAAGCTTAGGTGAAAAACAAATCCTCCTAACATTAAAATCTCAGGGAAGAATGCTGAGGTGACTCTAAATTTTAATTACAGTCCAATTAAGATACTCATGAAAGAAATAACTAAAACAGAGAAATTAACATACATAGATGAACACCAGATTTATGTGGGAAAACCCTTATGGGAGAAAAACCCACCACACCAAGAAAAGCCTCTTTGAATTATAGTAAACAAAATTACATAAAGAGTTCAGACTTAGCTTTCTAATGTCAATTTATAGTAGTTGATTCAATGATCAACCTTGTACAGAACATCCTAGTTACAACGCTCTTTGAATTGAATTCACACACACTGATCATCCATTGAACTATTCATCGAACCGAACATCATCTTTGATTTCAGAGTATATGCATGTCATTCATGATCTGTTGATCTTCCTCATAGGAACAACCACAACAGTCTAACCGCCAATGTTTCACCTTCAACTTCCTTTGATTGGTCAAACACATACCACGTAGGATCTTCAGATGGTCAAAAGTCGTTCAAGCATAATCACATGCCACTGAGACACTAGTCGTGTCTCCCCGATGCTACAACGCTCCACTGACTCTATCGGCATAACTTAAAAGTATCAGCAAGAGGTCGTAATGAGCTGCAAGAGTCATACCGATATCTAAGACCATCACCCAGACTATCGCTATTGGCAAGATCAGTGAGATCTCTCACTGAAATCCACAACAGACTCATCGGCAAGACTATCGCATTTGCTATGAGTCATATAGATCCCTTAAGTCTCACCGATGTCAATACACCTATCAGTAAGACCAACAGTCATCGACAAGAGATCAAAGGGAAAACACCAACCAGTCAGTGAAACCACATCCATCAGCAAGAGTTCTTACCGAATGCAAATCTGCTAGCCAAGAGTTTCCCTGAAGACATCCTTATGAATAACCATCAGCGAGACATACACTTTCGAGATGACTCATTCCAAAGTTCACATCTCTCCTTGATGTCCAATAGAAACCAAACCATCAGGAAGAGATCTCCTTGGTCGAAGAGAGGTAGGAAAACTCACAGCGATCAAAGTGTCTTGTCAATGACTCCCGTCAGCACGACAGGAACAATGTCTCAATGACCTGAGCATTTCCAAGATTTAGAACACTGCCGCTAATCGGTAAGACATTCAGAGGGTCTCACAGAATTTTCTCTTTTAGGAGTTTCATGTCAGTAAGATTGAGACACATTTTCCAACAAGAATTTTGGATTCTAATTTGAATATCATTTTGATTAATGTCTATGGTTCAGTCACCTGCATTCAAAAGAGGGAATTGTGGCATGATTTGAGTTGATTTTGCAATGACCCGCATTGGAATTTCTTATTCTGGGTGGTGATTTCAATGCCATATTAAGATCTTCTAACAAGAAAGGTGGCATTGGGGGGAGGTTACAATTGCAAATAGACTTTGAAGGATTTGTAGATGCCAATACTTTGCTTGAGATCAACTCAAGTAATGGTAATTTTACATGGACCAACAAAAGGGTAGGGTTCTCCAATATTGCAAATAGATTGGACATATTCTTGTTCAAAGGGGACTTGCACAATATCCCTTTCAATCTTGAAGGAAAAATTCTCCCAGGGAATGGTTTGGACCATTTCTCAGTTTTGTTAGATATTGTTGGTGAGTGCTCTCCTTTGTATTTCCCTTTCAAGTTTAAAAACATGTGGTTCTATGACCCCCTTTTCTTTAATATGATATAGTAGTGGTGGTCTAGCCACAATCCAAGTGATTTGAAGATGCATAATTTTTTAGAAAAATTGAAATTAATCAAATAAAAACTAAAAATATGGAATAAGGAGTGTTCCAAAAACATCTTTGAGGAAAAGAGGGCTACTGAAGAGGCCCTACATTCTTTAAACAAAGTAGTAATCAGTTAGGGGATGGATCTGGATAGGTTTCACTAGGAAAAAGAGCTGCTAAATAAACTAAAGGATCTACTGGCCAAGGAGGAAACATTTTGGTGGAAAAATTTGAGGGAAGTTTGGCTATGGGGTGGAGAGAAGAATACTAAATTCTTTCATAACTCCACAAAAACCAGGTAGGAAGTAAATAGGATTTCATGCATTAAGACCAATGATGTAGAATGTTGGATAAAATTAAAGACATTAAAGCAGCCATTGTGGATTTTTTCTAGGCCCTTCTCAAGTAACCTACTAGATCCAATTTTTAGGATATGTAGGCCCTCATAAGTGGAATTTTGTGTCTCATCTCAGATGAAAAAAATGTGATGTTATAGAGAAAATTTTCTAAAAAAGAAATAAAGGATGTCCTCTTTCAGTTGAACCCAGACAATGTTCTAGGTCCCGATGGGTTCCCAGTTGGCTTCTTTCAAAGATGTTGGGACATTCTAAGTACCGATCTAGTTGAAGCAATAGAAGATTCAAGAAGTTCAGGGAAAGTTCTGAATGAAGTTAAGATTACCTTCATAGCGTTGATCCCGAAGAGAAAAACCAGAATCGTTGCATGATTTCACACCCATTTCCCTTTGCAACACAGTATATAAATTCCTTGCCAAAACAATTTCCAATTGGGTTAAAAGTATCTTGCCACATATAATCTCTGATGAACAAACTGGCTTCATGTCAGGTAGATCTATTTTCGATGGGGTTATTATCGAACAAGAAGTGATTCATTCAATGCAAAAAATGAAGAGGAAGGAAATGTTGGTCAAGTTGGAGATCAAAAAGGCCTATGATAGAGTTAATTGGTGTTTTCTCTTCAAGGTTATAGAAGCCTTTGGGTTCAAAAAGCAATGGATGAATTGGATTTTGAGTGGATTTCATGCCCGCGATTTTTTGTTTTACTTAATGGCTCCCCAGAAGGCTTCTTCAGTGTATCAAGGGGGCCTCAGGTGGGGGGGCCCTTTCACCATTTCTCTTCACCATAATGGTTGAAGCTCTGGGATGTGCCTTCACTAAGGCAAGAGCAGTTGGTTTCCTTGAGGGGATATAGATCACTCATGGGGTTCTTGATGTTATCCACCAATAGTTTGCAAATGATAATATGTTGTTTTCCATGTCTACGATGAAAAAGGTGAGAGTTTTCAAGAAATTCCTAGATCAGTATTCCTAGGTGTCTAGTTAGGAGGTAAGTCAGGCTAAATCTAATATTTTTTCTTTAACACTGATATTGGTAGTGAAATACAAATTCTACATATTTTGGGCTTCCACAAAGGAAAGATCCCATGTAAATATATGGGCCTTCCACTGGAAAAAGGGGTGCAACTAGGAAAGCTTTGGGAACCAGTGATTGATAAGGTTAAATCCAAGCTTGCCTCTTGGAAAAATAAATGGCTGTCATGGGCTGGCATATTACCAATGCTGAAATTAGTAATCGCAGCTATTCCAATCTTCATTCTTTATTGTCTACCACTTTCAATCGAGGCATGAAAAGATATTAACCAAGAAATGAAGAAATTATTCTAGCAAGGGAATTCTAATCAAAGTAAATTTTCGTTGATAAAGTGGAAAAAGATTTGAAAAAGGAAGGACACAAATGGGGTAGGTCTAAAGAATCTAGCACTACAGAATCAAGCCTTAGGTGCAAAATTAGTATGGGAAATACATGCTTAACTAGAGTTGAAATGGGTGAAGATTGTGAAAGAAAAATATTTAAATAAAGAAAAACATAGCATTTTCACTACAAAATCCCTCTCAAAAGGCTCAAGAATTTGGATTTTTCTCAGTAGCTGCAGACAATTTCTTCTAGACCATTTGACTTGGGAAATAAGAGGGGGACATGAGGATCTCTTCTAGGAAGACTCCTGAGAAGGGAGTGGTAAATTGGAAGCCAATGCAGACTTAGCCCAGGTCAAGGAGGTAGCCCAACATGTTGGGGGCAACAAGGTGTGTGATTATTGGATGATCACCCAAGTTGATTGATATCCTAGCTATAGCTGGAAATGTCCAAAAGGTCTGGGCTTAGATCCTAGGTTGGTTTCATTTTTTGAGGAGGCTTTGGTAGGAAGGTTTGTGTTCCCAAGACAAGTTTGTGATGTTTTCAGATGGCATGCCTCCTCGAATTGGATATAGAATGCAAAGAATGGTTATAGGGTGCTGATCGGTTCTGATAGGCCAGCCCCTTGGCTACCATCCAATTTTTGCTAGAGCTCAGACTACCTACCTAAAGTAGGAATTTTTACTTGGGAAACAATGCAAGGAAGAGTACTAACAGTTGGAAGATTTTCTTGACTGGGTTACCAAGTCCTTCAAGGTGTGTCCTTTGCAAATAGGAAAAAGAATCGTGTGACCATTTGTTTGTTAATTTCCCCTTCACCCAACACTTGTGGACTTGGTTGAGTGCAAAGTTGTAATGGAAGTCAGTGTTACCAAACAATCTTAGGGGATTACTCCTAGGGTGACTGCAACCTATTAAAAGTGCGATGTTTGGTGACCATTGTACCATGAGTCCATCTTTGGTTATTTGGAGACTATGGAAGGAAAGGAACAAGTGCATATTCTAGCAAAAGGAAATGCCCAGAGAATCTATGTTGAAAAAAATAGACGCAAGCATAGTGGAGATAGTAAATGCATGGCTTGTAGAATGTAGAGGTGGCCTTGGGATCTACACACCATGGGATGGCCTGATGCAGAAGTGTTGTCTCAAAATTCCACCACAAATTGTGGTTGGGGGTTCAACAACGAAGCTCAAATGGAACTCTGTTGTTTGGCACCCCTAAAGATTAGATGGTTGAAGTTGGATTTTGATGGGACAACCCATGGTAACCTAGGAGTCTTTGGTGTAGGTTGGATAGTTAAAAATTGGCAATCAAGATGTGTGTGGAGGTTGGCTACTCCTCTCCTGATTGGAACCAACAATGCGGAAAAAATGCAAGCACTTATATTGGGCCTACACCTCTGTTGAAAAATGAAGGTGAAGAACCTTGTAGTCAAGGTAGATTTCTCCTTGATCATCAATGTGCTTAGTACAAGGAAATTGAATCACTGGAAATTGAATGCCACTTTAGAATCAAAATTGGATCTCCTAGATAGTTTTGAATTGATGGTCATCAATCATATACTAAGGGATGGAAAATCAAAAGCAGATCTTCTATCAAACCAAAGGGCGGATGGCATAAGAATACAAAAAGTTTTCCCAAAGGATTAACTTTGGCACTCTCAAGATGTGTGGATAGATGGGTAAGTGACTTGCCACATTGGTGGTGGCAAGTCCATCTTAAGGGGTGAGGCTGAGGTGGCAGTGCCCTTTGGTATGGTTGATTGGCGGCCACATCATTTGGAGGTTGGGGCTCCCTTGATTTTTGATGACAAGCATGAAAATAATGAGTTGGTATTTATGAACTGCAAGCATCATTACTAGGGAGCTTTGTTGGGGCTTTCACGGTCACTTTAGGACTATCTAACATCATTTTCCCACAAGCCCACTCATCTGAATGATGACAAATTAGGATTTTATAGTAGATTTGAGTTGAAACATTGTATAGTGTAATAATACAGGTGGCATCATCCCTTCTATTTGTGAAGTTGGTGATGCAGAGAAACTATTTAGTTTCTTTTTCTTCTCATGGGCATAATGCTTTAGTGTAGGTTGCAACGGCGAAGCACTCGAAATTCATAGTGGAGATATCAGTTGAGTTGGTGCTCTATTTCGGGCTGGAAACCCCAATTTCCCTCGACACTAAGAATAGGAAAAATTCTTTCTAGTAGGTCACTGACCAATTCCTCAAGCACACTTTTCTTAATATCTATCTGCTTATCGTGGTGGCTATGAAGATGATCCTAGGAAAAGGGCATTTGGAGGACAAGAAAAATTTCATGACTAATACATAGATTGTGTCACATTTTTTGGCATTGATTTTGGACAACCAAACACCCAAGGCGGAGGTGAAGGAATTTGTGGGAAATATTTATAAGAAGAGTTTGCTTGGTGGTTTGGAGGAGACCTTGAAGGTTTCCTTTCTTGGCAAAGGAGTATTGTAGCTTTGTGATTTGGACTTGGTTAAAGCCCAAGGCGAGGTGGTAAATTTTTACCCATTCCTTTTGGACTTAAAAGGGATCTCGTTAGTGAAACAAAAAATGGTTATGGTGGTTGCAGTCAACTTTCTACAGAAAATTTTCGGATGGAGGTGGTGAACGACTTTGAATGGGTCAGGGAATTCAACCAATTTTCCAAAGCAAATGGTTTCTTGTCAGGTCTAGGTGTCTTTTGTTCCTAGTTCAAGGTGATGGGTATGGGTCTGGTATTTGTCTGTTCATTAAAATCTTAGTAAATATTGGATGTTTTTTGAAGGCGCAGTTTAAAACCATTTTTGAAAAAAAGTAATATTTTTGTTTGTATGGTCGGCAAGTTAGGGTCTGGTTTCCTGTCTTTGGTGTTCAAACTTCGGGTGGAATGAATTTACTTTTTTATTTTTCCTTAGGTAATGGGTTTATTTTTTTAGTCTCTGCCTACTACATTTACAGACTCGAGCTTTTCCTTATTTTTTTTTTGTTACTGGGTTGACTTTCCATAATCAATGGTTACCCCAGATTGCAAACACACTTTATCTTCTCTTTTAAAAATACAATATGAATCAATCTAAGATTCAACTATATTTATATTATATTATTTAATATATACATAATATTATGTAATATATTTTTTATTTTTTATTTATATTTTATTTAGTTTAATATATAGTATAAAATTTTAATTTTTTTAATAGGTAAGTGTTACAAAATTATGGGGTGGTAACTCCCCGATGAAATTTATTTTTTTTCAATCCAACGTTCGTATGGTTATTGATTGGGGCCTTTGGTTAATTTTTATGGTGAGGTGTTGATCTCCACACCCAAACCTTGATTTTCAGGTAATCAGTAGGTTGCAAGCCACATAGGCATCTGAAGCTAAACCAAGAATGGACATGTCAAAATTTACACAATATTTATTTACTTCTCTTAGATGGTATTCACTAGCACTTCGAACTCTGTAAGTCTTTCCTTGAAGTGTTATGATTGATTTAACTCTGCTCTCATGTGGTTCAATACTCCCCACCTTGCCGAGAGATTCAGCTAAAATTGGTATGATTTCGCACACTTAGGCTACATTTTAAGTCTGATTTGAGAGATAACATAATGAGGAATCTATAGTTCTCTATAACAATGGAATCCCCTATCCTGGTTTTTAGTGACCGGAGCTAGTTAGCTTTTCTTGGGCGCATCACAAATCAGTACTTAAAGCTTGTGATTTTAGAGAGGGGTTCACTCACAATGAAGGTTGCAAAACTCATTTTAGGTAAAAGGATTTTAGTCTCAGAGGAGCATTATCATGTTAACACGGATATTCCTGCTTGTTTTGTTGCATTGCTCCTTGATCTTCGTGTTCCAAAGGATGTCGTGGAGAAGATGACTCAGAAGCTAGTTCTATCTATATTTGTTGGGCGGATTAGAAGACATTTTTGGGGTTCCACAGCTTGGAGTCAGAATAACCCACCCATAAGAGCCCGGTATGCCAGTAGAAGGGGTTTGGTATTACCCATTTCTACTTGACATTAAGGATGGGGAGATGTTGTTGCATCGAAGTTGTACCTTAATTGGTTACAAGTTCCTTTGCAAGTTGTACCAGTTTGAACATGTTGACACTTTTAACTGGCTGGACGAGTTCAATGCTTATGAGGCTGATTAGGGATGGTAACTTATAGCGGCGTCGAACTAGATAAGAATCATATAGAAATGCTCATAGTTGAGAATTCTGTAAAATGTATCTAGTAATATATGGGAAAGGGCAGGGGAAGAGGGTTTCAAGCTTTAAAAATGTGCCCTCTTATATTATTTGACAATGAACAACAATATGTATTTGAAGACTTAACAAACACTTAAACGAATATAATATTAGCATTATGAAGTATATTTTATGTCTTGTCTTCATGATTTAAATTTGGTGAGTCTCTAGATGTTTTCAATTTTAGCTTATTTGTAGTTGTGATAATTTAAACTATCAATACTAAATAGCCTTGGGGAAAATACTCAGAGAGTTGCATTTTTTCTTTCGCTGAGTCGATGACAATAAGTTGTTATTACAAAGGATGTGAAAATTTAGGGTTTTACCTATACCTTGATAAATGTTGCTTTCAATAACTTGGGATTTGAGGGCCTATTGAAGAAAATGTATTTGAAGGCTTATTAGACACTTAAATGAATAAATATTAGAATGCTTATTGATTGTCTTGTCTTCATGATTTAGGTTTATGATACTCCAATATTGCAAATGTTTCCTAGTTTAGCTGGTTAGATACTGGAATGTTGTTGTGATGGTAGTATATAGTATAATATTATACTATATAAGACTTAAATTATATAATTATATTATATTAAACTTTATAACTGATAGTAAGTATTACTATCTTATTAAATATTATATAATAATTTACATTAAATAGGTATTATTTATTATATAATTAAATTAATAATAAAATAATATTTGTCTTTTAATTTATACTTTAATATTACATATTAATTTATAAATTGATTTACTATTGTTTTTTTGTTGTCTTTAAAGATAATGGTCGACTACATTTCTATATTGAACATGAAATATAATTTTTGTGCACGAAATTAGGTTTTGTTTTTAAAAAAATGCATTTATTGCTTGAATTTATATGTATTCATTCTCTATCTTCCCATTTATCTCTATCCCCATCTTTATCCCCCTATCCCTCTCTTTTTCAAGTTATCTCTCCCTCCACCTCTATCTCTCTATCTATTTATCTCCCTTATCCTCTCTCATTCCATCTTCATCTCTACCTCTATTTTCCTCTATCCCTCATCTCTAAACATGTCTTTCTCTCTTTATACATCCATATCTCCCCCTCTCCATTTTCCTAGACCTCTATATCTCTTTTCCTCTTTAGCACTATCTCTACATATTTTATTCTTCCATCTCTCATATTTCTATTGTGCTAGCTCTTTATCTCTCTCTACCCTAACATCTCTCCCTCTTTCTATACATCACTTCCCAACTCTATATTTCTCTCTATATCTCTCCCTCTCTCTTCCTCTCTATATATTTATCTCTTACATCTCTATCTATCCCTCTCTTTATCTCCCTCTCTCTTTCTATCAATATTCCTCTTTGTCTCCATCTCCTTACACCTCCCGCCCCCTCCCCGCCCGAGCTCTCTCTATTGTAAACATAAAATGAGCCTATTAAATAATAAATTTATGGATCATTGGTATCTCTTATTTTATTCTTCTATAGTTTCCAAACACCATCTGGATGTAGCTCGACAACTTATTGGAAACTTTTTCCATAATATTTTTTATGCTTAACTATCCAATCTAATTTTGAATGCAACACGTCATATAACAACTCAAATCAAACCAAAAACATTATATAATTTAATGAAAAGTCAAAATACCCCCCTATTTAAAACGTATAGTAAACACAAAGGTTGTCACATCCAGGCACTGGAATTTTTATTTGAAATTTCCTGACAACTCAAAATTTATAGATGAGACCGCGTTTCCCTTACTACACTGACTGTATGCCTCAATTATTAGGGGACAGAGTTCAACACCTCCTTCCAATGTAGCCACAATCATATTAAAAGTGCTATAAAATGAACAAACTTCCCAAATGCTTACCAGATATCCAACTCACCATGACAAATAATTACCCTATTTCTATTGCCTACCACTTAAAAATTTGTAGATTAAATTGGGTTATCTAACAAAAAAATGTCAAATTTTAATTCAATAATATATTTTTATTAGATATTTGTGGATGGAATGGGGAATCTCTTTCTTTGATGCAAAGCTTTGTAATTTTATAATAATTTCAATTTTTAAGTAGTATAATCTATTATTTTAATTCATATGTTAATTATTATAATAAATATACTAAATACTTCTATTTTAATAAATATTCCATTTCTCTAAGGGTGCACTCAATTATAATTCCCTTCATAATATATGTGGTGTCACAGACATAACATGATATTCATACTAATTTAGGGGTTCAAAAATACATCAACATAAGCAACCACCTCGCAAAATTATTAATCCATTTAAAGTTGTACTAAAGAATTATTTTATTGTACTTTACAAACATCTAAAAATTATAGTTTTATTTTATTTACATTGTTTAGCAAATAGTGATTTTATTTATTTAAAATTATTTTGAATAAAATAAATAAATTTACATTAAATAAATAATATATGTTATTTTTTTAGTATTATTATACTAATTATAATATAATATTAAGATAATATAATATTAATATTAATATATTAATTATATTATTAATGAAAGTTTCATTTTGTGTTTGAAATAATTGATTGTAGAATATAATAAATTATAGGTTATATAATGTCATCACACTTTATAAAATAAATTTTAGATTTCTTAAGAAATTTAGTAGTAATAGAATTTGTTTTGTAATAAAACTTTCCTTTCCTTGTAATGTTATATTCTGAATTGGAATTGAAATAATGACTCGAATATTTATTATTAATAAAAAAAATGACACTATAGAAAATAAAATTTAAAGTAAAAACAATTTGCTTGATTAAATTTTATAAAAATAGTATATAATTTTTATGATTAATTATATTTTATATTAAATATAAGGAGGTCAAACAAGGTACAAAAAGCTCCAGAGAGCGAAAAGTTCAGACTCCAAGAGGACGAGCTCCAAAACAGGAGCAGAAATCCGAGCCAAAAGGATCAGAGACAACAAAAAAAGAAGCATCCGTTACAATGTTACATTATCGATACAAAAAGGTGCATAGCAGAACAACAAAGACCAAAAGGCTAGTGCAGGATGTCATCCATTTTATCAACCCAGGCAGTCCACCCTTTGTCACCTTCCATCCAGACAATACATTTCATCTCCTGAATCTGAGCAAGCATGAGAGTCGTGTCCTTGCTGAAGCTACTGTTGTTCTTCACCTCTTGAGAAAGAATCTTGCAAGTATTTTCGAAAAGCCGCTAATTATTTAGAGTGTCCCTCCAAGCGTAACCTCCCTTCATCTCATAGATGAAGAAAGTAGCATAACCATCCTTGAGGAATCGTTTGAGTTTCTTCCTTTCAATGAACATGGTGGTTCGCACCTGCAAAAATATTTTAAAGAAAGTGAGTTTTCTAAAAGACTCAGTAAGATCACGGGGGTTATTCTGAAATCTTTCTTCATTTCTGCACTTCCAGATTTGCCATAAAACATTAGAGGAGAGGATCTTCCAAAAAAGATTAGAGTCATGTTTTAAACCATCAATATGACCAGTAACAATCTCAAGAACAGTAAAAAGCATAGGATAGGTAATGCCAAACATAAGCCAAATTTCCTTCGCAAAGATACAGTCAAGCAGGATGTGTCTAGCCGTTTCAGGGAGTCTACAAAATTTACAGTAATCAGACTCGGCAATGCCTCTACTGACAGGGAGTCTGTTAAGGAGAAGGAGCCAGTTGAAGCATTTAATCTTAGGCTCGGTGGGACCTTTCCACAGGCGCTCAAAGTGCTTCTTCCAGGCGCGGGTGTCAAGCGTGGAATACCAGACAGAGTTAACATGATCAATGATGGTTTCGGAATGACCAATAACATTGTATATGTTCTTTGCTTTGATCTTGGAAAGCATAGTACCATCGGTCCACTTACAGCCAAGGAACCTATGAGAATCCACATGACAGGAGGAAGGGAGATCCTTCGAAGCCTTGACAATCATATTATACGTTTTCTTTTGGGAAATGGGGAGGTCAAATTTGATTCTGAGATCCTCCCAACTGATTAACTTGTCATACTCAAAAAGGTCGGCGAAAAGGGAAATGCCTTTGCTTGACCAGTGTCTAGCAGAGCAGCCTTGGGAGAGAGCAAGGGGCTTGCCTGAGGAAGATAAGTTCCACCAAATGGACCTTTCACCAAAAAGATGGCAATCATCATGGAAGGCCTTGTTAGAAACAAAATTTTTAACTTGGTCCCAAGCCTTCCAAATGGATCTAAAGACCGCAGATCCTTGAACGAGAACAGGAAAGTTACCAATGACAAGGTCACTAAACGGAAGATTCTTCCAAGACTTCGCATATTTGGGGAGACCTCTTTCAATGTTGCTCCTAACAAGAACCTTCCAAGGATCATTGCCATCAAGGGAATGAAATATCCACTTGGCGGCAAGGGCGAATCCTTGAAGCTTGAGATCCTTCAAACCAAGACCCCCAAGCAGCTTATTGACATGGCACCACTCCCACTTGACAGCGTGCATTTTCTTTTTTCCTTTACCATCAGACCAGAGAAAGCTTCTAACAGCCTTTTGAATTTCAAGGATTTGATAGTTACTGAACATCCAAGCCGAGGAATAGTAGATGTTATAAGATGAAAGAATTTTTTGACAGACCTGGATTCTGCCAGCCAAGGACAAGGTCCTGCTATGCCATTTATTCAGCTTTTTGATGATCTTATCTTTGACCCACGACCACATGTCTGTAAGGGAAGGGTCTATAGAGAAGGGTATGCCCAGGTAGCGCACAATCTTGTGCGGACCACCCCACTGAAAGTCATAGCCTTTAAACCAATCCGGGGGCTGCACATCCCAACCAAGACAGATAGATTTGGAATGGGAAAGCCTCGCCCCAGAGATACTATAGAATAAATTGAGTTTGGAGGTCAGAGCCTCAAAGTTATCAGGTCTAGCATCAAAGAAGATAGCAGTATCATCAGCAAATTGGCAATTAAGGAGCTCCTCGTTGTTGGGGAGAGTTATACCCTTGACAGCTGGGGAGAAAGAGTTATCCCTCAGGATGTAGAAAAGGGCTTCAGAAGCTATAACGAAGAGGGCAGGGGCCAAGGGGCAGCCTTGTCTGATAGATCTACTAAGGGGGAAGGAGGCAGAGAGAGACCCATTAATATCAATCTGAGCTGAGGCATCTTTGAGAAGAATATTAACAGCATCACAAAACTTCCTAGGAAAGCCGAAGGCCTCGAGCATCATAGTGATAAAGTTCCACTCCACCCTGTCATAGGCTTTTTCGAAGTCAAGAAGGAACATGGCAGAGTTTTGCTTGGAGTAGTTGGACCAATTCATGGCTTCCCAACTAGTAATCAGGTTTTTGAGGATAAATCTACCTTTTATAAAACTAGTCTGGGTAGAGCAAATAAACTTGGGGAGGATGTTCTCAATTCTCAGCGCCAGGAGCTTGGCAAAATTTTTATAAGAGACATTAAGGAGAGTAATAGGTCTCCAGTTTTTGATGAGGGCTTTATCCCCATCTTTGGGGATCAGCTTAATTATGCCCCTATTAATGGAGCATCCCAAGGATCCCCTATCAAGGGCCTCCGAGTACAGATCAAGAAGATCTTGGCAGATCCAACCAATGTTAGCCTTATAGAACTCCGCCGGGAGACCATCTGGACTGGGGGCCTTGTCATTGCAAAGAGAGTTAATAGCTTTTTCAATCTCCTCCAGAGAGAAATCTTTGGACAGCTGATTGGCTTCATCCGTGGAGATCTTGCTAGGGATGAGGGAGCAAACTTGTTGTCTGAGAGATGAGGCCTCCTCCAAATCTTCAGAGGCAAAGAGATTCTGATAAAACTTAACAAAGGTCTCCTTGATGTTATCAATGTCAGTTATCTCATTATTGTCAACCAGAATTCTTTCAATATTCTCATTAGCATGTTTGTGCTTAAGGAGGTTAAAGAAAAATTTAGAACCCCTGTCACCGAATTGCAGCCAGTGTGCACGGGATCTGACCCTGGCTCCATTAATTTTCACCTGTTGGTGCTGTCTAAGGGCATCCTTGGCTTTGACAACATGGGAAGCGAGATCACAGTCTGAGGGGTTGGCTTGAACGTTGGACTCGGCTGTCTGAAGATCATAGGAGAGGCATTTTTTGACATATCTAAAGTCTTTAGCTCTTTTTTTCCTGATGGTCATTAACAGCTTTTGCCAGGCAAGGATGTTCTTGTTCCATCTATCTAAATGAGAGGAGGAGGGAAGAGTATTTCTGTTAATAAGCTTAATGATGTGAATGGCAGCAAGAGTGTCTTCATCTTTCAGGAGGCTAGTGTTCAGAGTAAACTTAGAAGCAAAACCTTTGCAGCGGATAGGAGAGTTGTTAAATCTAATGCAGGAGGAAATGGGATGGTGATCGGAGAGAGAGGTGGGGGTAACGAGGACAAAGCGCCCGTGACTATCGGGAAAAAAAGAGAAAAAGTTTTTATTAGCATAAAAACGGTCGAGTCTGGAATAAATTCTGGAGTGACCCTGTTGGAAGTTACACCAGGTATGCCAAATCCCCGGATTAGAGGCCTTAGTACCAGCTAAGGGGTCAAAAAAGAGTTTAGAATTTATCATTCTGTTCTAGTGAAGTCTCTCCTGATCTTTCCACGCAAAGGGAAGGCCACCAAGTTTGTCCTCCTGGGACTCGATCATGTTGAAATCTCCTCCAATAAACCAGGGGATATTAGGAAGGGCAGCGACCCAGTCCCAGAGACTCGCACGTTCCCTGAAGTCATTTGAGGCATAGATAGAACATATGCCAAAAACATTATCATTGTGATTCAGAATAACCCACACCGCTCTGTTACAGGGGGAAATCCCATGGTTAGAGATGAAATTCTCCCAACTGGAGCTGATCAGAAGGGCAACCCCACCCCTACCCCTATCATGGTTGGTGTAGAACTTGATGGCATCCTTCCAAAGGAAATTGAGGTTGGAATCCAGGGTGAAACCAGTAGCTTTAATTTCTTGAAGCATAAGGACGTCCATGGACTTGCAGGTGTCAAGGAGACGTTTAATTATCCACCGTCTGTCAGGGGACTCTAAGCCCCTAATATTCCATGAGATGCAATTCATGATGAACCATTCGGTGGGGGAGCACAGTATTCAGTGGGTCCTTGATTTTGGGCCGAGGCACTGCAATGAGTGTCTCTTAGCACTTTCTTGGAGGGGTTTTTATTCTTAGAGCCTAATTTCCTTCCTCTGCGTTTAGACAAAGTGCAGGCATCCTTAAACTCTTCCTCATTATCAGATTCATCAGGGGAGAGAAAGTTCATGTCCATGATATGTTTGCCAGTGTGACCATTAGAAACAGGGGGTAAATACTGGCGGGGATGATCTCGAGCAGGCAGTCATCACCAAGTTCGCGAAAATCTTTAGTGGGGATGCTCTGGGGAGGAGGCAAGTCAGAGAAACTAGAAGATTTTTCCATGATGGTTAAGCATGAGGGGTGGGAAACATTCAGGGTTTCGTTTCCAGAAGCATCACCGGGAAAATCTGAAACAGGGGAGGGCTGAGAGTCGAGGGAAAGGGGTTTTTCTGAAGATGACAAAGATTGCTTATTAGATTTCCGTCTGCGCTTGTTGGAAACTTTGGCCACGGGAAGAGGCCCTAGATTTTGACCAAAGTTCACCAGGGGTAAAGAGTCAGCCGGGAGAGAAGCGGGGGAGGGGAAAGGAGGAGGAGGCGGGGAGATAGTGGTCAGCAGGGGGGAGGGCTTAGAGGGGGCAGCAGGAAAGGAAGATTTATTCCATGAGGAGCTCAAATTGGTTTTGTCAAAATTAGGAGGATCGCGGATATCCGAGGGTTTGGGTTGCGAGGGTTTCTTCTTGATGATGGGGCAGTCTCTTCTCAAATGGCCTTCTCTTCTACACAGAAAACACGAATTCAGCCCCCAGAGGATCTCAATAGGGCAAGAGAAATTATCTTCTGAAATGCAGATGTTAATCTCAGACAGAATGTCTAAACCCGGATTCAGCAAGATAAGGATTCTAGCATCCATATGAGGGACCAAACGGACAGTATCATCCATTCGGATGATCTTTCCAAGTGGTTCAAGCACTTGCGGGAGAAAACGCCATAAGAAGGGTGGTAATTGTTTAACCAGAATCCAGCGAGGGGCCGAGAGCGCAAGAACTTCCTCGTGAATGGCCTCGGGCAACCAGGCCAAAGCACGAAAGGAGGTAGAGCCAACAGACCAGTATTGTTTTTTTAGCACTTCGGTTTGGGCTTCATGTTTATTAAAGAATATAATAAATAACCCTTTCTGTATCTGACGACAAAATGAAATATGAAAGCCAAGTTTCAAGTTCCAGAAATTATGAAACCAGTCATCAAGAAATTTCCTAGGCAGACATTTATCCACTTCCACAGCAGAAAAGAAAATGGAAAAATTCCTTAACCTATTCTAATCCTTACCAATTTCTTCAAGCATTTCTGGATTGGGAGAAACAGAGAAAGAGAGCGGAGCAACACCCGTGACCTTACCGGAATCGGCGGCTTCATTTGAATTTGACAGAGAAAACCTCGCACTCGCGTTGATAGGGTTACCAGCGTTGGTCACCGCCTCGGAGAAGGACATAGGTTTTGAACACAAAGGGATAGAGTTGAGATTATCTAGACATGGAGTTCCAGAATCCATCGGAACCCTCGGTATCGACGAGGAGGAATTGGGGGGTACGGCCTCTGCCGAGCGGCAGAGGGGTGAAGAAGTAGATGCATTTGACATTAATGCATAATAAAGAGGGAGAAAAAGGAACACACACACCTGAGCAGCACCACACGGGCAGTTGCCAACAATCGGGTCCTAAAAGACCGAAAATCACAACCATTCCAAAGTCCACCAGAATTATCAACCTTTTTTCACAAATTATTTTTATGATTAATTATATTATTTAAAATAGAATAATAAATAAATAAATAGAATGTCACTGTAGAGAGTTAAAATTTGGTCATTATATTTGGTCAATTTATTATTATTTCATCTATTCTTGATCCTCAGATTAATTAAATAATGTTCTATTTATTTAATTAATCTTTCCTATTTATCCTATTGTCCTAACCCATTTGTCCCATTCTTCTAAAGTCATAAACCTAAGGTAAATAATTAGTTTAATTACATACCCAACCTTACCTCCCATCCCATCCTCTTATTTATTTATTTTCTTCCAAGAGGTTGCAAAAGAATTTATTTTCCCACACCGTTTTTATTCATAAATGAGAATTAAAAATTTCTCACTTGTCCCTTTGGGACAAGAAATGCCTTTATGGCATATCTTCCAAGGTACACTAAGGTACCCCTCAATCCCCTCAAGCCATCACATTATGCCACTTGGCACAATCTCATGCTTTGAGAGATCATCTCCCATCTCCACCATTGATTTCTTGATTAAATCTCAACTCTTCATCCCTTCTTTTCAAAACTATATATCTCAACACTTATGTATTTTTTCAAGGGATCACTCACCTTTGCATTGGAGCAGTGTTACTCTATTAAAATTCCAAGTGAGAATATATTGAATAAACCATCATGGAGAAATCTATACAATGAGGAGATTAATATAAATTATCTTCATTGAATTCTATGATGGTTTGATGTTTTTTTGACTATTTGGGTGTTTAATTGATTTTTTTTTTTTTGTGTTTCATTGTTGGTATCATTCACATTGACATGATTTTCTCAAACACAACCATATATTGACTAAAAGAAATCTCTTTCAAGAAAAAAGAAGTTAGTGACATTGTAGACCTAATCATCATGCAAGTTCTTTAAATTGTAAAACTATCATCATAGTAAAATAAAAATTAAATGGAACTCAGAAATATCTCTTAATTAAATAAAATAATCTTTGGTAAATAAAAAAAATGTCTACAAATAATTAGTAAACCAAAATAACTCTACAAATAAAGATAAACTAATAATGCAAATAAAAGAAAACAATTAATAAATAGCTTAAGATAGATGTTGTTTAAGTTCTCTTTACCAACTAAAAAATTATACTTAAATTATATTATTTAAATTAATAGAATTTGGATAGACCAAATTATAATACTATGCACATGTAAGCTATATATTAAATACTTAGATAAGGGTATAAGATATTTTAAAGATTATAATATAATCTAGACATCTAACAATATAATAAATGATCATTTTTTATTATAGTTTTAGACAACTAACAATTACTAGCACATTTATATCTTTCTATTTATCATTTTCTTGTCAATTATTTTATCTATATTAATTAAATAATTTTTAGTTATTTAATTCTTTCAAATTTTCCTTATATCTATATTCATCATTCCCTTCAATATTAATTAAAATAATCTCACTTATTTCTTCTCGTCCATTATAATTAAAAAAATTAATTAGCTAACACTTACATAATTATTTATAATTAAATAAATTTATTCACATTTTCTCTAATTAATAAGCTAACACTTTTTCCATAAATAATTTATCATTTTTCCTCCAATATAAATAAAATAATTTATTTAATTACCTCTTTCCTTCCAAAATAAATAAAATTAATATTTTATTTATTTCTCCAACTATACTTTATTATTTAAACAAATTTATTTATGGAGCATCCCGCGGACGAGCCATCAGGGTCAAAAAAAAAAAAAAGAAGGAAGAAGAAGAAGAAGAAAGAAAGAAAGAAAGAAAGAAAGAAAGAAGAAAGAAAAGAAAAGTCTCTGTTTGATTTTGTTGTGGTTTACATTTCTTCGATCAACTCAATTTGGTTCCCAGTATTCACTTCATTGATATCAAGATAAAGATGGCAGTGGCAACGATCTTAAGTTTTGAGAGGCCTTAGGCGAAACACATTACAACATTTAGAGCGTGGTGTTTCTAATAATTGAACTGTGTTTAATTGAATTTTCTTCACAAGACACCGCATTGGGTCTTTTGGGATAGATGTGGCAATGACATAATATTTTCTCATATTTATATTCAGGAGTTTATTTAATTAGTTTTTTCCTTTCATTTTCCCAAGCAAGATTGAAGTAAACAGAGCATTTCAAATCCCATATTGAAAATGAAGAGGTGGAAATGTGTATAGGCGGAGCATCTATTGCAGGTTTAAAGGTGAGAAGGGGATGCCAGGAATAGGTGCACGGTGGTTGAAGGAGGAAGGAGAAGGCGTTGAAGTGGAGGAAAATATAGAGAAGCCCTCCTTACCCGTGCCATAGATGAATTGAACAATGGGGAAGAAAAGTCACACTTGGGAGAATAATTCCTACGTAGTCATAGTTTGTGGAAGGAGAAAGGTATGCGCCAGAGGAGAAAGTTGAACTTGATTAATAATTTCAAAGGTAACAAACAACAGAGAAATTCGATGGGAAGAGAGGCGTGTGTGTTGGCAGACTTGAGAGTTGTTGGTGAGAAAGGCCAATCAATGCAAGGCATGACTAGTTACCAATAGGAGAATTCTGGGCGAAGAAATTATTGAGGGTGAGAAGCACGATTTTGGGTTTTGTAAAAGCCATTAAAATCCAAATGCAGATTAAAAAAAAAGCGTTGCAGGCCCATAAACTTGGGAAAATCGAGCATAACATAAGGAGAGCGAATGCTGATTGAAAGTATAGTGAAAGGGGTGGCACTGAGGTAAGAATGTGTGGTAGCAGAATCGCGCCAGGAGAAAAATGAATGAAAATTTGTTATGTGTAGTTCATGAATAAAGAGGCTGAGTATAGAAAAGTGTTAGAGAGGGCTAAGCATGATAGTTGGCAGGATAAAGAAGTGATGAAGAGGTGAGCAGAGTAGGGTGCAATGGAGTTGTCGGAGCTCTGTAATTGTAATTATTTCTTTTATGAAATCTAAATAATAAATTTGTTTGTTTATTTTCCGGTTATTGTTGAGTAGTTGATATCGATTTTAATTACACATGTAATTATTAAATTTAAGTAAATAGTTCATGGATTTTGTTGTAATCTATGTTTTGGAAGTTGTGTGAGATATTTTGGTTTTCTTCTTCATCAAGTGGTATTAGAGCAAGCGGTTCTGAGCATGCAGATAGAGCGCTAAGAGAGAGGTGGTTCGCACCAAGATCTGCGGGTGAAGAGGGAATGACCAAAGGTTTCTGATGCAGGAGCATCGAGTGGTGTGAGGGCAATCTTGCATCACCCAAAAAACTGCTTTCCATTTATGTTCCTATTGTTTGTTTTTTATAGATGTTTTCGCATTTCTAGATACCCTTTTCGTCGAATAAGAGTTTCCAACTTTCATAACTATTTTTCTGTTTTTTCTGCTCAACTGTTATTTTTAGCAGGTGTGAATTTGAAAGCGTGGAAAAACATAAATTTATGGGAAGGTTCAAGACGGAAAAATAAGCACTTTTGGTGAAAGAATCAGGCAAGATCATTCACAGTTTGAAAGTTATTCAAGTTCTAGTTTCTGCTTTTTCCCTTGAAAAACCTTTTGAGTCCAGTTTGAGGCACTAAACGGTTCCGGATGGGCCCAAAAATTTGTGAAAATCCCAAAATAGTCAATTGTGGATATATTTTGTGGAACATCATCTTTTCGAGAGCTTTCCAAAAAGGTATTATCATTGAAGATCTGAAGGTCAGATTAAAAGTTATGGCTTCTAGAAGTTGGTGCATATTTTAGAAATGTGTTAATTTTCAAAAGTGAATTTAAATTTGAATTTCAAATTATAATTTTTGGCGCCAAACTGCTAAAACTCATAACTTGAATGTTGTTTTTGGCTCCAAACCGAAAAGGGGCTATTTATTGGCTAGTTTCTGATTTTTGGATAGCTTTTTGGGGAAAAGATTTCGCATGCTACGAAAAGGGGATTTTCTGTAATTTCTGTAGCTTGCATGTATCGCAGAGTTCGAGGATTTGGGATCCTCTACATGTAAGATTTTCATTATTGACTAATAATAAAGTTTGCTAGTTGTGTGCATTATTTCTATGTCTCGGGTTTGCTCCCTCGTTAGTTTCAGGGCCACAAGCAGATCACCGAACGTGAAGTAGTTTATGATGGAACATGTGGTTTTTGGAAGCATGATTGAGGAGCTCAAAAGTATCATTGCAGGTGAGTGGAGTCTCAAATGGTTGAGGCCTAGAAGGCACAAAGTTGGAAGCGTGAGAGAACCTCAAAAGTATCATTCTAGGTAAGTTGAGCCCCAAACGATTGAGAGCGAGAGGCGTAGAGAAAATTTGTTTTGAAAAAAGAAAATTACAACAAATGAAGTGGAATCTTCGTTAGAATCGAGGTGAGATTGTAGCATGGAGGTTGCAATGGTTGAGTGCAAAGAAGACATGCCAGAGGAGGGAATGGAGAGAAAACAAAGAGTACTTGGTGGAGGAGGTTCGCAAAATTGACAGAAGAAGTTGAACTGTCAGCGACAAAGTTCGTTGTAGGTTGCACACAATCTCAAAGGGTGGTTCTACCACTTAGCTCCACCGTTGTGAGCCCATGCTCACAATTTTCTTACCTAGCATGTCTGATACAAGAGCACCTGGGTAGATGAGCGATCAACATCAACAAAAAAATATTTAGTTTGATTTTGTTGTGTTTTACTTTCCTTCGATCAACTCAATTTTGGTTCCCAGTATTCACTTCATTGATATCAAGATAAAGATGACACTAGCAATGTTCTTAAGTTTTGAGAAGCCTTAGGTGAAACACATTAGAACATTTAGAGCATGGTGTTTCTCATAATTGAGTTGTGTTTAATTGAATTTTCTTCATAAGACACCGCATTGGGTCTTTTGGGATGGATGTGGCAATGGAATAATATTTGCTCATTTATATTCAAGATTTTATTTAATTAGTTACTTACTTTCATTTTCCTAAACAAGATTGAAGTAAACAAAGCACTTCAAATCCTATATTGAAAACAAAGAGGTGGGAATGTGAATAGGTAAAGCATCTAGTGCAGGTTTAAAGATGAGAAGGGGATGCCAGGAATAGGCGTGCAGTAGTTGAAGAAAGAAGGAGAAGGTGTTGAAGTGGAGGAAAATATAGAGAATCCATCCTTACTCGAGCTATAGATGAATTCAAAATTAAGGAGAATAATTCCTATGCAGTCACAACTTGTGGAAGGAGGAAGGTATGTGCCAAAGGAGAATGTTGAACTTGGTTAATAATTTCAAAGGTAACAAATAATAGAGAAATTTGATGGGAAGAGAGGCATGTGTGTTGGCAGACTTGAAAGTTGTTGGTGAGGAAGGCATATCAATGCAAGGCATGACTAGTTACCAATAGGACGATTCTAGGTGAAGACATTGTTGAGGGTGAGAAACACGATTTTGGGTTTTCTAAGAGCCATTAAAATCCAAATGCGGATTCAAAAAAAAAACATAGAGGTGCAGCCCATAAACTTGGGAAAGTTGAGCATAACAAAAGGAGAGAGAATGTTGATTGAAATTATAGAGAAAGGGGTGGAACTGAGGTAAGAATTTATGTGGTAGCAGACTTGCACGAGGAGAAAAATGAATAAAAATTTATGATGTGTAGTTTGTGAATAAAGAGGTTGAGCACTAAAAAATGATAGAGAGGGTTGAGCATGTAGCTAGCACTGTAAAGAAGCGTTGAAGAGGTGAGCATAGTAGGGTGCAATGGAGTTGTCAAAGCTTTGTAATTATAACTATTTCTTTTATGAAATATGAATACTAAAGTTGTTTGTTTATTTTCCAAATTCAGGTTATTGTTGAGCAGTTGTTATCGATTTTAATCTGACACATGTAATTGTCAAATTTGGGTAAACTGTTCATGGATTTTGTTGTAATATGAGTTTTGGAAGTTGTGTGAGAGATTATGGTTTTCTTCTTCATCAATTTATTTAATTCTTTCAACTATTACACCTCAATCCAATCCACTTACTAATTTTAGCTCCATATCCATTAATTCTTCTAATTAATCTCCACCTTTGATAAAATATCAAGTGAAGCATATAAATAAAATATTTCATTCACATATTATTCTATAGAGCACAAACTATCTATCATTATTATGTTATCAAGCATTTGTATTACCAAGCAAGTTCATATCAACATTTTTTATCAAGCTCTCATTTATTTATTATCTTTGATCATATACCATTATCATTGTAAATTCATAGTATCATACTATCATTATGCTATCATGGTTATCCTATTATAAAGAATATTCCACATATCAAGCATTCAAGAAAATATCAAAGATACAATGGAGCAAATCAAGTTCTCCGTAATGGTATAATTATTCACTATTTGGTTCTTGCATAGATCTTAAGCTTTATTGAGTGATTATTGAGTGTGAATTTGGTACTTTCTTTGTATTGTTCATGATTCACATTTTCATCATGCACATTTTGATATTACTAGTGGAACTCACATTCCTAATTTCTAACAATATATTTTGCAAAAAAACTATTTTTTTGAAGGTTATAGGCCCATATCGATGCATTTGATTCCTTTGTAATGCATTTGAACCAACCCATAGTGCATTTGAGCTCACTTGTAGCACATTTTAGCCATCTTGTAGTGCATATGAGCTAACTTGCAATACATTTGAGTTGACACTAGGAACATTTGATATAATATTGTGTGATAATTGACTCCAAACAAATTTTTACAATCAAGTCATAGACTGACACATTTGATGATTTCTGCTATGCTTGTAAGGTGACCTATCAATATTTTGATTCAATTTGATGTGTTTCCAAGGAAACTAGCTATGCTTTTGATCAAATTTGTGACACTTTTAAGAAAACTTGCAACATTTTTAAGGTGACCTAATGTGCAGTTAATCTAATTTAATACACATATGTAATATCAATGTGCATTTGATCAATAGATAGTGAAAAATTAAGAACTAATTTGATTGATTTCATATTTGTAGATATATGAATCTCTAACATTTTGATAGATCTCACCTGCATTTAACTCTTGACTTGAGCTATTAATATTTTATAGGGTGTTTTATTGATCTTTGTATGCATGGATTAGACATTTTAAAACTCAAAAGGGTTGAAAAGCTAGTTTGGAACTTCTTACATTGGATCAAGTATTCTTTTCAAATTTAGAATTGAAAACCAAGTATCTTCATTCAAATCACCTTTTATTCTTTATATTTCAAAGTGCTCATATTTTCTTTATTTATCTTTATTATATTCCTTTATGAATAGAAAATCTTATTTTACGTGTCTTTTTACATTTGAAATTGGATTTAAAATCAATCATTCACATTTTCATTTAGGATCTACAATAAACCAATGTCTTTTGATCCCCAAGATCTACTTGTGTATGTTATTCTCTTGCATCTTAGTGAAATTTTGAGGATCATAAATATGTGATCTTGTTTATTTTTAGGGATCTTGAATAGGGTTTTATTACCCTTGGGGATGACCTCAAGTCTCGTGTTTTGGCTAAGTATATAGAGTAGGGGTGAATTGAAAGAAATGCCAGTTTGAAGTGAAATCTTGTTGATTTGGGCTAAGCCTTTAACAACTTTATACCTTGGAGAAGTGAAGGAGGAGAGTGGGTTAGCCTCTCCTCTCAACAATTTGGCATTATTCCCTTTCATCAATGAATTAGGCCTCACATACCCTTGTGGTATATAGAGGATACCCTTAGTGGAAATTTTGAAGCCTAGTTGAAACTTACTATCTTTTCTTGTGGTGTCTTGTCCCTACAAGGATTGATAAACCCACTTGATTTAGGTTTGTTCATGTGTTTGGCATGTTTTAATGTTTAAAACACCTTCCCCATTTAAAACCAAAAGGGTTCATATCATCCAAATTAAGCCATAGGAATTGTCTTTTGTATTATTTCTTTCCATGCTTTCATATTTCAACGAATTTTTAAAATTTTAAAAACTCAGAAATCATAAAACAAGATTAAAAAAACTCAAAAAATAAAATACTTGAAACAGGAAAATCTACTATCTTTATTTTCTTAGATTTAGAGTTGTTAATTTTCTTCGTTTATCATCTCAAATCTTTTATATCTTGAAAAAAGTCACCAACCATCTTGGTCATTGTGTGTATCTCTTGCTAAAATATGTGTCCCAAAATAAAAACATTGCATATAACTCTAGCTACACTATTGGCCTGAAACGACACACATTTGACCTATCCTATAATGCATTTGAGTCATAGATATGCAATTTTTAATTATTTTTCTATGCATTTGATTAATTTTGTGGCACTTTTGAGCTTTTTTGAGTCACATTTGATTGACAATGTTAAACTTTTGATTGATTTTTGAATGTTTTTTATTCAACTTACATTTTTTTTATCAATCTTGGGTCACTTCTAACTAGTATACATATCTCTTAATATTTATAAGATCTTAACCAAAAAATCACACAAATGTGTGCAAAAATATGAGGGGCCAAAATGGGGTCTTAATTAGCCACTTTTTTTGGAATTAGGAAATACTGACCTTGGATGAGAAATTGAGGTTAGTTACACTCAAAATTTTAATATGCAACGAAAAAAAGGGTCATAGTGCTCTAAATATACTTTCTAAACTACTAATTTTATTTGGAAATTGTAGAGATTAAGGGGGCCAAACAAGTTACCCACACAAATTGGTCCTGTTCTTTTCAAAAAATCATAACATAGCATCTATTGTGGGTAAATCAAAAAATATATATTTTTTTAATTTTTAAAATTGCTATGGTGAGAAATTAGCTAGCAACATGTTGTGTGGACCCCATTTTTTTTATAATTTTTTGATGAATATATTATTTTTTACTAATTTTCAAAGTGGACACATCTTGAAAAATAGAAATTTGACCGTGCTACCCCTATAAATTTTGAAAACTTATCGAAAATTCATTTTTTTGGAATATGTGTAGAATGGATTCTAGTTTATGAAAATGTAATTTATTTAAAATTTCAATGAACGGTTGAAAAATAAAGTAAAAAAATATCAAACATTGATTTTTGACAAAAAAAAAGGATACACCAACAAAAGAAATTAAAGATGAAAACATTAACATAGTCAAAATGTGAAAAAATTACATTGTTAAATAGCTAAGAAAGAGCTTAACATTACTGGGGTATTTTTTTACTCTACCTTGAAACATGTGCAACCCTAGTGGTTAGCACCTACAACCCTAACAGTTGAAAAATAAAGTTAAAAATATCAAACATTGATTTTCGACAAAAAATTGGATACACCAACAAAATAAATTAAAGATGAAAGCCTTAACATAGTCAAAATGTGAAAAAAATTACATCATTAAATAGCTAAGGAAGAGCTTAGCATTACTAAGGTGTTTCTTTTACTCGACCTTTCATCTTAGTTTGTAAGTTCTCAATAAACATTCATTGAAGGCGAGGATCAAGAATCTTTATGTCGGTTTGGGTATAAAGCAATTCGCAGTGTGAAATAAATTCAATAACCTTTTCCTCATCCTTTCGCTTATATCTCATCAAATAAGCAAAGGTTATCTTAGGGGTCATGCGCACTTGGAAATGATTAGTAAAGGCCTCAAAATTTTCATTGAATGCGTAGACATGCAAAATTAGCATCATGCATTTAATTAGGTCCATTCATCAAGTAAACCAAGTTCACATTCATCCACTCATAAAATTAATCAAGTTCATCAAATCCATTCATTAGGAAAATCAGGCTCATTTAATTCAATCTCTAAGGATTATCCACTTAAATTGAATAAATTAACTTTATTTAATTTAAGCCTATCATTCCCTCTTTGATTAAATAAATCAAGACTTTATTTAATTAAAGATTAAAATTCATATTTCTCCCTCTTGATTTAAATAAATCAAAATATTTAAATCAAATAAGTCAAAATCACCTAATCATCATCTTAACTAAGCTAATCCTGATTAACCTAATCTAACCACCCATCACATCCTCTAGCATTTCCCACTTGCACGAATAAATCATTTTAATTCATTTATAAATTCATTATTTTCTTTCAACTTGGCATAAAAATGGAATATTCCCTCAAGTTTGAATATGAAGACAAGTTGACTTGTCCCTTCCAACATAGCAATAACTTCTCTCTTACATGTCCCCCTCTAAACATTTAATTCACAAATTCAAATTTGAATCTCCCCCTCTTCCGCACATTGGCCAAAACTTGCACATTTCTCAACCTATCATAATGTGACAAGTGGCCTCATCTCATTGGTCCAATCTTTATCCCACATTGCTCTCTTATGAGCATTCTTTCAACTTGAGAATCTATAAGTAGAGGGCTGATTCTTCATCAAATCATCGACAAAGCTTATGCAAAGTCACTCTCTTCACATTGAGAACTAATTTTGTCCATTGCATCCTCATCATTAGCATTATCAAGGGTTGGGAAAGGGTCACTTCTCAAAAGTGACACCAATCCACTATGGAATAGGTTATTCATTATGCTTTTTAGAATTTCAACTAACTTGTTTTGTTGTGTTGTTTGTAGAGCATAATGGATTATTTCATAAAGAGTGCTATTTTTTTTATTTTCTTTAAACTAACTTCATGATGATATACACTATGGAGTAGAGTTTAAAGTTGTAGATTTAAAATGGTGCAACATATGGCGCTAGGAGGAGGGTTTTCCATCTCGGTTTAGTTCAAGCATTAGATTGCAAACATAAAGTTTATGCTTATCTATGCTTTTTTTTGTTCTCTTGTTTGTCCATATTTGACAAATCCACATTTACTAATGTTTGTGCTGATAGATTCTGAAGTTTACTAATGTTTGTTTGCACTTAAATTGACTAAGATTGTGTTTCATTGTCTCTTGTTTATGATCAAATAGTTTTCAAAACTTTGGCGCTTGTGTTTTGTTATTGATATAGCACGTGCTCCCTCATCTAGCCTGACTCATCCAATTTGTGGCCTCTACACATTGCCTTCAACCCATGACCCCTTCATTGATTTCCACATAGCCTATCTTTCCATCCTCTCTGATCTTTTTTTCATACAATCTGTGAAGATTGCACAACCGCACCTCTTACTTCATATACAACCATCCCGTATTCCTATTACCATCATTTTTGGCTTTTCTATTGAATCCTTTTCCATTTACGCAATTCTTCATTAGACTACTTATTTACTCATTCACCTCAACTATTTATCAATGGCTTATCGTTGTGTCTAAAGGTGTCTAGATGTGTCGAATTCTATCAATGATGGATCGGTGTGCCATATCAATATGCTTTTGTTTTGATATCAAGCTTATTAAACATTAAACATATAAGTGCTTCAGATCACCTCCATGGTTCCAAGTTAGACTCATATTTGAATCTAAGCCCTGTTGTCCATATGCTGGCTCCAATTGAAAGCAAGAATGGCTGAATAAAGATTTATAGTAATTTGAATACTTATTGGTTGTCATCTAATCTGCTAGATTGCATACAAAAGTGAGTTGCAACTAAATCATGCACTGATCTAATAATCAAAGGCATTAACCACTTTGGTTCTGTTTAATAATTTCCAAATCATCCTATGAAATATTTTTTTAATTGCAACTTTATTTCCAAGTGTGTGGTCCCCTGATTCTAGATGTTCTTGTAAAGAATGAGTTAAATCAGAGTTGAAGCTAAGCATATTTCAAATTAAAAGATTTTTTTAATTTTTGAACATTTTATATGATCAATGCACTTTTTTTCACTTATATGTAGACAATGAAAGTGAGACAAGAAGAGGTTAAAAAAGTTGGGTAGATGATAAAATTAAGGTAGGAAAAGGTTATTAGACTTGGGTGAGAGATTTGAGACAAAGATACTAGTTGCGTGGATGCATGGGTTTCTAAATATTTTTGGCAGGTATTGCTCAAGAATTTTAGGAGTAGCTTGCATGAAGATTTTCTCATGGATTAGAAAATCACTGTGTTGGCATGGTGTTTTCTCATGCTTATCCATGAGAAGAGTCTCTGGTTTGGGTATTTTTGTTTGTCCTATTTTTATGTGGCTATATTTAATGTTACTAATTCATTTGCCTCATTATGGCTTTGTCTTATTTCCTTGGGGTGAATCCTTGTCTCCGTTGTAGTTGGGCAAGTCAGCCATGTCCTATCCTTGTTCTATCTTGGCACCACATTCAAAATTATAATTATCATCTTTGTGGATCTGGCACAATTGTTGTTTGTCTGGGTTAAATTCAGCATGCCTTGGGATGCATTGATCAATTACCATTTGCTTGTGACTGAATTATGCTCTGAATTCAAGATTTCCAATAAGAGTTCAAGTCCGTCATTCTTAAACAATAGTATGCAGAAATTGCAGCGACCTTTTGTAAATGTGCCCTATGTGTTGGTGTTTGATTGTTCTTTTAACTAAAATTACTTTTTCATTGTCCAATTGTGAGAATTTTTAATAGCAATTCATTGATTTGTTTGATCAACCTGTTAGAGTACCATCCATCATTTATTGTGGGAAATCAATAGTAGTGGATCCAACATGAGTTTTTTAGTATTCTTATCAATACTTTTGAATGTTGGAAGTGAGGCAGTTTGGTTTCAATTCCCATCTGCCATGAGAGTTGAACATCAAAGCTCCGTAATTTTCAATTTAATAAAAAATTCTCTAACACCCTAATCGAATTCTTATTTTCAGGCAACAACTCGCCAAATTGGAGACATAGAAGATTGGAAGGCGTGCATTCTACTTGCAAAAAGATCTGGGAGAGTGCTTTCTGTTTATTGAAATCTAATTTGACATTATTAATACATTACATATTCTTACTTTTGACTACATTCAATTCTCTCTTTCTAACATCCTTCTTGATGCACACCATAATTGATTGTTTAAGATATCTGTAAATCTATTGTTACAATAGGTTGAATCTTGGACTCAAATAGAAACCATTACAACAGTCCAGATGCTGATTTAAATTTGCTATCAAACAGACTCATGCTTTTCTTTGACCAATAGTGATGCTTTCCTGCAAATATCTTTTTCTGAATCTTGGCTTTAAGATGGTGTTGCTTTGGGGCAAGTGCTCATGATGTTCTTGTTTGAAATCAATTAATGCATTTGATATGATTGTCAAAGTATCTGTGTATCACTCAAGTGCATTAAGTAAGAGTGTCAAGTATTTATTGCCAACCATATCAATTTCTAGCTCTATGCACTTTGTTATCATTTCCTTGAACAAATGATGTGATAATGACTGCCAATCCCAAAAATTAGACTAAAAACAAAGTTTGAGATCTTTTATAAGTTTAGGGTATTATCCAGTGTAAGTCACCTACTTGGGGAAAATAAGCTACGATAGCTTCCATGAACAGTAAGCATTGAAATTTACATGAAAATTCATATGAATTACTCTTTGGATCGTTGAAATTTGCATGAAAAATTAGGAAAACAAGGAAAATGAAGAAAAGCAAAAAGACGGAAAAAGGCGAAGGTTGACATCAAAATCACACATTGAAATCAAGCAAAAACAAAAGTAAGATTGGAGTTGAAGAACTGGATATCAAGATTGAAATTCAAAAGCATTTTTTAATGCTTGGAGCCTCCATTTACTGCTTTAATTTTTTGTTTTAAGACAACCAGATCATTGTTTGTTTTCAAAGTTGGATTAAAATTGAACACTAGAAACTAACTAGACATTGTTTTTTGGGATAAAATTGAACAAGCAAACTTCACATTTTATTTTTTGGTGCTTAAAACGAATTCATCATTGCTTTGAGGCTTAAAATGAACATGTGTTTTTCGTGTTTCGTAATCTCTTATTCAAAGTAATCTCATCTAAAAAGGTGTATGCACTTCTCCTGTGCTTCACAACGACCTTGAGAATGAAAAGTCTTTTTGATGACATTAAGTTGCATAAAAGATTGCCTCCACACTTCATTTTGGGTTTAAAAAATTGAACAAAACACTTTGCGAGTGTGTGTAAACTTATTGTATGTGTTCTCCCTTTGTTTCTAAATGAAGGTTGATCAAACTATGAATATTTTTACTCGCTTTTGTCTATCATAGAGGGCATTCCTTGGGGAAGAAGTACTCACCCAAGGGAATGACTCAACTGGTAGCACTCTAAAGCCAAGAGTATTTCCAACTGAGATATAAATGTGGGTATTGGAGTAAATGCCAATATGACGCGGTTGATTCCAACGAGATGGATCTAAAAGTGGACTCTCGCCGTATGGTTCAATCTCCATGAACGGAAATTCTGAACTAGAACCCTTGTTTGTAGCAGCCAACCAGTCCATCCAATGAGTTTATCGAAGTGGTGCATTGGAACTTAGATTCCAAGAAGTTACTTGCCATGTTTGATCTTGGTTAAAATATAGAGGTTAAGACTTCATTCTTAACATACCTTTATATTTTTTCCTTGGTTGCATATAAAATCATCTCTTCTACTATGAATGGCATGAGGCAAGCCCACCAAGAAAAACGTACCAATTGAGCTAGGATGTTATATTGCTTGTGAGTCAATTTGAAAACACAGTGCTTGTATCCAAAACATTGAAACCAACATTCAATTGAATCATCAAAATTGCAAACCCTTTAGGAGAGGAAAATATCCTTGAACAAATTCACATGTTATTGCTTTCCCTTGGGATTCGCATCCTTAGAGGCTTCTAAGCATTTGGATTTCATCTCAATTTGCTCCTACTAAGGTCAATAATAGGTAACTCTTGCCTCAAATTTCCTTGGTTTCCACATAATACACTTTGCGGGATAAGGGGAAAGTTGAGACATTAGACATCTAGATTCAAAATCTAATCAAGAGTGTGTTTGTGGTAAAAAGGATCCATTAAGCAAAGATTAAATCAATTGGACCCCACATATGTGCTTGGCATCTTTTGGTCATATGTTTTTCATGCAAAAATTGGTCTTTTGATTTTGAATTACTCTTAGAGAAAGGCATGTTCTTCACTATCTTGGTCTCGTAAACAAGTCCTTCCTAGGTTCTTTCAGGATCAAATCAAACACTTCATCCAAATTCCAAACATCTATCAAAACCCATCCCACCAAACAACTTTAGAGCTTTGGAAACATCACTCTAGACTTGGGTAAATCATCAAAATCAAAACCACCTTGTTTAGTTAGGTGTATGGGAATGCATCCTTTTTCGTACATTTAATTGAATTAGCAATCCTTTGAACAAATTCATCCTAAGATGACATCTAACATCTTAGGGTTTACAAGTTCATTATCCAAATCAAACTAACCAAAATCAAACCCTAAGTCTAGCATTGATCCAAAGTCCCTAAACATTCAACACTCATATCATTTACACCTTTCATCCTTCATCTCGTCATTAGTACTAAGAACCTTAGAGGTCACTTTTGCAACAAGGTCAAAACAAAAGGAGAATATGGAATACAAACTTGATCCATACATCATGAGTAATCCAAATCAACTGAACTTTCAAAGCCTTACAATGCCAATTGATTATCAAAAGTCACACTTATACAATACATACATGGGATCATTACCTTCTACAAATTTCAATGGAACAACAAGTGTGAGTATGCCCAAATCAAAGATTGGAACACATTTCCTGATGGTAGATCTAAATCCAAACCTACAAGTCTGTCAACCGAAAAATCAATGCATGAGCCTTCAAACGAACAACATCATCCCACCAAATCCCTAGATGCCAAATGAGAATGTACCAAGTACAAGTTTTCTAAACATGAATCTAGAAAACTTTGGGATAAATATGTTTGCAAATCATACAAATGTTGTTCAGAGTCCAAACAAGATGTTAACAACTCCAAGACAAGGGAACACCATGCAAAATCAAAGTTACCTAAATCAAGACAATGTTCAATTTCAACTGATAATGCCAAATCTGAACACCATCCGAAATCAGAACATTTTCCAAAATCAATTTTTTCATGATCCCATTCAAAAACCATAACTATGCATCCCAAATCTTCTTGAACAAAAACCAAATCAACAATATCAAGGGAGTCAAGATTGAAATCAAGATCAAATTTGGCGAGATCAAATTGCTACACTTACCAAAATAGTTGAGTCATTACACCAAGAGACATCTCCACCACCATTACCCATATCAACATTATTCCTTGGTTTAAGGCTTCCCCCTTTACCTAGCACTAATCACTCCATCCAAATCAATCCACCTAATGCCAATCAAGCCATCACATCAAATCCTTTGAATATACCATTGACATCACACCAACGAATGATATCTAATCAAATGACAACATCCATCTTGACAAATCAAAATATGGTCTCCTAAGGATCTATCACCTTGGTCATTTCGACCATTCCTATAACCTCAATCACTCCAACCACCCCTATCACACCCATCATATCTCAACTCCTCACTACCATGATCGCTTCAAGCATATCTCAACCACTCATCACTACATCCAACATGATTCCAAATCCACCACCACTACCACCAAAACCAAACACAGTAAGACAATATAACATTGCACTAAAAGCTCACCAGGCCTACCAAAAGGCCATCCAACAATATCTATCCATGCAACAAGCAAGAAAATCTCAACAAGTGCAACAAGCCTCTCAAGCTACCCAACAAACACAAGCACAAACACAAAAAATGACAACTGTTGAGAACAAAGATCAAGTTCAATCCATCACTGAGCACCTTGAAGCTATGTTAACTTCATCCAATGATCAAATCAACATATGTCAAGAGTCACTTCTCAATCATGATCAAAATCCACCAACAATACCCAACAATGATCCAATTCAAGAAATGTCAACATCACTTGACTCTATGGTTGAAGACATTCACAATCTCTTTGCCACAATTGTTGAAAACAATGTTCAAGATCTCTCAATTAAGGAGCACATTGAAGACATTTCCACCTCATTTGATGATCAACTCACCATACATCAAGAGCCACTTTTTAGTGATCTATTTCAAGAAGTGTTAGAATTATTTGATCCCATTGACATAATCTACGATCCATTGACCAATGATCATGATGAAAATGTCTCTACATCATCCAATGAGTTAGAGGACATATCTCAAGAATTTATGCCAAAGCATGATCAATGTCTTTCACCAAAGTCTAGCAATGGTCCTTTCCAAGACATATTGACATCCTTCGACCTCATGGTTATAGATATTGAAGGAACCCTGAACTTGACACTTGAGGATATTGAACCACTTACCATGTGTAATGATGACACCAAGAACCCTTTATAAGCAATCCATCCTTTGAAACTGGTCGATGTCAAGAACTTGATCCAAAGCATGTCAAAAGCAACTCCGAAATCATTCAAGATCAAGAATTTGTATCTTCAAGATACTAAAATAATCTAATGGACACTCTCCTATCTATGCAAGATTATCATATCCATGTAGCACATACTCCTCCATCTACCCATGAGATGCTTTATGTGGATGGACACATAAATGATCTTCATTCAGAATAGGATTTCTTTACTCTTGATATTATTACACAAAAAGAGTAGGTTATTGATTCCTATAGTCAAACAGAGTTGTCAACATTAGGATCAGATATATCTAAAATCTAGATTGAAGACATCATATATGGAGACACCCAACATTATCCACTCAAGGAAGCTTGTCAGACAGAAAAAGATACTTCAGAGTCAGTAGAGCATTCAATCGAAATAAAATCATCTACAATGGTCATTTATTAGAGAATGCATTCTAAAAAAGAGCTCTCGGAATAGGTGGAATCAAAGCAATTGTCAACATAGGGAGCACCAAGAGTCCTTATGATGAAACTAGTGTCAATACTACAACCATCCACGTCACGAATCTTCATCCACCCATCACCCCATCCATGAATTTGGACCAACGTCGAAAGAAAGAATTGAATCAAAGTATGAAGAATGTTATCAAAGAAAAAAAATCTAGAAAACATAATGGACAAATCAAATACAAATGGATACCAAAAAATAGAAAGAAAGATTATCCCTATCAAACTCCATCAGTCAAAGAAACTATGGGGAAAAATAAAAAGGGAAAAGTATCCATCAAAGATGTCCACAAAGCAAAAGCAGGCTTTTCAAGCAACATACAAAGTGTATCAAGTAGTTGGTCCTAATTTAACACACACTTCCGTATCCACCCATCATTGCTCATCTTCCCAAGTTTGGAGAGTCAAAGATTCCAATATGTCAACCAATCCATCTCTTATCCCTAAACACACTCGATCCACACCTCTATGCATGATATCCAATTCTCAAATTAACCATGTATTGGCAACAACCCTTCATTATAAGGATTCTAAAGGCACTCTATCGCAATGTATGCACAAAGACAAAGTTAACCCCAATATCAATAAAGCAGATCAAGAATCCCAAAAGTTGCATTCAAGTGCACGTATTCTAGCAAAGAAGCTTCTTCAAGCAGGATATCGATGGCACATTATGATAGGGGCATCTACGTCAACACCACCAGGTGGTTCAACATGAATCTTTCAGAAAAATACAAAAAAATAAAAATAAATTGAAAATCCAAAAAAATTAGAAAACAAATTGAGAAAAAAAAATCATCCTCTAGTGAAAACCGCATAGGTGGAACTTTGGACAGGTACCATGATGAAAACTTGGTAAACATGCATCATGTGTAGAATCGAGCATCTACTTGTGCCAGTTCAGTTGAAAGCATCTCATCCCATCCATAATAAATCCATTCATCCATAAACCATTTATCCAATCTATTTTCATCCATCTGCATCCATCATCCAAGTTATCTGGATCTTGATGAAAGTTTGGGGCACACTTTACACTTGCTTATGGTAAACATCTTGACATGGGTCATTTTCATTGATCCTATCCTACCTAGTGTTATTTGAGCCATGAAGCATTATCCAAATGAGCATTCTTGATCTGAACACCTTATCTTATCGCAAGATAATCCTTAGCATCCTTCGCGTACTTACCATATCCATCCATCCATACACTTATCTAAGGATCCATCCATCACATTCCATACATTGCTAGACACTGGGGGTAGATATTTGCATCTTGCTTTGGGAATAAATCTTGATCTATATCCTCCAACTCATGTGGTGATCCGAACATTGGAAAATGTGAAATTAAATTGAACAAGCATTTGCAATCCAAAATCCAAATCATCGAACATCAATCAAAACAATCATTATCACTCACATCTAATTTACACTTCAAACATCATGTCAAATCATTCAAACAAATTTGGTTCCAAATCAAGCTTCATCAATCATGATCAATCAAATCCAATCAAGAAATCATCATCTCAAGATATCCTTGTGTTGCTTAACACTATCCTTGCATTGTTGTGCATCCTCAGCAATGTTATCATCATCAATTATGATCAATCAAATCCTTGCATTATTGTGTATCCTCAACAATGATATTGTCATCAATCCTGATCAATCCCGATCAATCCAATCTTTGCACTGTTGTGCATCCTCAACAATATTATCATCACCAATCCATCAATTTTATCGATCAACCTTAGCTTGGTCTTCAACAAAATCCTAAACAAAACACTGATATCATCATGCATATCATATCCAAATTGTCAAAATCATGTGAAAAATCCAAAAACAGATCAAAAAGTCAGAAAACATCAAAAACATGGAATCCGAACTACATCGTCTTTGAGCTTAAACATAGGCAAGGCTAATCTTTGATCGGCCCCAGAGACACAAAAATCCAAAAACATTCAAAAAAACCAAGAAAATCCAAAACATCCAAAATCACATCAAAATCCAAAACATTCAAAACATCAAAATCCAAAAACATTCAAAACACAAAAATCCAAAACATTCAAAAACATCAAAATCCAAAACATTCCAAAACAAAAAAAATCCAAAAACATTCAAAAAACATCAAAATCCAAAAACATTCAAAAAACACAAAACCCCAAAACATCGTAAAATTCAAAAATCAAAACATTTGTAAAAATCTTGAAAACACCAAAAACAGCCTCAAAACATTTCAGAACATCAAAAACATCCAAACATTTGAAAAAATCCATCCGTCTCATCTTGCTTGCACTTGCAATAATCAATCATCCATAATAAATTGATTGTCACCTTCATCCCTTGGCAAAACAAATAGAAACAACCACAACAATCAGCAAAAGCAAGTATCAATCGTAAAATCAAAAGCAAACAACAAATCTTTAAAACAAAATCAAACTCTTGATCATTTTTAAACATGTCAATCAACCTTATATTAATAGCCTATCAATGAACTCATCAACCCATCATCATCCTATATAATGCATGTCCTAGGATATATCGTTCCAACAATGGGAATCATTTTGGATATCACTTGGATTCTTATCCTATCAAAACACACCCCTTTGGCTGGAGATATGAAGAACATTGACTTATTTGCATACTTGATATTTTCTTTTGATTTATCTTATTTCGCTCATTCCAAGGACCTCTCGATGATATCTGAATGATGGATTTAGAGAGATAGGAATGGGTCAACGATCATTATCTTTTGTCTACTGTGCTTGTTGGACGTTCTTGTAAAATAACTTAGCGAATACTTTCTTTTTTAGGTACGTCCTAGCAAGGTTTTCATATGTCAGGTGTGAACAAGAATACTCCTATCTATTTGTCAAGTCAAAGTCCATCACACTAAGTACCATGCCATCCTGGTCCTTTATACCTTGATGCATCGTACTTATGTGTGTTATCAAACATAAGGTAAGTGACCCTTTAAAATCCCAATCCTTTATAACAAAATCATCCATTTTTCATCACCATTTCTCATCATCATATCTCATAAAGTTGGCTTGTTGGATCCTCTTGTCATCATCTAATTTCTTCTTTTCCGTACTAACATCACATCATGATCAGTTAATCATCATCACCAGTGCATCCATCCTGCATCCACAAACCATTAGTATTATGCATATCATCTGACATGCATGTTCATCATCATAATATGGATCTATTAGTCTAAGCATCTCATAAATTGCATATTTGCATAAAACATCCATTGCATAATCATAGCATATCACATCATCCATCTCATCCATCATCACATCATATCATCATTTTAAAAGTTGTTTAAGATAATATAGATTTGTTATTCTAAGCATCTTAAAACTATCTCATTTTCATCATCATCCATAACCATCCATCTTGAACCTCTTTATCGCAAAGTCGACCCTCAAATCGAATCTTTTGGCTTGATCTCTCGAGGGGGCAATGTACTAGTGTACTTCTTTCTGCTGGGGCAACAAAAAAAAATTTAAGAAAATGAATTTTGTTTGCGGCAAGTTTATTCTTTGAACCAATGTAGCAAGTACATTGCTTCAAAGGGGAAAAATGTAGACATGCAAAATTAGCATCATGCATTTAATTAGGCCCATTCATCAAGTAAACCAAGTTCACATTCATCTGCTCATAAAATTAATCAAGTTCATCAAATCCATTCATTAGGAAAATTAGGCTCATTTAATTCAATCTCTAAGGATTATCCACTTAAATTGAATAAATTAACTTTATTTAATTTAAGCCTATCATTCCCTCTTTGATTAAATAAATCAAGACTTTATTTAATTAAAGATTAAAATTCATATTTCTCCCTCTTGATTTAAATAAATCAAAATATTTAAATCAAATAAGTCAAAATCACCTAATCATCATCTTAACTAAGCTAATCCTGATTAACCTAATCTAACCACCCATCACATCCTCTAGCGTTTCCCACTTGCACCAATAAATCATTTTAATTCATTTATAAATTCATTATTTTCTTTCAACTTGGCATAAAAATGGAATATTCCCTCAAGTTTGAATATGAAGACAAGTTGACTTGTCCCTTCCAACATAGCAATAACTTCTCTCTTACATGTCCCCCTCTAAACATTTAATTCACAAATTCAAATTTGAATCTCCCCCTCTTCAGCACATTGGCCAAAACTTGCACATTTCTCAACCTATCATAATGTGACAAGTGGCCTCATCTCATTGGTCCAATCTTTATCCCACATTGCTCTCTTATGAGCATTCTTTCAACTTGAGAATCTATAAGTAGAGGGCTGATTCTTCATCAAATCATCTACAAAGATTATGCAAAGTCACTCTCTTCACATTGAGAACTGATTTTGTCCATTTCATCCTCATCATTAGCATTATCAAGGGTTGGGAAAGGGTCACTTTTCACAAGTGACAGCAATCCACTATGGAATAGGTTATTCATTATGCTTTTTAGAATTTCAGCTAACTTGTTTTGTTGTGTTTTTTGTAGAGGATAATGGATTATTTCATAAAGAGTGCTATTTTGTTTGTTTTCTTTAAACTAACTTCATGATGATATACACTATGGAGTAGAGTTTAAAGTTGCAGATTTAAAATGGTGCTACAGAATGAACAAATTGAGTTATTTGGTAATGAGGAAAACCATTTTAAAGTAGTATCTTTCTAGGACCTAGCGAAAAGCTTAGCCAAGAGCTTATATTCAAGGAAAAAATCACTACATAGGGCAGTCTAAGCGGAAACATGGTTAGAAGGATCTCCTTTCCCTCCATATTTCTCAAATCTAGGAATCTCTATACCTTGTGGTATTGCATTCTTAATATCTCCAAGGATAAGGGATTGTTTTTTACATAGTATGATGGTTGGCCATTTTGTCTTTGGTTTATGGTGGAAATTTTTCATTGAAGGGATGGAATTTTTCATAAGATTTGGTTAAGGATTGCATCATTGGTTGTGTTTTGGGATGGAGGTGAATATGGTGGAGGTGTATATGTGTTTGAGGGGGAAGTGAATGTAATACTTATGGGTGGTAAATTGGTAGGAGATATAACGTGAGATTCCACAAAGCTACAAGGATTGCTAGTGGAAATACCCAAGGTAGGAATGACATATCTAGTAGGTTACATCGTTGTGGTAACTTGAGGGTTGGTGTAGGTAGGAATAGAGGCAATGGTTGTAGGAGGAGGAATTTGGGTTCCTTCTTGACATTAAGTATTGTTTGAAGTTTGAGCACAACTAGTTGCTGAGGTAAGATGTTTGCCAAAAAATTGAGCTAAGTTACGAGCAATCTCTATTTGTTTTTCACTTTCAATCATTCAGTGCATGTTATCTATGGTAGGAATAGTAGCATTGGGAATATTTTCAATACTCACTAGGTTTTGTAGGTTTTCCAAATTTTCATGGATTTGGATTATTTTTTCTTGAGGGACACTAGAAACCATTGTTTCAACACTTGTCATACTACTTGAAGGTATAGAGTTGTCAAAGGTATGGTCCATACCTAGTGAACTAGTGTCAATACTATGAGTGAAAGAGCTAGATAATGCAAGATCCATGACGAGTGTGTTATCACATGATGACATGAGTCTCGACCTACGTCTCATTATAGTATTAGCAATAAGACACCAAGTTGTAAAGATCATGCATATGACAATCAATAAATGTAATGAACACAAGAAAAATGATATACTTTAATTCCAATTCTTATCTTTAAAAATCCACTTGAAATGAAACCAAATTAAACTAGATCCAACTAAAATAATGAAACAAAAACTCAACAAACTGAAACAAAGATATGATAATAGTAAATAGAAGCACAAAAATGAAGTTTTTAATTTTGTAAAATACAAATGTAGACTAAATTTGGGACTAAATCACCCAGATGGGTGAATGAGTCCCAATTAGGGTTTCTAGAAGGTTCAAATACTAAAAATAGACAACACAAAATTCCTAGAAATATGGAAAAGCAACCTGTACATGGATAAAATCACCTAGGTGGGGGAATGAGTCCCAGATTAGGGTTTTTAAACCAAATTTAGCAAATTTTAAGTTGATGTTAAGGTTTCTAGATTGTATGCTCAAATGACTATTTGCAAGTATAGTTTTCCAATGAAATTGAATGATGCAAGATGAGAAAATGTAACCTATATGTACTTTTCACTAATGCAATATTTAGAAGCCCTAAATGCAATTAAACTAATGCAAACCTAATACAAAGTTGATGCAAACTAGATCTAGTACTTACAATGTTCTCCAAATGATAAATTCAAGGGTCCTGTTGGTTATTTTTTAAGAACAACACTGATCTCCAGAAGGACCTAAGGATTTTTCCATTTCCAATTATCAATAATTCTAAAGTGATTGGCCAACAAATGAATAGAGGTTGCTAGACTTCTATTCCTACTCTTTGGGCTCTGTGAAACCTAGGGGGTGATCCTACAATGTATACTCAAATACTTGTCACAATTACAATCAAATACATTGTCAAAAATAGATATCTCTCATGAAACCGCTCAATAATATACATCAAATATGTTAGTAGTTTATTATATCAATGTTATATGTATTGAATATAAGAGAGTAGACACATAAACAAACAATAATAGTATTCCCTTGATATTTTATGATTAAAATATTGAGTAGTTAATGAAGCAACACTGTAAGTGTAACACAAATACCCTGAATGAACTAGTGTCTTTATCCCAAGCACGAAGTCAATACCATTCTACATAACCTAATAACAATTCAGATAATAACACCTATAACCCCAAGAAATCTTGCATTACAACATTACTTTGTGACATTCAAGATTATCACTTCTTACAAATATCCTAGCACATAGTATTTATAATTTATCACTCTCATACAAGAGTTTACATCAATCCATGAATCAATAAGCAAGCAAGAAACTGAACATCGATTAGATAATGATAGAGACAAATGAAAGATATCCTTGATTACTTTCAATCATAACTTATAACACACATACAAGGAGAGAGAATAACCATGAAATCCATATTACTCTGTATTATAAATGCTATATCATTATCAGTCTTACATGCATAAGTATGAACTCCAAAAGAAACATAAAACAAAGACTCTAAAACCTACTTTGTATTGTCTTGAAAAATTAACAGTATCAACTCAATTTTTTTCAACTCTCATGATTTTGATAATGAATTCCTTCTTATAGAGATGAAGGAGCAAAAAATCATCACACTAGATAGCAATCATGTCATGATCCCATAGGACCACTTGAAACAATATTCCCTTTTCAGTTACACTTGAGTTTTAAGGTGGAGCAGATAAACATGAGGAAGAATTAACCTCGACTCTTCGTGGAAAATAGGGACCACCTTAAAAGACATCATTATTTTGTTACATAAATTACAAGATATTCTCCATGTCCTCAAAGTGCCAACTATAAGAAAATAAAAATAGAAAAATTTACCAAGCAAGGCAAAGAAAGAAAAAAAAGGTAAAAATGTGCTAATCCACATTAGCATCACGCGCTAATCAATTGAGTTTAAGGAGAGAATAATATTTTTCCATGTTATATCAAAAGCCTAATTTGTATTGTATTCAACCTATGTCTTATTCTTCTCTTGTCCATTATTCTGCTTATTCACTTTGTGTATCTCTCCAACCAAATGTTGTATTCTTCTTCAGTGAGCCATTTAACATTCAATAAATCCTACACCTTAGTAATATACTGGGAGTACCTTGCATCAATTAAACTCTTGGCCTCCCTAACAAATATATCAATTAATGATTCAATTTTCACCATTGTATCAATGTTTGAATTGAGCAAGAGGTAATCAGTGAAAGAAAAAGGCATCATAGTTGCTTCAAAAAATCCTCTTAAATCTTTCTTCCAGGTGTCAAATGGATTCATTTCACCTTTTGAATTCAATACTTGAGGCATACCACGATCCTCCATCTCCTTGAATATTTTCAACTTACTTTGGAGTTGGGAAAGTAGTTACCTCATTTATTGAGTCAATAGTTTTCAATATGTTAGAAAAATTTGTGGGTGCCTTGGGATCCTCATTCATTGTTGCCATCATTCATTTCAAAGCACTTACCCTAGCAATCCAATTATTCCATTCTCTCCTAAATCTCTCGTGTACTTGCAAATACTTTGTATTTTCCTCATGAATGTTCTTATGTATGGCCCATACATCATTAGCCTTGTGGACCAACTTGGTCATCCTGTGCTTAAGCACATCCTCAAAAATTTCATTGGCCACCCTAACTGTCTCCAGTTTGGCCTGCCTCACATTTTCCTTCTCAGTAGTTAACTTTTCTTTCAAATCATCAATTATGAGGGTGAAAGTACCTCCATGTCTTGTGTAGACACATCAAATGAAGAAGAAGAAGAAGAAGGTTGAATCACTGTTCTCTAAGTAGCCTTAAAAGTAGATCTCATTTGATTCATCTCATTCAAGGAATTATTATATTCCTTAACCACAGTTTCACACTTTTTCTGGGAAATATGTGCAGTGTCTACACTAAGCATTGCGGCATGTGTAGTTAACTTAGCTGCCTGGATTGGAGTTATGTCAGTAGCTCTCTTGACCACTAGTGAACCAATAACTTCTTCAATAGGCCTAGCAACCTCATGTTTAATAGTATTAGGTGCAATAGAAAAAATTGTAAGGGTATGCAACTTTGGACTATATCCAAAACCAAATACTTTATTCTCAAATTGATCTTCAGATATCAAATCTTGACGATCTCTCCTGAATACATCATATGCTATGGCAACATGGATAGTACATCCTAGTAACAACATGATTCCACTATCTTTAGCAATTCTTTGAGCTTCAATGGGAGTAATAGCTGCAATTTCATCCCCAATCTTCTCTTCCTCTACTTTCCCAACTTCCTCCTTATGAGAAGGTTTAGTATTGACTCGGGCTGATTCAAGTTTGTCTGTTATTTCCTTACTTCACTATTGAATCATAAACTCTTGAAATTATTTAGTTTGCACAAATTTATCATCAGCCAAAAACTCATCACACTCCCTAATTCTAGGATCATCATCATTTTCTCTGTCATACTACCACTGGAAAATCCTATCAGGGGGAACATCTAAACTATGAGTCTCTTCAATATGCGAAAGTGGAAATTTTTGCTCAACCTCCTCATTTCCTGGCACATGTTCTGCCACTTGTTCTTCCCTGGCCTCCTGAACATCTTCAAGTTGTTCAGGGATATCCATATAGCTTGTTCTTGTCATTATTACTCTAAGAGTACATTGGCTTTGTCTACAACCTCCTTTACCTTTGCTTTAAACTCACCAGACTGATAGGTCCTTATCATGGTAAAGGCCCACTCCAAGGGGTTTCCAATTTCATTGTATGGACTGATATAGAAGGAATTCCTTTTCATAATATTTTCCTCAAGGTTTGTCATAGTTTTCCATTCCTTTTTCCTAACCATGATAGCCTCATCACTAGTCAAATTCCTTAGTACATCATCTCTATAGAATAATTCATGATTTATGAGCCTAAGTTCTTTTTTCTTCTTCTTCCTACGACAAATCTTTCTGGATCAAAAACTCTAACCTCATTGATAGGCATTCTGAGATTATTCACCATAATGCCAAAATTTTCATACCCCTCAAGGGCAATAATCTTGAAATAAGAAAAAGTACATTAGGGATGTATTATAGAGAGCCCTTTTTGTCCTTTCTAAATATTTCATATTCAATAACATCAATTTGGCACATGAGCTCCATGAAAGCCAATTTGTCTGAGACATACAAGGGTAAACAATGGGGTGCCACCTTAGCTCCATAAACCCTAATCAAAGTAGATTCATAATTTATAAACCATTCGGCCCAATTATGTGTTGTTGTAGAGCTTGGTACATCCTTTGGGTGCATAAGACTTCTAATCTCTGGAGAAAGTCTGAATCTAGGTGCCACACCCAATGACTCAAAGATAGCATGTCTTACAACATTGGAAAACAAGATGTAATTGTAATTGCAACAATCTTGATCCCAAATGTATTTCCACATTTGCATAGGGATAGCCTTATACTCACTATCCTTAATCTTCAGATTTAATTTCCTTTTCCACTCATAATCTCCTTCCCATAAGAGCATATGCATCAATAAAGAGTAATGGGGGAAAGATAGAGGGAGCAATTCCTTCCTAAAATTGAGAAAATCCTCATGCATTCGTTTAGAAACAAAGTTAGCATAATCAAAACTAGTGTTTCGATTATATATTTGTATATCTGCCACCATCACCAAGAAATCAAGGGCTATTCTAAAGTCAAAATCCTGAGCTAGCACTTGATTTAAACAATAGTAAGTGTTTTTTAAATAATCTTCAAATTCTTCACACTCAAAAGGCTTAGCATCCTGGGCAATAATTTTTTTCCTACTCCTATGTCGCACAAGTATTGATTCTCTAGATGCAAATTTTCTCCTTTCATATTCAACATACAAGTTAGCACGCCTGAACTTTGCAGTATAATTGGGATTTAACAAAAAATTATCCAAAAATTTATCCTTTGTCACCTCTAGAATTATATCACCATTCTCACTCTTTATTTTCCTATCAGTAGGGTCATAGTGCCTTGCTAGCTCCATCATTAAATCAACATCCACAAACACATTTGGAACCACTAACTTTCCAAGGTTCAACCCCCACAAATAGCATGCATGCTTACTAGAAGTTCGTCTATTGAAAGCATAACGAAACAATTACTATCCACTTTGGGGTTGAGGTTTCTCACCAATGTTTCCAGCATTATCAATTAGCCTAGTAGTAACAACTTTTCTTGTGGGCCTTTTACCAATTCGTGACCCTCCCTCTTTGACACCTCTAGAAGTTTCTTACATAAACTTTTATGTTTTTTTCTTTTCACTTTTGGATCTAGTGGAAGCCCTAGGGGTACTAGGCAAAGGGTTAGACACAATCAATAGCTTAGGCTTAACTTCAATTGAAGCATGCTGAGTTTTAAGTCTTTTAACCCTCTTTTGTTTTTGTTTCATTTCCAGTCTAACACTAGATTCACTAGGCTCTGGTCACTCATGCTTGTAACACAAATGGAAACTAGGGTTTACAATTTCTTACGGCCAAATAAAACCCTTCACAATTATGATAGGATAAAACAATACTATTGAATAGTACACCTTTCTTTACAATTTAGAGAGTGCTCAATTATCAAATTGAAACCACTAGAAATGACTAAATTACAAATTCCACCAATTTTCCTATCAACTTTCTAGGACATTAACCTTACTACCTCAATTAGAGGGAAGTATCAGTTTTGCTTACCTGGATGAAAGTGGTGTCACTCTGGTTGCTGATAATTTTTGGATCTTTCCTTACAAATTCTTCAGATTCTGGTATTCTTTTCGCAAGCCAACAAATTAGGATGCACGATGAACCAAATATCTATTTTCTATTACAGCTGAGAGGGGAGCATGTCACCATTAATAGTTAATAGTGAGCTCATGCGAGCAAACTGACAACTAGTCATTCAGGTTTAAAGCTTGATTGTTGATCCTTCAGCTTTAAAACTATATCAACGGTTATTGATCCACCTTGCCACCTTCCTTTTTGCTTTATATGAAATCCTCATAAATTCGCCACATTGCCTCTTCATGTAGTGGTTGTCACCAATTGCTGATTTACTTTGTTCTCATCCAACTTTATCAGTGATGCAAGTCCTTCATGTGATAAAATCTCAGCCCTTAGATCTACGGCTAGTTTCCCGATCACATTCATCTCCATCGCTCCTATTTAAATCAACTTGGCACCTTGAATTTCATCAGTGACAAGAGATGTAAACACTATATTTTGACACATGCACCTACATAAACAATCAATGGCACAAAAGATATCACAAATAGGATGTAATCAAGTTAGCAAGAGAAAACTCCTTAAAAGGGACCATATTGCTCATCGCTAATCAAGAACTTAGCACTCAAAATAAATCTGGGAGATGAGATGCAATTGGAAACTCATCTCCTTGCTCATTATTGATTTAAAATAATCTCTTCATAATACATTTGCGATGAGCAATGAAACTATGATCAGAAAGCCAAAGGTCATCGCTTATCACTATTACAACCTTAAGAATTTAGAAATCATTAGTGATAAGCGATCCCTTAGGAACCTCACTCATCGCTATTTGCAATTAGAAGTTCAAGGAACAATTCATGATGATCTATATCAAAGAGATATCACCTCATCATTCATCACTGATTTAAAACATACATTTCAAAAGTGATCAATGATGAGTGATAAGAACATAAGGTTGATTGAATTTAAGTGAAAAAATTTAGGCACATGCTCATAAGTTGTTTTAATGAAGGGGACTTCCTTGGATGATACAATAGATAGAAAAAGGCTTAAGAGCCCCAAAATCATTATAACAAAGGTTTTTGGACCCATGATGAGGGAACCGGTTGCCTGATAATTTTTTTTAAATAGTTATGTACCGACAACGGGCAATAGGAAGTCAACAAAAAAATAGAAAACTCAATTTTCTTCAAGGAAAAAAATTATAAAACCCTCTTAAATGAAATAAGGGCTTAAGATGGGACATGAGAATTTAGGTTCCATCAAAGGCTTCGATTGGGGACATATGCCTCGTGAAGGAATGATGAGATCCTAAGAATATCAGTTTGAAGAAGACCAAAATGTGGATTAAAACAAAAGGACCCAAACCGAGTAACTACCTAGACAAGGTAGCAAGACCAAAACAAAACCAAAGGAAAAAACATGTATATACATAGCATACAAAATAGAATGTACATGGAAGATAACATACTTAGGAGAAGTATGGCTTTAAGAACTGTCCATGTATTGGCAGTTCAAAAAGTTCACCTGTTAGGCTCTGAAGAAAATATGAATCTTCTCCATGAGTGTTGACTATCAAATAAGGGTTAGTCCATAATGCTTCAAATTTCCCATGCTTTCCCTTATCTTGAGATCTTGCATTCTAGGCTAACACCATGCTGTTTAATTCAAACTTCCTGGGAGAATATTTTTTGTCATATAAGTGCTTAACCTGCAATTGCTTCTTCAATTTTTTAACTTGAGCTTCCCTCCTAGACTCATCTGACTACACCAAATTATTTATCCTGTGTTGCATATCATCATAGATTTCTTCATCATATTCCTGCACAAACTTGTACATTTTGAGCAGGATATTTTGTGTCAATCTTGCCTCTAGACCATATACTAAAGAAAATGGTGAATAACCAGTAGGCTTTTTTACAGTCACTCTATCTACCCAGAGTTCCAATTTTAATTTTGAATCCTAGGCCTTTTTTTTCTTCTCCATGACTCTCTTTATTATCTTCATGAAGCTCTTATTACTAGACTCATATTGACCATTTCCTTGAGGATGGTAAGGTGAAGAATAAGAAACTTGTATGCCATGTATTTCACAAAAGTCCTTGAATTCATCTGACCTAAAACACATAGCATTATTTGAGATAATTCTCTGAGGGACTCCAAATCTGATAAGAATATTATTCAACAAAAAATCAACTACCACCTTGCTTGTTTCCTTGTTTGTAGGTATTGCTTCTACCCATTTTGTAAAATAATCAGTGGCAACAAGAATCGATGAGTGACCTCCACTAGATTTTTCTAGTATTTCCCCAATGAAATCAATTCCCCATTGTTGAAAAGGGGCTTCAACCTTCATAGGTTTGAGTGGTAAATTTCTTGAGAACTTTAGTTTTCCTAAGAATCATTGACATACATTACAAGTTTTTACAAACTTGTGAGCATCTTTAAAAAAAGTGGGCTACCAGAATCCACCTCTTAAAATCTTGTGTGTAGTAGTCTTTGCCATGTATTGAGCACCACATACCCCATTATCCATTTCCTGCAAAAGTTCCAATGCTTATTTTCCATCTACACACTTCAGAAGTACTTCATCCAAGCTTCTCCAAAATAACTTATTGTGAATAATCACATACTTGATAACATGCAATTTCAATGTCATTTTTTCATTTTCAGCCATATCAGTAGGACATTGCAAAGTTTGCAAATACTAGATAATTCTTCTATACCATCCACATGTTTTCATATCATAGAGAGGTGCAACATCAATTATATTAGCCTGATTAACTTGATTAGCTTCCAAATTTTCCCCTACCATTAACTTGACTAGGCCCTATCCTCTTACTAACTTGGTAATCTAAACTTCAATGTTAAATTCTTGGATCCTATTGATCCATCTACACCTTCTGCCTATTGGCTCCTGCTAAGTAAAAATTTCCTTCATGGCTGCACTTCGTACAAAAGCTATAACTGTAGCCCCTTATAGGTAAGTTCTGAAATTCTTTACAACCTTCACCAAAGCATATGCTTGTTTCTCAATAGTTTCATACTTCAATTTTGTAGCTCATAATGATTTTCTAAAGAATGAAATTGGTTGTTCAAAACCTTGCTCATTTTTCTATAGTAAACCAACAACAATAGTATGAAAAAAAGAAAAAGAGAAAATGTCCATTGGTTTAGAGAAGTCAGAAGACTTCAAAATTGGAGCCTCTTTAATAGCTTGTTTTATCTTCTTGAAAGCTTGACTACGCTCTTCACTCCAAAGTACCTTTTCACCCTTCTTCAACATTTTTGAAATAGGTCTTGTAATTTCTACAAAATTGGTTACAAATCTTCTCAAAAATTTTATCTACCGAAAAAATGACTAGATACCCTTGACATTTTTTGGTTGGGTAATCTTTTCAATAGCTGCTACTCTTTTAGGGTCTACCCTCACTCCTTCCTTGGACACAATATACCCTAGTAGTTTTCCCTCGGTGACCCCAAAGGCACATTTGTTTAGATGCAAAGATATTGCATATTCTAGTGACCTGATAAAAAATTTCTCTAAATGCATTCAATGATCCTCTTATTTCTTACAATAAGTGGTCAAGTCATCTTGATATACAACCATAAATAAATCAATAAAATATGAGAAAGCTACATCCATAGCTCTCTGAAAAGTGGCACCAATATTTGTTAAGCTAAAAGGAATCTTTGCCTATACATAGGTACCCCAAGGAGTAGTAAATGCAGTTGTGTACTGCTCAGACTCCTTCACTTTTACTTGATTGTATCTTGAGAAATCATCCATCATTGAAAATAGCTCATAGCCATTTCCCTTTTGTAACATGGCCTCCATGTTTGGTAAGGGATAATTGTCATTTAAGGAGGATACATTCAAGTTTTTTAAATCAACACATAGTCCTATGTCACCATTCTTTTCCCTTATTGGTACCAAATTAGATACCCATGAGAATTTCTAATGGGTTTTATAATGCTAGCCTCCCTCAACTTTATCAACTCATCTTGCATCTCAGGATTACTCCTTCAACTTCCTTACCTTTCTGGTCCTTCTCACTTAGTTTAAAAGGAGTGGATTCCACTAAATTATTACTGGTTATAGCAACATCGATCATAAGGGCCACTGCCTTTTGTTTATGTTACTCTATCCTCATCATTTCAAGAAAAGGTACAAACACTTTAACTTGGCTAAGTAACTGAAACATATCAACATGAGTATACTTGGTAAATTCAGTTGAAGGAATACCTTGTTCGTTTCTATTATATCTTTGATTATTTCTTGTTGCTTCAACCTTGTGTTTAGCATCCTTCCTTATGGCTTCAAGAAATTTCTTTTGTGTCTTTTATTTTTCAGTAGAATATTTGTGTCCAGGAGTAGCTTTTGACTTGCCTATTCTCTTGGCCCAAATTTTATCTCCCTTTCCTTCTTTATCTTTGATAGCTTCTATTCTTTCATTAGGTTTATGTTCTTTTCCCTTAGCATTCTATTCCTTGATGAATAGACCAACAAGATTACCTTTTTCACCTCCAATAGTTCTATTCCTTAAGTGATAAGAACTCCTCGCTTGAGTAGCTAAGACCGCAGTGTATTTTGCAATCTCTTCCACAAAAGGTCTTCTTAATGAAATACCATCTTCAATCACCTCTAAATTGTAAGACTCAACATCACTAGTGTCATCCTCATTAGAAAGAAATTGTTGATGATATGCATTAGTAATTTTCCTTTGATTGTCGACATCTACTTCATAAGAATCTTCATTAGAAGAACATTCACTGTAAGCAATATCAGAATCACCCATAATCATAAGTACATCATCCTCCTCTTGATCTCGTTGATCACACTCCTCAGGTATGTTATCTTCTACTTCCACCATTTGTGATACTGCACATTGTTACAAGGAATGTGACATTTGTCACATCATACACCAAGGAGTATCCTCAACAAAATTTCCTAAATTCTTTTGCAAAGGGTCTGGAGAAACTTTGTTTTGGGTATTTCTCTGATTATTTGAAGCATGCTTCCCATTATACCAATTGGTATTTTAAGGATGGTCTTGCAATCTAGGGGGTCTTTCATTCCTTTGGTAGTATTTATGTTGGGACTTCTCTTGCCTTACAATTTTATCGTTGATAGTTTTCATGAAGCTATCAAGCTTGTCCTCAATTGTCCCCCCTTTAGTGCTTGAACTCTTTTCATCCTTTTTTGAACTTTTGAAAAGTTTCAGATCATCTCTTATACCAAATTTACTAGTTATTTTGCTGATATTTTCAATATGTTTAGATATCTTAAAAGCTTCTCTTAAAGATCGAGGATTCTTATCTAGCAAACAGTAACTCATTTTTGCATCAAAATCATTGCAGTAATTTACCAAACATACATGATCATTTAAGTGTAAATGAGGAGAAAACCTTTTTATAGCTTTTTGAATCACTCTTGTCATCGTATTGTTCTCTAAAACCCCTTTTGAACTCCTCCCAAGAGACAATGCTCTCAGCAGCTAAACTCCTATACCATTCTCTTGCATCCTTAACAAGATATTGCATGAACAACTTCATCATCACATCTTCTACCTCCACCTCAAAATAATCCATAACATTAGAGAATTCTTTGAGATAGTCTTCACCACTTAAAGCATTATTTCTAGGGAATTTGACTAGATCAAGCCTAAAATATTTAGGAAATGGGTTAAGGTAGCTAGGTATTCCAATAAAACACAACTGTTGGTATCTATCTACTTGAAGTGGTCTCCTAGTATGTTTGTCCCTATGATCATCTCTGTGTTCATCATCTTTCTTGCTATCAAAGTGGCTACCATCCTTCTCCTTTCCACTATCACCATCACCTCCTGCTTTCTCACTTCCCTTATCATCTTCAAAATAAGACTTATCATTCTTGTTCTTTCCCCCACCACCACCTCCTCCATCTCCACCACCACTTTCTCCATGAGTTTGTCCATCAAATTTCTTCTTTTGCAACTCACTATTAGTGTTTCTAGAGGTTGAAGCCTCTAGAATATGGGTGGATATTTGAAGGAATGAAATATTTCTTTTCATCTCTGCATTAGAAGCTATTATTTCAGATTTCTTCAAATTTTCTCTTAGCTTTTCACTTTCCAACTGCAACCTTAATATCTCAGGATTTGGAGATGCATCAGATGGGGTTGAATCAACTTTGGCTTTATTTGTAGGAATTTTAGTAGATGAAGTATTTGTTTTATCATTGGTTTTGAATGTAGTTTTCTTGGGTTGGTCAATAGGTCTCTTACCATGATCTACAAATGATGTTTTCTTAGTAATAATAGGAGAATCTGAGGCTCTAGTGGCTAAGATAGACATTGTATAAGTATCAATAGTTGAAGTTCCGATTGAGACTATTGCTCCAAGAATATCATCAGTCATTTAAGAAAGATTTTCCTTAAAGGTTCTATGCCTTGCGGCCTCTTCTCTCATTCTTTGCAAATTTTTCCTTCTACCATCTCTCTCAAGTTTCTTAGCTCTAATCCTATCTTCCTTCTCTTTCAATTATTTCAGTCTCTTATCTTCTTGTTCTTGGAATCTTAACTACTCTTCTTCAATGGCTTTCATGTCATTATCTATATCTTCCTCATTTTCCAAAATATCCCCATGTTCACTCAGGGTATGAGTAAAGTAAAGTTGGTCAGCAAGGTCCTCCTCAAGAGCAAAGTGGACTCACTCATCAAGGCATTTACCTTGTGGCTTAAATTTTTTTCCACTAAAAAATGGAACCAATTCCAAGGGTTGAAGACTCAGATAAATTCTTATTCTTTTCCCAAAACTCCCACCTATCTTCCTCTCTTGAGATATTTAACTCACTATCAAAAACTTGTTCTATTGGAAAACTTCCCTGGTCTATGTTAGACTCTGGAACATTGTCCCTCTTGATGGACACTAGAACTACTTATATCAACATGAAAATTATGAGATACATCAGGATGCGAATCAAAAGACTTAGTTGATTTAGAATGTTTCCTAACCCATTCAGGTTGCTTTTCCTTTGTAGGTTCATATTTTTCCTTCTGCTCAAGATGCTTCTTCACATAACTTCTAGTCTTCCTCATAATGTCAAGTACTCTAAAATATTTCTTGTTGTTTTCTTTTTGAGAGCTAATCTTCACACTCATACTAGAGAACTCAAAGTCACCACCCAGAACATTGGGAAACAAAAAGTGATTGTACTTTGATTTTGTACTTTTTATTCCAAAAAAGACTTTAAACATTACCTTATAGAAAGTGGCGGAATGAAATAACACCTAACGTATAAGACCTAGTATGATGGGACTAATGCAACAAACTTAGAACTGACTATTCCTTAAGTAGTAAGGAATATTCATAATGAACAATTGACTCTAACTATACCTGATCTAAACTTAGATACTTTGGACTTAGCTAGATCCCCAACAGAGTCACCAATTTGTTGGTTATTTTTTAAGAACCAAACTGATCTCCAAAATTATTTATCTATTTTTCCATTTCCAATTATCAATAATTCTAAAGGGATTGGCCAACGAATGAATAGAGGTTGCTAGACTTCTATTCCTACTCTTTGGGCTCTATGAAACCCAGGAGGCTGATCCCACAATGTAAACTCAAATACTTATCACAATCACAATCAAATACATTGTCAAAAACATATATCTCTCATTACACCACTCAATAATATGCATCAAATAAGTTGGAAGCTTATTATATCAATGTTATATGTATAAAATATGAGAGACTAGACACAAAAACAAATAATAACAATATTCCCATGAGATTTTATGATTAAAAGATTGATTAGTTAATGAATCAATACTATAAGTGTAACATAAATACCCTGCACGGACCAATGTCTTTATCCCAAGCACAAAGTCAATACCATTCTACATAACCTAATAACAATTCAGATAATAGAACCTATAACCCCCAGAAATATTGCATTACAACATTCCTCTCTAACGTTCAATATTATCACTTCTTACAAATATCCTAGCACATAGTATTTATAAGTTATCACTCTCATATAAGAATTTATATCAATTCATTGAATCAATAAGACAGCATGAAACTGAACATCCATTAGATAATGACAAAGACAAATGAAATAAATCCTTGATTACTTTCAATCATAACTCATAACATACATACAAGGAGAGAGAATAACCATGAAACCGATATTACTCCATATTATAAATGTTATATCATTATTAGTCTTACATGCATAAGTATGAACTCCAAAAGAAACATAAAACAAAGACTCTAAAACTTGCTTCATATTGTCTTGAAAAACTAACAGTATCAACTCAAAAAGTTTCAACTCTCATGCTTCTGGTCCTAAATTCCTTCTTATAGATATGAAAGAGCAAACAAGCCTCAAACCAGGTAGCAATCATGCCATGATCCCATAGGAATGCTTGCAACAATATTCCATTTTTCAGTTGCGCTTGAGTTTTCAAGTGGAAAAAATAAACATGAGGTAGAATTAACCTTAAATATTCATGGGAAATAGGTTCCACCTTAAAAGATATCATTAGTTTGTTATAGTAGTTACAAGATATTCTCCATGTGCTTAAAATGCCAATTGTAAGAAAATCAAAATAGAAAAACTTACAAAGCAAGACAAAGAAAGCAAAAATGGTCAAAATGTGTTAATCCACATTATCACCACATGCTAATCACTTGAGTTTAAGGAGAGAATAATATTTTACTGTGTTATATCAAAATACTAATCTATATTGTATTTAGCCTATGTATTATTCTTCTCCTATCCATTATTCTCCTTATTCACTTGATCTATCTCTCTAACCAAATGTAATATTCTTCTTCAGTGGGCCATTTAACATTCAATAAATCCTGCACCTTAGTAATATACTAGGAGTATGTTGCATCAATTAAAATTTTGGCTTCCCTCACAAATATATCCATTTTTTATTCAATTTCCACCATTGTATCAATGTCTGAATTGAGCAAGAGGTAATCGGTGATAGACAAAGGCATCATAGCTGCTTCAAGCAATCCTACCAAATCTTTCTTCCAAGTGTCGAATGGATGCAATTAAACTTTTGAATTCAATACTTGAGGCATACCATGATCCTCCATCTCCTTTAATATTTTCAACTTACTCTGCTCTGTATACCCAACTTTCCATGGAAAGTAGTTACCTCAATTATTGAGTCAATAGTTTTCAAGATGTCAAGAATATTTGTTGGTGCCTCAGGATCCTCATTCATTTTTGGCATCATTTCTTTCAAATCACTTAGCCTAGCAAGCCAATTATTCCATTCACTCCTAAAGGCCTCTTGTACTTGTAGATACTTTGTATTTGTCTCATGAATGTTCTTATATGTGGCCCATACATCATTAGCCCTATGGACCAACTTGGTCACCTTATGCTTAAGCACATCCTCAAAAATTTCATTGGCCACCCTAAGTGTCTCCAATTTGGCCTTGCTTATGTATTTTCCATCTCAGTAGTTAACTTTTCTTTCGAATCATCAATTCTAAGGGCCAAAGTCACCCTATCTTGTGTAGAAACATCAAATGAAGAAGCAAAAGAAGTTTGAGTCACTGTTCTTTGAGTAGACTGAATAATAGCTCTAATTTTATTCAACTCATTTAAGGCCTTATTATATTCCTTAACCAAGGATTCCTATTTTTTCTGAGAAATATTTGCAGTGTCTACATTAAGCATTGCAACATGTGTAGTTAACTTAGCTACCTAGATTGGAGTTATGTCAGTAGTTCTCTTGAGCACTAGTGAACTAATAACTTCTTTTCAATAGGCCTAGCAACCTCATGTTTACTAGTATTAGGTACCATCGACCAAATTACAAAGGTATGCAACTTTGGACTATATCCAGAACCAAATACTTTATCTCAAATTGATCTTGAGATATCAAATCTTGAGGATCTCTCCTAACTACATCATATGCTATGGCAGCAGTGATAGTACATCCTGGTAACAACATGATTCCACTATCTTTAACAATTCTTCAAGCTTCAGTGGGAGTAATAGCTGCAATTTCAGCCCTAATATTCTCTTCCTCTACTTTCCCAACTTCCTCCTAATGAGAAGGTTCGACATTGACTTAGGTTGATTCAAGTCTCTCTTTTATTTCCTTACTCCATTGTTGAATCATAAACTCCTAAAATTCTTTATTCTGCACAAATTATCATTAGCCAAAAACTCATTACACTCCCTAATTTTGGGATCATGATCATTTTCTCTGTCATACTGTAACTAGACAATCCTGTCAGGGGGAACATCTGAACTATGACTATTCAATCTAAGGAAGGGAATTTTTTTTCTCAACCTCCTCATTTCTTGGCACATGCTCTGCCACTTGTTCTTCCCCGACCTCCTGAATAATCTTCAAGTTGTTCTGGGATATCCATAGCTTGTTGTTGTCATTGTTACTCTAAGAGGACCTGGGCTTTGTCTACAACCTCCTTTACCTTTTCCTTAAACTCACTAGACTGATAGTACCTTATCATGGTAAAGGCCCTTTCCAACGGGTTTGCAATTTCATTGTATGGACTAATGTAGAAGGAATTCCTTTTCATAATCTTTTCCTCAAGGTTTTTCATAGTTGTCCATTCCTTTTTCCTAACCATGACAACCTGATCACTTCTTAGGTTCCTTAGTACATCATATCTATAGAATAATTCATGATGTATGATGCCTAAATTCTTTTTTCTTCTTCTTCCCACCACAAATCTTTCTGAATCAAAAAATTTAACATCATTGATAGGCATTGTGAGATTATTTACCATAATGCTCAATTTTTCATACCCCTAAAGGGAAGTAATCTTGGAATAAGAAAAATTACATTGGGGATGTATTATAGAGCCCTCTGTATCCTTTCTAAACATTCCATAGTCCATCACATCAATTTTCCGCATGAGCTCCATGAAAGACAATTTTTCTAGGACATACAAGGGTAAACAATGGGGTGCCACCTTAGCTCTAGAAACCCTGATCAAAGTATATTCAAAATGTAGAAACTAGTTGACCCAACTATGTGTTGTTGTAGATCCTGGTACATTCTTTAGGCTCATAATACTTTTGATCTTTGGAGAAAGTATGAATCTAGTTGCCATACCCAATGACTCTAAGATACCATATCTTACAACATTGGTAAACAAGATGTAATTGGAATTGGAGAAATCTTGATCCCAAATGTATGTTCACATTTTCATAGGGATATCCTTATTCTAACTGTCCTTAATCTTCAAATTTAATTTCCCTTTCCACTCATAATCTCCTTCCCATAAGATGATATGCATCAATAAAGAGTAATGGGGGAAAGAAAGAGGGAGCACTTCCTTCCTCAATTTGAGAAAATACTCATGCATTCGTTCATCAAAAAAGTTATCATAATCAAAACTAGTGTTTCAATTATATTCTTGTATATTTGCCACCATCACCAACAAATTAGGGGCTATTCTAAGCTCAAAATACTGAGCTAGCACTTGATTTAAACAATAGTAAGTATTTTTGAAATAATCTTCAAGTTCTTCACACTCAATAGGCTCAGCATCTTGGGCAGTAAATTGTTTCATACTCCTATGTCGCACAAGTATTGAATCTTTGAATGGAAATTTTCTCCTTTCATATTCAACATACAAGTCAGCACGCCTAAACTTTGCAGTGTAATTGGGATTTAACCCAAATATATCCAAAATTTTATCCTTTGTCACCTCTAGAATTATATCACCATTCTCACTCTTTATTTTCTTGTCAATATGATCATCGTGCCCTACTACCTCCATCATTAAATCAACTTCCACAAACACATTTGGAACCACTAACTTTCCAAGGTTCAACCCCCACAAATAGCATGCAAGCTTACTAGAATTTCTCCTATTGAAAGCATACCGAAAAAATTTCAATCCACTCTAGGGCTGGGGTTTCTCACCAATGTCGCTAGCATTATCAATCAACCTAGTGGTAACAACAACTTGTCTTGTGGGACTTTTACCAAATTGTGGACCTCCTTCTTCAACACCTCCAAAATTTTCTTGCATAAACTTTTATGTTTCTTTCTTTGCACTTTTGGATCTAGTGGAAGCCCTAGGGGTACTAGGCAAAGGGTTAGACATAGTCACTGGGTAAGGCTTAACTTTAGCTGAAGCACGTTGAGTTTTAAGTCTTTTAACCCTCTTTTGTTTTTGTTTTTCTTTCTGGTCTAACACTAGATTCACTAGGCTCTAGGTCACTAATGCTTGTAACATAAATGGAAACTAGGGTTTACAATTTCTTACAGCCAAATAAAACCCTTCAAAATTAGTACATGATAAAACACTACTATTGAACATGAAACCTTTCTTTACAATTTAGACAGTGCTCAATTATCAAATTAAAATCACCATAAATGACTAAATTGAAAATTCCACCAATTTTCCTATCAACTTTCTAGGGAATTCACCTTACTACTTCAATTAAAAGGAAGTGTTATTTTTTCTTACCCGGATGAAAGTAGTGTCACTCTGGTTGTTGATAATTTCTAGAGATTTCCTTGCAAACTCTTTGGCTTCTGGTATTCTTTCCGCTAGCCTGTGAATTAGGATCTACGATAAACTAGATATCTACTTCCTATTACAGCTAAGAGGGGAGCATGTCACCATTAATAGTTGATAGTAAGCTCGTTTGAGTGAACTGACAATTAGCCGTTCAGTTTTAAACCTTGATCATTGATCCTTCAGCTTTAAAACTATATCAATAGTTATTGATCCACCTTGTCACCTTCCTTTTTTCTTTATACGAAATCCTCAGGATATCGCCACATTGCCTCTTTATGTTACAGTGGTTATCACTAATCATTTATTTACTTTGTTCTCATCCAAATTTATCAATGATGCAAGTGATTCATGTGATAAAATCTTAGTCCTTAGATCTACGACAGGTTTCCTAATCACATTAATCTCCATCACTCCTCACTAAATCAACTTGGCACCTTGACTTTCATCAGCAACAAGAGATGTAAGAACTATATTTTGACACGTACACCTACATAAACAATCAATGGCACAAAAGATATTGCAAATAGGATGTAATCAATTTATCAAGATAAAAATCCTTAAAAGGGACCGTATCGCACATTGTTAATCCTCCTCATAAGGTTCACAAGTGATTAGCAATGAGAGATTATCATATTATTATTACATATCGCACATCGCTAATCAAGAACTTAGCTCTCAAAATAAATCCACAAGATGTGATGCAATTGGAAAATCATCTCCTCACTCATCGTTGATTTAAAACAATCTCTTCATAATTCATTTGCAATGAGAGATGAAACTATGATCATAAAGCCATAGGTCATTGCTTATACCTATTACAACTTTTAGAATTAAGAAATCATTAGCGATAAGAAATCCGTTAAGAACCTCGTTCAAATCTATTTGCAATAAGAAGTTCAAGGAACGATTTGTGATGAACAATATCAAAGAGATATCACCTCATTGCTCGTCACTAATTTAAAACATACATTTCAAAAGTGATCAGCAATGAGTGATAAGAACATAAGGCTGATTGAATTTAAGTGAAAAATTTTAGGCACATGCTCATAAGTTGTTTTAATGAAGGGGACTTCCTAGGATGATACTACAGATAGAAAAAGGCTTAAGAATCCTAAAATCATTATAAAAAAGGTTTCTGGACCCATGATGAGGGAATCAGTTGCCAGATAAAACATTTTAAATAGTGAATGACAGAAGGCAATAGGAAGTCAACAACAAAATAAAACACTCAATTTGCTTCAAGGAAACAAATTATAAAACCCTACTAAATGCAAGAAGGGTTTAATATGGGACAAGAGAATTCAGGTTCCATCAATGGCTCTGACCAAGGACGTACACCTCTTGAAGGAAGGGAAAGATCCCAAGAATCTCAAGTTGAAGCAGACCAAAATGTGGATTAAAACCAAAGGGCCCAAATAGGGGAACTACCCAGACATGGTAACAACACCAAAAAAAAACAAAAGAAAACAAACCTATATACATAATATACAAAATAGAACATACATGGAAGATAACATACTAAGGAGAAGTACGGATTTAAGAATTTTCTATGTACTATCAGTTCAGAAAGTTCACCTATTAGGCTTTGAAGAAAATATGAATCTTCTCCATGAGTGTTGACTATCAAATAAGGGCTAGTCCATAATGCTTCAAATTTCCCATGCTTTCCCTTATCCTGAGCTCTTGTATTCTAGGCTAACACCATGTTGTTTAATTCAAAATTCCTGGGAGAAGCTTTTTTTTTCTTCATATAAGTACTTAACCTACAATTTCTTCTTTAAGTTTTTAACTTGAGCTTCTCTCCTAGACTCATCCAATTGCACCAAATTATTTATCCTGTGTTGCATATGATCACAAATTTCTTTATCATATGCCTGCACAAACTTGTACATTTTGAGCATGTTAGTTTGTGGCAATCTTGCCTCTAGACCATATGCTAAGCCAAATGGTGAATAACTAGTAGCCTTTATTACAGTCACTCTATCTGTCAAGAGTGCCTATTTTAATTTTAAATCCCAGGCCTTTTTGTTCTTCTCCATAACTCTCTTGATTATCTTCATCAAGATCTTATTACTAGAGTTAGCTTGACCATTTCCTTGACGATGGAAAGGTGAAGAATAAGAAACTCGTATTCCATGTCTTTCACAAAAGTCCTTGAATTCATCTGACCTAAAACACAAAGCATTATCTGAGATCATTCTCTGAGGGACTAAAAATCTGATAAGAATATTATTCAACAGAAAATCAACTACCACCTTACTTGTTTCCTTATTTGTACATATTGCTTCTACCCATTTTGTAAAATAATTAGTGGCAACAAGAATCCATGAGTTACCTCCACTAGATTTTTCTAGTATTTCCCTGATGAAATCAATTCCTCACTATTGGAAAGGGGCTTCAACCGTCATAGGTCTGAGTGGTAAATTTCCTAAGAACTTTACTTTTCCTTAGAATCGTTGATAGGGATCACAAGTTTTTACAAACTTGTGAGCATCTTTAAAAACAATGGGCTACCAGAATCCAACTCTTAAAATCTTGTGTGTGGTAGTCTTTACCATGTAATGGCCATCACATACACCATTATGCATTTCTTGCAGAGGTTCCAATTCTTGTTTTCCATCTACACAATTCATAAGTACTTCATCAAAGCTTCTCCACCATAGGGGTATGTGCGAGATCATGATGGGCCAAAAAGTGGCGATATGATGGGTATGTCTAGGGTATGTGGCTGATGACTTTTTTTTACCAAAATTGATGAAACGAAAAGGGTTTTTAAAGGAGATTCTCAGCTTTCTATCAATATAAATTATGCTTTACTTTGAATTTAATAAATAATTATTAATCATTTTCTATTTGAATTACAACTAAATTCTTGATTGATAGGTTGATTGAAAAACATCTATAGCTTTTAAACGGTATCACATTTTTTGAATCTAAAACATGCGTCACATTCTATACTCTACATATTATAGGATTAAAAAGAGAAAAACTGAATTTAATGAAGTTTTGACTAAGTTAAGGTGGTTAGACAGACAAGTTTTTATATTTTTTAAAAGTTGTAATAAAAAATTAATAATTAATTATTTACTTGGAAAAAAATTACAAAAAATATGTATCACATCGGGACATAAGTCCTCTAGTTATATCTAAAATATTATAAAAAAATATTATCATTTTATTATGGTTAGGGTAGTCAGACAGACACATACTTCTTATTTTTTCCTTGAAATTTAAGTACTACTGCATTGAGATTTCAAATTTTCACCAAATAGATTTTTTTTAAAATAAACCTAGTAGTTTAGAAACTACATTCAATTTGCTACAGATTCTATTCTTACATATTTTTGAAATAATATAGATAACTTATTCAAATTTTTACGTGAAGTTGCCTAACTCTGATTTTTCTGAAGTTTTTGCCACTTCAGGGCCTATTCTTTCCATGATGATCCTGCACATACCCATAGCTCATTATCAATAATCACATACTTGATAGCATGCAATTTCAATGTTCTTTTTTCATTGTCAGCCATATCAGCAGGACATTGCCAAGTTTACAAATACTGGATAATTCTTCTATACCATCCACATGTTTGTATATCACAGAGGGGTGCAACATCAATTATTTCAGCCTAATTAACTTGATTAGCTTCAAAAATTTCCTCTGCTATTAACTTGGCTAGGCCCTTTCCTCTTAGTAACTTGGTAATATGAACTTCAATATTAAATTCTTTTATCTTGTTGATCCATCTACACCTTTTTCATATTGTATCCCACTGAGTAAAAATATCCTTCACAATTGCGTTTGGTACAAAAGCTATAACTATAGCCCCTTTTAGGTAAGTTCTAAAATTATTTACAGCCCTCACCAAAGCATATGCTTGTTTCTCAGTACTATCATACTTCAATTTTGTAGCTTGTAAATATTCTCTAAAGAATGTAATTGGTTGTTCAAAACCTTGCTCATTTTTCTATAGTAAAATAGCATTAATAGTATGAAAAGAAGCAAAATAGAAAATGTACAATGGTTTAGAGATGTTAGGAGACTTCAAAACTGGAGCCTCTTTAATATCATTTTTTATCTTCTTGAAATATTGAATAGGCTCTTCACTCCATAGTACCTTTTCACCCTTCTTCAACATTTTGGAAATAGGTCTTGTAATTTCTACAAAATTGGTTACAAATCTTCTCAAAAAAATTATCTACCCAAAAAATGATTGGATACCCTTAACAGTTTTTGGCTGGGGAATCTTGTCAATAGCTTCTACTCTTTTAGGGTCTATCCTCACTCTTTCCTTGGACACAATATTCTGTAGCAGTTTTCCCTTGGTGACCCCAAAGGAACATTTCTTTGGATTCAAAGATATTCCATATTCTATAGTGACCTGATAAAAACTTTCTCTAAATGCATGCAATGATCCTCTTCTTTCCTAGAATAAGTGGTGAAGTCATATTTATATACAACCATAAATAAATCAATAAAATTTGAGAAAGTGACATCCATAGCTCTCTGAAAAGTGGCACCAACATTTTTTAAGCCAAAAGGAATCCTTACATCTTCATAGGTACACCAAGGAGTAGTAAATGCAGTCTTGTACTGCTCAGACTCCTTCACTTTTACTTGATTATATCTTGAGAAACCATCCATCATTAACAATAGCTCATAGCTAGTTACCTTTTGTAACATGGCCCCCATGTTTGGTAAGGGATAATTTTCCTTTAATGAGGATAAATTCAAGTTTCTAAAATCAACACGCAGTCTTATGTCACCATTCTTTTTCCTCACTAGTACCAGATTATATACCCATGAAGAATGTCTAATGGGTTTTATAATACCAACCTCCCTCAACTTTATGAACTCCTCTTGCATCTTGGGAGCTAAAGTAGGATTAATTGGTCTTTTCTTTTTCCTAAATGGTTTTGCATCCTCTTGTAAAGGAGTTTCATGCAAGTAAGCAATTCCTCCTTGTCAGCTTTCAAGTCATCAAATGACCAAGCAAAGACATGCCTATATTTCCTAAGCAAGGAAACTAGAATTTCCTTCACCTTTGGCTTCATCCTCTTTCCTATATAGGCCTTCTTCGGGGCATTTTTAGTTCCCAAGTTCAGTTCTTCTAGGTCCTCTAGGTGAGCAGTAGTTGTTTTGGCCTTACTATTATCTTGACTATCAAAGACCCTTTCAAGAGCTACAAGGCCTTTGGGGATTTTTTTTTTTTAATTGGATGACCTCTTTTCCAAACACTGTGTCTTTTCCATCAATATTCTCTACAAATCCATTAAAATGAATCTCCTGACCTTCATATTTATCAGCACAATTTAGGAATCTAAGGATATCCTCATCATCATTAAATTTTTTCCAATTGTATACATTGTCAGGGATAAAGGGCCTTTTTTGTATCTCAACCTTTGAAATTCCTATGAAAGTTATTTCATCAAGTCTTAATGCAATATTAGCCAGTAGATCAGCCTCTCTATTATGTCCTCTCTCCATCCAATGAATTCCAAAAACATCAAATTGTTCAATGGAATCCCAGACAACATTCCTGTATTGCCTCAATCTGTTATTTTTGCAAGCATACCTAGCTCTTACTTGGGATATCACAAGCTCAGAGTCACCAATTACCATTAGCTTTCTAATTCCATTTTTTTCAGTAACTCTCAATCCCAATAACAAGGCTTCATATTCTGCTATGTTATTTGTACAAACAAAAGATAGTGTAAAAGAGAACTTATAAGTATTTCCAGTAGGTGATAATAATAAAATCCCTACACCAGATCCTTCTTTAGAGCTTGCACCATCAAAGTACATTTTCCATAGTCCTTCTTTATTAGACATTCTTGAAACTTCATTTTCTATAGGTGCAGGACATCTTTCAATCTCTCTTGGTGCTTCTTCTACCTTGAACCCACCAATGTCGATATCTATGAAAATAATTGTGTCATCTTCAGGGAAATGTTCCAACATATGTGGGACCCTAGATTCTCTCATTACTTGGATATTCTTACCACTGATGGGAAATGTGGCATAAGACATGTCACACTACATACTACCTCCCATAGATGTACTACATTTTTGTGATAATAAGATTTCATAATTAGGTGGGATATCAACCACTACCACACTCATTTTAAACTCTTTATCAGGGAAAGTTGCTAATCTATATGGAAGCTCATTTATCACACCTACCACAAGGACCTCTCTAGTATCCATGGCATAAAACTTACTGTGAATGCTATCAACCTTTAACCCTAATGTTGTTGGCATATGGCTTGGGGAGATTTTTTATGGATTCTAGTGTTGTCATTGATGGCAATGGAAGTCATTATCTTGGTTTGTAGATCAGGATCTACTTATACCAACAAGAATTGTAGAATACAATGTGTTATTAGCAGAAAGCATGAAGAACAGGGTATCTAGTCAGTTAGTTGATTTGTATGCTTCACCAGATCATCATTTTGTGTTGTGGGTCCCTAGGAAAGTTTTTTAAGCATGCGTGTTACCTTATTGGTAAGTTTTGTGGTGTTGCAACAACTGGTGTATGAGTTAGAAGATTCGGTAGAATGAATTTTTGTTTATTTACTCATTATGGCCAACTCAATGAATGTAGTGTGCCATGGATATATAAGGATTAGTTGTTTAATTGTTTCTAAGTTTGTGAATATTGTTTTGGGTCCTAGCTATGTCTTAGTCGACTTGTGTGGGTGCGCATTAAATATTTCTCATGATTTGAGCCAACTATTGGAGAATATTTCATGTTTTGTTAAAGCTGACTTAAGTGATTAAAATATTTGTTAGCAGATATATATATGAGATCGGTAAATAATTTTGAAGTGTGGAAAATGATGTACAAAGTGTAAGTGTGCAAAAAGGGAAGAGTAGATGTGTGTGAATGAATATCAGAAGATCTATTGAGTGAATTTTTTTTGTGCAGCAGAAGGGTTTTTGTGTAGCAGAGCAGAGTAGAAGTGCAAATTGGACATAAGGTCCAAAATCTATTTAATGTGCTTCATTGGAAGTGAATCTATGCATTTTTAGATGCTATCTTCTTAGTTCAATTTTTGTTGTAATCACAAACACTTTGTAAGGCAGTGAGCCTTCCTTAATTTGAGCAGTGAGCTCTAGGCAGTGTGCCTGAATGCAACTGCATTCCCTTTTATTCATACTTTTAACAGAGTATAAATTGTGGATTAATCTCCACAATGGTTTTTCCCCTAATAAGGTTTCCACATAAAATATTGGTGTTATGGTGTTTTGATCATCTTGTTCATGTGCTTGCATCTTTTTATGTGTTGTAAATGGTTTAAGATCTAAATTGAAAGTTGAATTTGTTGAACACTGATTGACCCCCCCTCTTAGTGTTCCTTGAGTCCAACAAATGCATCCATGATTTTAACTAGCATGATATTGTTTGATGCACCAGAGTCAATAATACAATTCTTTATGAGATTTCCCCCAACTATCAAGGTAATAAAAAATGGATCTATTTTATCTACACAAGTGTTCACATAATTTCCAAGGAAAATATGGGGAATTTTAGTAATTACTCCTTCAACTTCCTTACCCTTCTTGTCCTTCTCACTTATTTTAAAAGGAGTGGGTTCCACTAAATCATTATTGGTTATAGTAGCACTGGTGATAAGGGCCACTACCTTTTTTTTATGTTCCTGTATCCTCATCATATCAAGAAAAGGTATAGACACTTTAACTTGGCTAAGTAACTGAAACATATCAACAAGAGTATACTTGGGAAATTTAGTTGAAGGCATACCATGTTCGTTGGTATAATCACTATGTTGATTTCTAGTTGTATCATCCTTGTGTTTATTGGATGTTGTGGATATGGTTGCTGATATGTGGTTGTCATTGATGTCAACACTATTATCATTTGGTGTATTAATTGTTGTATATGTCAAGGATATTAAGAAAATTATAAGAGAAAGTGTTATGTGTTCCTAGTGGAACTCTGTAGGTCATGATGGTGTCCTATTATGTATGTTGAAGATTAGTTGATGTGGATTTAAGGGTTTATTGTTGAGTTTATCTAGATCAACTACCAGAAGTTTTAGAGGTCCACATGAAGCTTTGAGTATGTTGTGGTCTGACAGTGTTTTGTTGGTTTCTGTTAGTATTCCTGAATGAAGATTGTGTGATTTTCGTTATCTCAGTTGTTGTAGATGCTTCTCTATTAATTCTTGGTGCTCTCAGATGTCTCTATATCATTCTCTATCTTTTTGGTACATCCAAATTAATCGGTGAGCTCGTGGATGAAGATATTTTCTGGAACATGTTCAATTTTTCATGTTTCTAGTCAACATGTTATTGGTAGTGTGTTGTGGATCTTTGAGGTGAAATTAATTAAAGTCTTTTCACATTGGAGATGTTAGTTTGAGTCTCTACTATGTTGTGGCTGACCTTGGTGGATTCACATTCAAATTTTATTTGTAAATTTGGGCTGACACTACAAAGATATTTTATTTTCTTGGCCAACAAAGTAGTGATTGAATCTAATGTAGCCGATATATAAGGGTGATTAGTTCATTGATGTAGATGATGCTTCATGTGCTCCTATGTGTGTATGTACGAATATCATTCAATTGAAGAGAAAAGTGTGAAGAAGACTGTGTGAAGTGTGAAGAAGTGTTGGGATTAATTGGAACTGTAATTAGGCTTGTGAAGAAGCTATTCTCTTAGTTCACATCTTGGATGGTTTTAATCCAAACCCTATTGTTGGAAAATGAGTCCTCTTTTGTAATTGAGCAGTGAGCTCTAGGAAGTGTGCCTGAATGCATGTGCATTCCCCTTGTTATTTATTTTTTTATACTTCTAACAGAGTATAATATTGTGGACTAACATCCACCATGGTTTTTCCCCTAACAGGGTTTCCACGAAAAAAAAATCTTGGTGTTATTTGTCTCTCTGATGTGTCAATTGCTTGTGGTTAATTACTTATTCATCAAATCTAAGATTAAGGTTAAGTTAAGTTAGAAAAGTTTAAATTTGTGTGACAATTGATTCAATCCCCCTCTTAGTTGTCTATCCTTGTTTTTCCAAGAATTGGTATAAGAGATAATTCCTCTGAAGAATTCTAATAGCTTGAGGTGATTCAAGATGGAAACATTCAAGAAGGACAATCCTAGATTTGATGGCGCTAACTATTCACTGTGGAAGATTAGGATGCAATGTCATTTAAGGTGTATTGGTGAAGCCTTCTGGAAGATCACAAGAGATCCATATTCGAGTATGTGCAGGATCATGATGGGCCAAAAAGTGGTGATATGATGGGTATGTGTAGGGTATGTGGCTGACAACTTTTTTTTACCCAAAATTGATGAAACAAAAAAGGTTTTTAAAGGAGATTCTTAGCTTTACACCAATATAAATTATGCTTTACTTTGAATTTAAGAAATTATTATTATTCATTTTCTATTTGAATTACAAATAAAGTATTGATTGATAGGTTGATTGAAAAACATCTATAGCTTTCAAACGGTATCACATTTTTTGAATCTGAAACATGTGTCACATTCTAAGCTTCTCATAATATAGGATTAAACCAAAAAAAATGAATTTCATGAAGTTTTGACCAAAGTTAAGGTGGTCATACATATGATTTTTTATATGTTTTAAAAGTTGTAATAAAAAAATCATAATTACTTATTTACTTGGAAAAAACTTACAAAAAAAATGCATCACATCAAGACATGAGTCCTCTACTTATATCTAAAATCTTATAAAAAAATATTATCATTTTATTGTGGTTATGGTGGTTGGACAGACACCTACTACTTATTTTTTCCCTAAAATTTAAGTACCTCTACATTGATATTTCAATTTTACCAAATAGATTTTTGTTTTTTTAAAATAAACCTAGTAGTTTAGAAACTACATTCAATTTTCTACATATTTTTGAAATAATATAGATAACTTATTCAAATTTTTATTTCAAGTTGCCTAACTCTAATTTTTCTTAATTTTTTGCCACTTAAGGGCCTGTTTTTTTCGTGATGATCCTGTACATACCCATACTATTCCTTAGAATGGCCCCTCTAATGTTGATGAGATAAAAGATCCTGAAAGTAATATTAGGGCTATTGAAGCTTTAGTGAGTGCACTGACAAATTCAAAGATGGATAATGTGGTAGGTCTGCAGACAGCTCATGAGATTTGGATGAAATTGGAAACTTTGTATGAAGGAGATGCACAGGTGAAGATGGCTAAGCTACAAAGCTTGAAAGGAAAGTATGAAATTTTGAAGATGGGTGAAGATGAAAATATCACTTCTTTTATGCAGAGAGTAAATGATATAGCGATTGGTATTAAATGTGTCATTGGTTCGATGGATGAGGATGAAATTGTGGCTAAAGTACTCATATCCTTGCCTCCCTCCTACAAAATGAAGGTTCATGCTATTGAAGAGTTCAAATTAGTAAACAAGATGACAAGAGATATGTTGATCAGGAAGCTTGTTGCTTTTGAGGAAAGTGAATTTAGTGAATCTACACCAAAGACTTAATCTGCATTCAAGGCTACTGTATCCAGAAGTAATAGACAAAGATATAATTTGGGAGAGAGTTCCAAGAAGGTATCCAAGTATGATGAATAATTGAAACAACTTGAAAATAAAGAAAGAGAGGTAGAAGAACTAGAAGCATTGATTGCAAAGAAAGAAGGAAAAGGAAAAGGTAAGTATGAAGACGTATTACCTATGAAATGTTTTTCATGTAGTAAAATAGGTCATTTAGCATCAAGATGTCCTGAAAGAGTTCCTAGATCTAAGCCTAAGAATTCTAGATTCCCAAAGAGATGCTACTTTGTTGAAGAAGTAGTGATTGATGATGAGCCTAATAAGGATAATGAAAAAGAAGATTATTTGGCTTTCATTGCTACCATTGAAAATAATCATGTGGCTACTGAATCTACTAAAGATGAAAAAGCTCTTGCAGCTCAAGTTGAATAAAAAGATGAATGGGTCATTGATAGCGGATGCTCACATCATATGACTGGTGATAAAATCAAATTTGTGAGTCTAGAGAAGTATGACAGTGGGGTTGTAATATTTGGAGACAACAATGCTGGTGTGATTCATGGAAAAGTATCTATTTTCCTTGGTGGTAAGGACAACACTGATGATTTCCTCTATGTTGAAGGCCTAAAGCACAACTTGTTGAGTGTTGGACAGATGGTTCATAAGGGATATGATCTACAGTTCAAAGATGGAAGATTCAAGATACAGGGAAGTTCTGAGAACATGATTGCAACAGGAAAAAAAAGAAAAGGTAATATTTTTCACTTGAATACTACTAGTGGAAGTTGTTTGATTTCTCAAGTACATGAAAGTTGGTTGTGGCATAGGAGATTGTGTCATGTAAACTTTGAAAACATTATCAAGATAAGTTCTACTCAAGCAGTAAGATATCTACCTAGATTAATGAAGTCTGCTAATGTAATTTGCATGGAATGTTAGATGGGTAAATAGACTACAATCTTTTTCTGAAGCAAACAATTTCATTCAAATAATTTGCTGGAGCTGCTACATACTGACCTTTTTGGTCCATCTAGAGTTAGAAGAATTCATGGAGAAAGGTATTTTATGTTGGCTATTGATGATTACTCTAGAATGATTTGGGTTTCCTTTTTGAGAGAAAAATGTGAAGCACTGGAGAAATTCAAATGTTTCAAGGCTATGGTAGAAAATGAGAAAGGTCTGAAAATCAAGTTCCTAAGGTTTGATAGAGGTGGTGAGTTCATTTCTAAGGAGTTCAACTCTTATTGTGAAGAGTATGGTATTAAAAGACAATTATCTGCTCCTCAAACCCCTCAACAGAATGGAGTTGCAGAGAGAAAGAATAGAACAATTTTTGATGCTTCTAGAACCATGATGATGGAAGGAAATGTGTCTCAAATGTACTAGAGTGAAGTGGTAAGCATTGTTGTGTATACCTTGAACTGGGTAAATGTGACTGGAAATTTTGGTAAGACCCCTTATGAGTTGTGGTTTCATCACAAGCCTATTGTTAAGTATTTTTAGATCTTTGGAAGAAAGTGTTATATCAAGAGAGATGATGATATAGGAAAATTTGATGCTAGAAGCAATGAAGGGATCTTCCTAGGTTACTGCACTAAGAGAAAGGCATACTGGTGCTATAACAAAAGACTGAGAAAGATGATTGAGAGTGAAAATGTCAGAGTTGATGAGGATTCTGTCAAATCATCCAGATGATTGAGTTATGATTTCGATGAGGACAACATAAGTCAAGGGAAGAATACTCAGACATTGAATCTACTTCAGATAATTCCATATGTTCTGGTGAAGAAACATCAATTTGTTTCGGTAAATCAAGTCAGTCAAGAAGCACAGGAGAGTGAAAGTGTAGAAGAAAGATCAGAAGAGTCAGAAGTCCAAGAAAGTCCCAAAACTCCAAGGTATGTAAAGTTGAATCATTCTAAAAGTCCAATCATAGAAGATAAGAGTAAAGGAGTGTGAACAAGAAGAAAAATTACAGAAGAATATTGTCTAATTTCCAAGATTAAACCTAAGAGTGTCACTGAAACCTGCTAAGATGAACATTGGTTGGAAGCCATGAAGGAAGAGTTAATACTGATTGAGAAGAATGACAAATGGTTATTGGTTCCTAGGCCTAAAGACAAAAATGTGATTGGTACTAAGTGCGTATTCAGAAATCAGCTGAATGAAGAAGGTGAAGTGGTCAGGAATAAAGCAAGACAGGTATGTAAAGGTTATTCTCAAATGGAAAGTATTGATTTTGAAGAAACATTTTCCCCTATTGCTAGAATTGTAGCTGTGAGATTATTTCTTGTTTATTCCACACATAAGAATTATAAAGTTTATCAAATGGATGTGAAGTCTACATTTCTGAATGGAGAACTAGAAGAAGTGTACATTGAACAACCGGATGGATTCCAGCTAACAAAAAAGGGAGATATGGTTTGCAGATTGAAGAAAGCTTTGTATGGACTTAAGCAAGCCCCCAGAGCTTGGTACGCTAGATTGGAAAAATATCTATAGAAGCTTGGATTCACTAAAGGTACTACTGATAGCAATTTATACTTCAAGTTAGATCATGATAAGGAGTTGATTATAGAATTTTTAGTTGATGACATCATTTTTGGAGGAGATGATAATCAATGTATGAAGTTTTCTGATGAGATGAAGAGTGAATTTGAGATGAACATGATTGGTGAGATGAAGTTTTTTCTGGGATTACAAATTACACAGTTGGACCAGGGGATATTCATATCTCAGTCCAAATATGTGAAAGAACTGTTGACGAAGTTTGGAATGGATGACTCCAAACCTGTTGGTACTCCCATGGTGATCGGATGCAAGTTGACACAAAATGATGATTCTCCAAAGGAAAATGAAACTTGGTACAAGTCAATGATCAGTAGATTTCTCTACTTGAAATAGACTAGACCAGACATTATGAATGTTGTATGTATGGTTGCTAGATTTCAAGATAACCCAAAGGAATCACATGTGACTATTGTCAAAACAATTTTCAGATATCTAAAAGGAACGGTTGACTTTGGAATTTGGTATCGAAAGGATGATGATCTTCCTTTGTGTGCATACACTGATGCGGATTGGGTTGGTGATGTAGATGACAGGAAAAGTACTAGTGGTTGTTCTTTCTTCCTAGGGAAGAAGCTAGTATCTTGGTTGAGTAAAAACAAAAAAACAATTTCTCTATCTACTGCTAAAGCAAAATACATTATTGCTACCAATAATTGTACTCAAGTGATATGGATGAAATAGATGTTGAAAGATATCAGGGTGGTATATGAAGAGCCTATTGCCATATAATGTGACAATTCAAGTGCAATAGATATCTCAAGGAATATGGTACTACACTCTAAGACTAAACATATATCAATCAAATTTCACTTCTTAAGGGAAAAAGTGAATGAGAAAGAAGTCAAATTGGAGCATGTGCCTACCAAAGAACAAATTGTAGATATATTTACCAAGTCATTGTCAAAGGATACTTTTGAGTATCTCAAACGAATGTTAGGGGTAATTACCCAGGCTCTTGATAGGAACTAAAAGATGCATTTTCTTGCATCAATCCGTGAACTTCATTGCTATATTCTAATCTAGATTGATGTTTATGTCACTTCTACTCAGGAGGAATATTCAGATGTCTAGATATGTGGTTCAAAGCCTATATATGGGAAGGTCATTGTTACGTTTTCCATTGATGTCAAAGGGGGAGAAGTACATTGTGAAAAATATTTGTGGAGAGAAGTTCAGTTGAGAGGAGTAGTGCAAAAGAATTCAGTTGGGTTGATGGTATTTTTCACATCATGTGTTGCCATCAATTCCAAAGGGAGAGATTGTTGGATGTTGTTGATATGGTTGCTGATATGTAGTTTTAATTGATGTCAACACTATTATCATTTGGTGTATTGATTTTTTTATATGTCGAGGATATTGAGAAAATTGTAAGAGAAAGTGTTTTGTGTTCCTAGTGGAACTATGTAGGTCATGATGGTGTCCTGTTATGTACATTGAAGATTAGATAATGTGGATTTAAGGGTTTATTATTGATTTTATCTAGATCATCTACTGGAAGTTTTAGAGGTTCGTGTGAAGATTTGAGTATGTTGTGGTCTAGCAGTGTTTTGTTGGTCTCTGTCAGTATTCCTAAATGAAGATCGTGTGATTATAGTTATTTTAACTGATGTAGATGCTTCTATGTTGTTTCTTAGTGCTCTCAGATATCACTAAATCATTCTCTATCTTTGTGGTACATCCACATTCATCAGTGAGCTCATGGATGAGGATCTTTTTTGGTGCATGTTCAAATTTTTATGTTTCTAGATGACATGTTGTTGGAAGCGTGTTGTGTATCTTTGAAGTAAAATTAGTTAAAGTATTGTCACATTGGAGATGTTAATTTGGGTCTCCAGTATGTTGTGGCTAACCTTGGTGGATTCACATTAAAATTTTATTTGTAAATTTGGGTCGACACTACAAATATATTTCATTTTCTTGGCCGAAAAAGTAGTGATGGAATCTCATGTAGCAGATACATAAGGGTAATTAGTTCATTGATGTAGATGATGCTTGATGTGTTCCTATATGTGTATGTGTGAATATCATTCAATTGAAGAGTAGAGTGTGAAGAAGATTGTACAAAGTGTGAAGAAATGTTGAGCTTAATTGGAACTGTAATCAGGCTTGTGAAGAAGCTATTCTCTAAGTTCACATCTTGGATGGTTATAATCAAAACCCTATTGTTGGATAGTGAGTCCTCTTTTGTAATTGAGTAGTGAGCTCTAGGTAGTGTGTCTGAATGCATGTGCATTCCCCTTATTATTTCTTTTTATAATTCTAGTAGAGTATAATCTTGTGGACTAACATCCACCATGGTTTTTCCCCTAACAAGGTTTCCACACAAAAAAATCTTGGTGTTACTTGTCTCTCTGATGTGTTAATTACTAGTGGTTAATTTCTTATTCATCAGATTTGAGATTAAGGTTAAGTTAGAAAAGTTTAAATTTTTGTGATAACTAATTCACCCCCCCTCTCAGTTCTTTGTCCTTATTTTCCAATAGTGTTTAGCATCCTTATGGCTTCAAGAACTTGCTTCTCTATCTTTTATTTTTCAACAGAAAATTTGTGTCCAGGAGTAGCTTTTGAATTGCTTGTTCTCTTGGCCCAAATTTTGTCTCCCTTGCCTTCTTTATCTTTGACAACTTCTATTCTTTCATCAGGTTCATTTTCTTTTCCCTTAGTATTTTGTTCCTTGATGAACAGACCAACAAGATTACCTTGTTCTCCAAGATTACCTTGTTCACCTCCAACATTTCTATTCCTTAAGTGATACAAACTCCTAGCTTGAGCAGCTAATACTGTAGTATATTTTGCAATCTCTTCTGTAGAAGGTCTTAATGAAATACGATCTTCAATTGCCTCCAAATTGTAAGCATCAAAATCACTAGTGTCATCCTCATCAGAAAGAACTTGCTGTTGATATGCATTAGCAATTTTCCTTTGATTGTCAACATCTACTTTATAAGAATCTTTATCAGAAGAGCATTCACTATAAGCAATATCATAATCACCCATAATCATAAGTACATCATCCTCCTCTTGATTTCGCTGATTACACTCCTCAGGTATGTTATCTTCTACTTCCACCATCTATGCTACTACACATTGTTGTGAGGAATGTGGCATTTGGCATGTAATACAACGAGGAGTATCCTCAACAAAATTTCTTGAATTCTTTTGTAGAGGGTCTGGAGGAGCTTTTTTTTGGGTATTTCTTTGATTATTTGAAATAGGCTTCCCATTATACCAATTGGTATTGTAAGGGTAGTCTTGCAATATAGGAGGTCTTTCATTCCTTTGGTAAATTTTTTGTTGGGACTTCTCTTGCCTTACAATTTTATCATTGATAGTTTTCAAGAAGCTATTAAGCTTGTCCTCAATTCTTCCCCCTTTAGTACCTAAACTCTTTTCTTCCTTTTTTGAACTTTTGAAAAGTTTTGGATCATCTCTTCTTCTAATTTTACCAATTGTTTTGCTGATATTTTTTAATATGTTCTGCTATCTTAAAAGCTTCTCTTAAAGATTGAGGATGCTTATCTAGCAAACGGTAACCCATTTTCACATCAAAAGCATTGCAGTAATTTACCAAACATACATGATCATTTAAGTGTAGATGAGGAGGCAACCTTTTTCTATATTTTTGGAACCTTTTATTAAACTCGAAAACAGATTCATTAGATCATTTTACAATATTATTTAATTGACTCAACATAAAACTTGAATCAGTCTTGTCAATGTATTGTTCTCTAAAAACCCTTTTCAACTCCTCCTAAGAGCCAATGCTCTTAGCAGGTAAACTCTTGTACCATTCTCTTGCATCCTCAACAAGAGACTACATGAAAAAATTCATCATGACATCTTCTACCTCCACCTCAAAATCATCCATAACATTAGTGAATGATTTGAGATAGTATTCACCACTTAAAGCATTATTTCCATAGAATTTGACTAGAGCAAGCTTGAAATCTTTAGGAAATGGGTTAGGGTAGCCAGGTATTCCAGTGAAACATAGCTGTTGGTATCTATCTACTTGGAGTGGTATCCTAGTATGTCTATCCCTGTGATCATCTATGTGTTAATCATCTTTCTTGCTATCAGAGTGGCTACCATCCTTCTCCTTTCCACTGTCACCATCACCTCCTCCTTTCTTACCTCTCGCATCATCTTCAAAATAAGACTTATCATTCTTGTTCTTTCCTCCACCACCACCTCCTCCATCTCCACCACCACTTCTGCTAGGAGTTTTTCCATCAAAATTCTTCTTTTGCAATTCACTATCAATGTTTCTAGAGCTCAAAGCCTCTAGAATATGGTTAGACATTTGAAGGAATGCAATCTTTCTTTCCATCTCTGCATTAGAAGCTATTATTTCAGCTTTCTTCAAATTTTCTCTTAGCTTTTCACTTTCCAACTGCAACCTTAATATCTCAGGATCTAGAGATGCATTAGATGGGGTCAGATCAACTTTGGCTTTATTTGTGGGGATTTCATTAGATGAAGTATTGGTTCTATCATTTTTTTTAATGAAATTTTCTTGGGTTGGTCAATAAGTCTCTTCCCATGATCTATAAATGATGTTTTCTTAGTAATAATAGGAGAATCTAAGGCTCTAGTGGCTGAGACAGACATTGTATAAGTATCATTAGCTGAAGTTCCCATAAAGACTGTTGCTCCAGGAATATCATCAGATATTTTAGAAATATTTTCCTCAAAGGTTCTACACCTTGTGGCCTCTTCTCTCATTCTTTCCAATTTTTTCCTTCTAGCATATCTCTCAATTTTCTTAGCTCTAATCCTATCTTCCTTCTCTTTTGATTCTTTCATTCTCTTTTCTTCTTATTCTTGGAATCTTAACTCCTCTTCTCCAATGGATTTCATTTCATTATCTATATCTTCCTCATTTTCTATAATATCCCCATGTTCACTCGAGGTAGGAGTAAAGTAAGGTTGGTCAGTATGGTCCTCCTCAAGAGAAAAGTGGATTGACTCGTCAAGGGATTTACATTGTGAATTAAATTTATTTCCATTGAAAATGGAACTAAATCTAGGGGTTGGAGACTCAGAGAACTTCTTATTCTTTTCCCAAAACTCGCACCTATCTTCCTCTCTAGAGATATTTAACTTACTATCAAAAACTTGTTCTACTGGAAAACTTCCCTGGTCTAAGTTAGACTTTGGAACATTATGTCCTTCCTCATGGACACTAGCACTACTTATATCGACATGAAAAGTAGGAGATACATAAGGATGGGAATCAACAAACTTACTTGATTTAGAACATTTCCTGACCTATTCTGGTTGCTTTTCCTTTGTAGGTTCAAATTATGCCTTATGCTCAGGATACTTCTTCGCATAACTTCTAGTCTTACTCATAATGTCAAGTACTACAACATCTTTCTTATTTTTTTCTTTTTGAGAGTCACACTGGTACTAGATAACTCAAGAGTCACCACCTAGAACACTGGGAAACAAAAAGTGATTGCAATTTGATTAGAATTAGCTAGATCCCCAACAGAGTTGTCAATTTGTTGGTTATTTTTTAAGAACCAAATTGATCTCCAAAACTACCTATGGACTTTTCCATTTTGAATTATCAGTAATTCTAAAGGGATTGTCCAACGAATGAATAGAGGTTGCCAGACTTCTATTCCTACTCTTTCGGCTCTGTGAAACTTGGGAGGGTGATCCCATAATGTATACTCAAATACTTACCACAATTACAATCAAATACATTATAAAAGGAAAATATCTCTAATGAAACCACTCAATAATATACATCAAATAAGTTGGCAGCTTATTATATCAATGTTATATGTATCGAATATGAGAGACTAGACACAAAAAAAATCAATAACAGTATTCCCTTGAGATTTTATGATTAAAAGATTGAGTAGTTAATGAATCAACACTGTAAGTGTAACACAAATACCCTGCATGAAATAGTGTCCTTATCCCAATCATGAAGTCAATACCATTCTACATAACCTAATAACAATTCAGATAATAGCACCTATAACCCCAAGAAATCTTGCATTACAACATTCCTCTATGACGTTCAAGATTATCACTTCTTACAAATATCCTAGCACATAGTATTTATAAATTATCACTCTCATACAAGAATTTACATCAATTCATTGAATCAATAGGAAAGCATGAAACTAAACATCCATTAGATAATGACAGAGACAATTGAAAAAAATACTTGATTACTTTCAATCATAACTCATAACACACATAAAAGGAGAGAGAATAACCATGAAACCAATATTACTCTTTATTATAAATTATATATCATTATCGGACTTACATGCATAAGTATGAAATCTAAAAGAAACTTAAAACAAATAATCTAAAACTTGATTCATATTATCTTGACAAACTAATAGTATCAACTCAAAAAAGTTCAACTCTCGTGCTTCTGGTCCTGAATTCCTTCTTATAGAGATGAAGGAGCAAACAAGCCTCAAACCAGATAGCACACATGTCATGATCCCATAAGACTGCTTGCAACAATATTCCCTTTTCAGTTACACTTGAGTTTTCAAGTGGAGAAAATAAACATGAGGTCGAATTTACCTCAACTCTTCATGGAAAATAGGTCCCACCTTAAAAGACATCATTAGTTTGTTACATCAGTTATAGGATATTCTCCATGTGCTCAAAATGCCAACTATAAGAAATAAAAAACAACAAAACTTATGAAGCAAGGCAAAGAAAGCATAAAAAGGTTAAAATTTGTTAATCCACATTAGCACCATGTGTTAATTACTTGAGTTTAAGGAGAGAATAATATTTTACCATATTATATCAAAATCCTAATCTGTATTGTATTTAGGCTATGTATTATTCTTCTCTTGTCCATTATTATTCTTATTCACATTGTGGATCTCTCCAACCAAGTGTTGTATTCTTCTTCAGTGGGCCATTTAACATTCAATAAATCTTGCACCTTAGTAATAGGCTAGGAGTACCTTGCATCAATTAAAATCTTGGCTTCCCTAACAAATATATCCATTTTTTATTCAATTTCCACCATTGTATCAATGTCTGAATTGAGCAAGAGGTAATCGGTGACAAACAAAGGCATCATAGCCGCTTCAAGCAATCCTCCTAAATCTTTCTTCCAGGTGTCAAATGGATGTAGTTCACCTTTTGAATTCAATACTTGAGGCATACCACAATCCTTCATCCCCTTGAATATTTTCAACTTACTCTAGAGCTGTATACCCAGATTTCCATGGAAAATAGTTACCTCATTTATTGATTCAATAGTTTTCAAGATGTCAGGAATATTTGTGGGTGCCTTAGGATCTTCTTTCATTTTTGGCATTATTTCTTTCAAAGAACTTAACCTAGCAATCCAATTATTCCATTCACTCCTAAAGGCCTCCTAACTTGTAGATACTTCATATTTTCCTCATGAATGTTCTTATATGTGGCCCATACATCATTAGCCCTCTGGACCAACTTGGTCACACTGTGGTTAAGCACACCCTCAAAAATTTCATTGGCCACCCTAACTATCTCTAGTCTGGCATGCCTGACATTTTCATTCTTAGTAGTTAACTTTTCTTTCAAATCATCAATTCTGAGGGCCAAAGTTTCACTATCTTTTTTAGACACATCAAATGAAGAAGAAGAATAAGGTTGAGTCATTATTCTTTGAGTAGCCTGAATAGTAGCTCACATTTGATTCAACTCATTCAAGGCCTTATTATATTCCTTAACCAAGGATTCATATTTTTTTGAGAAATATGTGAAATGTCTACACTAAGCATTGCAGCATGTGTAGTTCACTCAGCTGTCTAGATTGGAGTTATGTTAGTAGGTCTCTTGACCAATAGTGAACCAATAACTTCTTCAATAGGCCTAGCAACCTCATGTTTACTAGTATTACGTGCCATAGAAAAAATTGCAAGGGTATGCAACTTTGGACTATATCTAGAAGCAAATACTTTATTCTCAAATTGATCTTTAGATATCAAAGCTTAAGGATCTCTCCTAACTGCATCATATGCTATGGCAGCAGTGATAGTACATCCTGGTAAACACATGATTCCACTATCTTTAACAATTCTTCGAGCTTTAGTGGTAGTAATAGTTGCAATTTCTTCCCTAATCTTCTCTTCCCATGCTTTCCCTGCTTCCTCTTGATGAGAAGGTTCAACATTGACTTGGGCTAATTCAAGTCTCTCTTTTATTTCCTTACTCCACTGTTGAATCATAAAATCCTGAAATTCTTTAGTCTGCACAAATTTATCATTAGCCAAAAACTCATCACACTCCCTAATTCTAGGATCATCATCATTTTCTCTTTCATACTACCACTAGACAATCCTGTCAAGGGGAACATTTGAACTATGAGTCTCTTCAATATGAGGAAGAGGAAATTTCTACTCAACCTCCTTATTTCCTAGCACATGTTGATGCAGGAGCATCCAGTGGTGTGAGGGCAATCTTTCATCACCCAAAAAGATGATTTCCAATTTGTATTCCCGTTGTTTTCTTTTTGTAGATGTTTTTGCATTTTTGGATACCCTTTTCGTCGAATAAGAGTTTCTAGCTTTTAGAACCGCTTTTCTGCTTTTTCTACTCAACTGCTATTTTTTGCAGGTGTGAATTTTAAGGCGTGGGAAGACAAAAATTTATGGAAAGGTTCAAGATGGAAAAAGGAGCAGGTTGATGAAAGAATCAAGTCAAGATCATTCATGGGTTGAAAGTTATTCAGGTTCCAGTTTCTGGTTTTTGCCCTGAAAAACCTTCTGAGTCCAATTTGAGGCCCTAAACGGTTCCGAATGGGCCTGAAAATTTGTGAAAATGCCGACGTAGTTTACCAATAAGCCTACTTTATGGAACATCGCCTTTTCGAGAGCTTTCCGAAAAGGTATTATCATTGAAGATCCGACAGTCGGATTAAAAGTTATGGCTTCCGGAAGTTGGTGCATATTTTAGAAATGTGCTAATTTTTTGAATTTGAATTTAAATTTGAATTTCAAATTGTAATTTTGGCACCAAACCGCCAAAAATATTATCTCGAATGTTGTCTTTGGTTGCAAACCGAAATGGGTCTATTTAAGGGCTAATTTTTTATTTTTGAGCAACTTTTTGGGGAAAGAGTTCACATGTTGCGAAAGGGAAATCTGTTTAATTTTCTGTAAGTCTGTAATTTGCATGTATCTCAGAGCTTGAGGATTTGAGATCCTCTACATGTAAGAGTTCCATATTTTTGAATAAAATATTATTCTCTATTTTGTGAGTGTTATTTTGTGTCTCGGGTTTGCTCCCTCGTCACATGTTTTGCCACATGTTCTTCCCTGGCCTCTTGAACATCTTCAAGTTGTTTTGGGATATCCATAGCATGTTTTGGTCATTGTTACTCTAAGAGGACTTGGGATTTTCTTACAACCTCCTTTACCTTTGCTTGAAACTCACCATACTGATAGTCCCTTATTATGGTAAAGGCCCTCTCCAAGGGGTTTGTAATTTCATTGTATGGACTGATGTAGAAGGGATTCCTTTTCATAATTTTTTCCTCAATGTTTGTGATAGGTGTCCATTCCTTTTTCCTAACCATGACAGCCTCATCACTTGTTATATTCCTTTGTACATCATCTCTATAGTAGAATTCATGATGTATGATGCCTAAGTATTTTTTTCTTCTTCTTCCAACCATAAATATTTCTTGATAAAAAACTCTAACCTTATTGATAGGCATTCTGAGATTATTCACCATAATGCCCAATTCTTCATACCCCTCAAGGGTAGTAATCTTGAAATAAGAAAAATTGCATTGGGTATGTATTACAGAGCTCTTTCTATCCTCCCTAAACATTTCATAGTCCATAACATCAATTTTCCACATGAGCTCCATGAAATCCAATCTTTCTGATACATACAAGGGTAAACAATGGGGTGCCACCTTAGCTCCATAAACCCTGATCAAAGTATATTCAGAATGTAGAAACTAGTCAGGCCAATTATGTGGTGTTGTAGATCCTGGTACATCCTTTGGGTGCATAAGACTTCTAATCTCTTGAGAAAGTCTGAATCTAGGTGCCACACCCAATTACTCTAAGATACCATGTCTTACAACATTGGCAAACAAGATGTATGATCAAGATTTCTCCAATTCCAATTACATCTTGTTTTCCAATGTTGTAAGACATGGTATCTTAGAGTCATTGGGTGTGGCACCTAGATTCATACTTTCTCCAAAGATCAGAAATCTTATACGCCCAAAGGATGTACCAGGCTCTACAACAACACATAATTGGCCCAACTGGTTTCTACATTATGAATATACTTTGATCAGGGTTTATGGAGCTAAGGTGGCAAACCATTATTTACCCTTGTATGTCTCAGAGAGATTGGATGTCATGGAGCTCAAGCAGAAAATTGATGTTATGGACTATGAAATGCTTAGAAAGGATAGAAAGGGCTCTGTAATACATCCCAATGTAATTTTTCTTATTTCAAGATTACTACCCTTGAGTGGTATGAAAATTTGGGCATTATGGTGAATAATCTCAGAATTCCTATCAATGAGGTTAGAGTTTTTTATCTAGAAAGATTTGTGGTAGGAAGAAGAAGACAAAATAACTTAGGCATCATACATCACGAATTCTTCTATAGAGATGATGTACTAAGGAATCTAACAAGTGATGAGGTTGTCATGGTTAGGAAAAAGCAATGGACATCTATGACAAACCTTGAGGAAAATATTATAAACAAGAATGCCTTCTACATCAGCCCATACAATGAAATTGCAAACTCCTTGGAGAGGGCCTTTACCATGATAAGGGACTATCAATCTGGTGAGTTTAAGGAAAAGATAAAGGAGGTTGTAGGCAAAGCCTAGGTCCTCTTAGAGTAACAACGACAATAACAAGCTATGGATATCCTAGAACAACTTGAAGATGTTCAGGAGATCAGGGAAGAACAAGTGGCAAAACATGTGCCAGGAAATGAGGAGGTTGAGTAGAAATTTCCCTTCCTCATATTGAATAGACTCATATTTTAGATGTTCCCCCTGATAGGATTGTCTAGTGGTAGTATGATAGAGAAAATGATGATGATCCTAGAATTAGGGAGTGATGAGTTTTTGGATGAAAATAAATTTGTGCAGACTAAAGAAGTTTAGGATTTTATGATTCAACAAATGAGTAAGGAAATAAAAGAGAGACTTGAATCAGCCTGATTCAATGTTGAACCTTCTCATCAGGAGGAAGTTGAGAAAGCAGAGGAAGAGAATATTAGGGCTGAAATTGCAGCTATTACTCCCACTGAAGCTCAAATAATTGTTAAAGATAGTGGAATCATGTTGTTACTAGGATGTACTATCACTGCTATCATAGCATATGATGCAATTAGGAGAGATCCTCAAGATTTGATATCTAAAGATCAATTTGAGAATAAAGTATTTGGTTCTGGATATAGTCCAAAGTTGTATACCCTTGCAATTTGGTCTATGTTACCTAATACTAGTAAACATGAGGTTGCTAGGCCTATTGAAGAAGTTATTGGTTAACTAGTGGTCAAGAGAGCTATTGACATAACTCCAATCCAGGTAGCTAAGTTAACTGCACATGTTGCAATGCTTAGTGTAGACATTGCAAATATTTCTCAAAAAAAATATGAATCCTTAGTTAAGGAATATAATAAGGCCTTAAATGAGTTGAATCAAATAAGAGCTACTATTTAGGATACTCAAAGAAGAGTGACTCAACCTTCTTCTTCTTCATTTGATGTGTCTACACAAGATAGGGGGACTTTGGCCCTCATAATTGATCATTTGAAAGAAAAGTTAACTACTGAGAACAAAAATGTCAGGCAGGCCAAACTAGAGATAGTTAGGGTGGCCAATGAAATTTTTGAGCATGTACTTAAGCACAGGGTGACCAAGTTGGTCCACAGGGATAATGATGTGTGGTCTAGGTATAAGAACATTCTTGAGGCAAATACAAAGTATTTGCAAGTACAAGAGACCTTTAGGAATGAATGGAATAATTGGATTGCTACAGTAAGTGCTTTGAAAGAAATGATGCCAAAAATGAATGAGGATCCCAAGGCACCCAAATTTTTTCCTAACATCTTGAAAACTATTGACTCAATAAATGAGGTAACTACTTTCCATGGAAAGTTGGGTATATAGCTCCAAAGTAAGTTAAAAATAGTCAAGGAGATGGAAGATCATGGTATGCCTCAAGTATTGAATTCAAAACATGAACTGCATCCATTTGACACCTGGAAGAAATATTTGGGAAGATTTCTTGAAGTGGCTATGATGCTTTTGTGTATCACTGATTACATATTGTGCAATTCAAACATTGATACAATGGTGGAAATTGAATAAAAATTGGATATATTTGTTAGGAAAGCTAGGATTTTAATTGATGAAAGGTACTCCCAATATATTACTAAGGTGCAAGATTTATTGAATGTTAAATGGCCCACTGAAGAAGAATACAACATTTGGTTGGAGAGATACACAGAGTGAATAAGGAGAATAATGGACAAGAGAAGAATAATACATAGCCTGAATACAATACATATTAGGCTTTTGATATAACATGGTGAAATATTAATCTCTCCTTCAAATCAAGTGAATAGCACATGGTGCTAATGTGGATTAACACATTTTGACCTTTTTCTACTTTTTTCGCCTTGCTTCGTAAGTTTTGTTGTTTTGATTTTCTTACAGTTGGCATTTTGAGCACATGGAGAATATCTTGTCACTATTGTAACCAACTAATGGCATCTTTTAAGGTGGGACCTATTTTTCATGAAGAGTTGAGGTTAATTCTGCCTCATGTTTATTTGCTCCACCTAAAGAATCAAGTGTAACTAAGAAGGGAATATTGTTGCAAGCGGTCCTATGGGATCATGACTTGTGTGCTATTTGATCTGAAGCTTGTTTGCTCCTTCATCTCTATAAGAAGGAATCCAGGACCATAAGCATGAGAGTTAAATTTTTATGAGTTGATACCGTTACTTTGTCAAGACAATACAAAGCAAGTTTTAGAGTCTTTGTTTTAAGTTTCTTTTGGAGTTCATACTTATGCATGTAAGACTAATAATGATATAGCATTTATAATACAGAGTAATATCAGTTTCATGGTTATTTTCTCTCCTTGTATGTGTGTTATGAGTTATAATTGAAACTATTCAAGGATAAATATTTCATTTTCCTCTATCATTATCTGATAGATGTTCAGTTTCATGTTTTCTTAGTAATTCAATGAATTGATGTAAATGCTTGTATGAGATTGATAACTTATAAGTACTATGTGCTAGTATATTTGTAAGAAGTGATAATCCTGAACGACACTAAGGAATGTTGTAATGCAAAATTTCTTGGGGTTATAGGTGCTATTATTTGAATTGTTATTAGGTTATGTCAAATAATATTGACTTCATGCTTGAGATAAAGACATTGGTTCATGGAGGGTATTTGTGTTACACTGACAGTGTTGATTCATTAACTACTAAATCTTTTAATCATAAAATCTCAAGGGAATACTATTATTATTATTTTTTGTGTCTACTCTCTCATATTCGATACATATAACATTGATATAATATGCTACCAACTGATTTGGTGTATATGATTGAGTGGTGTCATGAGAGATATCTATTTTTGACAATGTATTTGATTGTAATTGTGATAAGTATTTGAGTATACATTGTGGGATCACCCTCCAAGGTTTCACAGAGCCCAAAGAGTAGGAATAGAAGTCTAAGCAACCTTTATTCATTCTTTGGACAATACCTTTAGAATTACTAAAATTGGAAATGCAATTTAAATCCATAGGTATTTCTCGAGAACAGTTTGGTTCTTAAAAAATAACCAATAGATTGGAAACTCTATTGGGGATGTAGCTAACTCCAATGTCTCTAAGTTTGGATTAGATATAGTCATAGTCAATTTTTCATTGTGAATATTCCTTACTATTTAAGGAATAATCAGTTCTAAGTCTGTTGCATTAGTCCCCATTATACTAGGTCTTATGCATCAAGTGTTATTTCATTCTGCCACTTTCTGTAAGGTAATGTTTAATGTCTTTTCTGGAATAAAAAGTATAAAATCAAAGTAAAATTACTTTTTGTTTCCTAGTGTCCTAGGTGGCGACTCTGAGTTCTCTAGTACCAGTGTGAAGAATAGATCTCAAAAGGAAAACAACAAGAAGGATTTTGTAGTACTTGACATCATGAGGAAGATTAGAGGTTATGTGAAGAAGCATCCTGAGCGAGGGCAGAATCTGAACCTACAAAGGAAAAGCAACTTGAATCAGTTAGGAAACATTCTGAATCATGTAAGACTGTTGATTCCCACCTTGATGTATCTCCTACTTTTCATGTCGATATAAGTAGTGCTAGTGTCCATGAAGAAGGACATAATGTTCAAGAATCTAACATAGACTAGGGAAGTTTTCCAATAGAACAAGTTTTTGATAATGAGTTAAATATCTCAAGAGATGAGGATAGGTGGGAGTTTTGGGAAAAGAATAAGAAGTTCTTTGAGTCTTCAACCCCTAGAATTGGTTCCATTTTCAATGGAATTTTTCTTAAGCCACGAGGTAAATCTAGTGATGAGCCAGTCCACTTTTCTCTTGAGGACCCTGCTGACCAACCTTGCTTTACTCCTGTCCCAAGTGAACATGGGGATATTCTAGAAAATGAGGAAGATATAGATAATGACATGAAATCCATTGAAGAAGAGGAGTTAAGATTCCAAGAACAAGAAGAAAAAAAAATACACTGCATTCTTAGCTACTCAAGCGAGGATTTCTTATCACTTAAGGAATAGAACTGTTGGAGGTGAACAAGTTAATCCTACTCATCTACTCATCAGGGAACAAAATGCTAAGGGAAAAGAACATGAACCTGATGAAAAAATAAAAGTTTTCAAAGATAAAGAAGGCAAGAGAGATAAAATTTGGGCCAAGAGAATAGGCAAGTCAAATGCTACTCTTGGACACAAATATTTTGCTGAAAAATCAAAGACATAAAAGCAAGTTCCTAAAGCCATAAAGAAGGATGCTAAACACAAGGCTGAAGCAACCAAAAATAAACAAAGAGATAATAGCAATGAACACAACATGTCTTCAACTGAATTTCCCAAGTATACTCTTGTTGATATGTTTCAATTACTTAGCCAAGTTAAAGTGTCAACATACCTTTTCTTGAAATGATGAGGATAGAGGAACATACAAAAAAGGTAGTGGCCCTTATCACCAGCGTTGCTATAGCTAGTAATGATTTAGTGGAGCTCACTCTTTTTAAACTAAGTTAAAAGGACAAGAAAGGTAAGGAAGTTGAAGGATTAATTGTTGAGACTCCCCATATTTTCCTTGGAAATTTTTGTGAACACTTTTCTAGATAAGATAGATCCATTTTTTCTTACCTTGATAGTTGGGGGAAATTTCATAAAAAAATGTATTATTTACTCTAGTGCATCAAACAATATCATGCCAGTTAAAATCATGGATGCATTAGGGTTAAAGTTTGATAGCACTCATGCTAAATGTTATGCCATGGATGTTAGAGAGGTCCCTGTGGTAGGTGTGATAAATGAGCTTCCATATAGATTAGAAAATTTCCATGATAAAGAGTTTAAAATGAGTGTGGTAGTGGTTGATATCGCACCTAATTATGGAATGTTATTATCATGAAAATGGAGTGCATCTATGGGAGGCAGTATGTAGTGTGACATGTATTATGCCACATTTTCCATTGATGGTAAGAATATCCAAGTAATGAGAGAATCTAGGGTCCCACATATGTTGGAACATGTCCCTGAAGATGACACAATTCTTTTCATAGATACCGACATTGGTGGGTTCAAGGTAGAAGAATCACCAAGAGAGATTGAAAGATGTCCTACACCTATAGAAAATGAAGTTTCAAGAATGTTTGATAAAGGACTATGGAAAATTTACTTTGATGGTGCAAGCTCTAAAGAAGGATCTGGTGTAGGGATTTTATTAGTATCACCTACTGGAAATACTTATAAGTTCTCTTTTACACTATCTTTTGTCTGTACAAATAATATAGCAGAATATGAAGCCTTGTTATTAGGATTGAGAGTTACTAAAAAATATGGAATAAAAAAGCTAATGGTAATTGGCTACTCTGAGCTTATGATATCCAAAGTAAGAGCTAGGTATGCTTGCAAAAATAATAGATTGAGGAAATACAAGAATGTTGTCTAGGATTCCATTGAAGAGTTTGATGCTTTTGGAATTGATTGGATGGAGAGAGGACATAATAGAGTGGTTGATCTACGGGCTAATATTGTATTAAGACCTGATGATATAACTTTCATAGGAATTTAAAAGGTTGAGATACAAACAAGGTCTTCTATCCCTAACAATGTATACAATTGGTAGATTTTTAATGATGATGAGGATATCCTTAGATTCCTAAATTGTGTTGATAAATATGAAAGTTAGGAGATTGATTTTAATGGATTCGTAGAGAATACTAATGGAAAAGACACACTGTTTGGAAAAGAAGTCATCCAATTAAAAACAAAAAAAAAACCCAAAGGCCTTGTAGCTCTTGAAAGGGTCTTTGATAGTCAAGATACTAGTAAGGCCAAAATAACTGCTGCTCACCCAAAGGACCTAGAAGAAGTGAACTTGGGAACTGAAAATGCCTCGAAGAAGATCTATATAGGAAAGATGATGAACCCAAAGGTTAAGGAAATGCTAGTTTCCTTGCTTAGAAAATATAGGCATGTCTTTACTTGGTCATATGATGACATGAAAGCTTACAAGGAGGAATTTTTTCAGCATGAAATTCCTTTAAAAGAGGATGCAAAAATATTTAGGAAAAAGCAAAGACCAATTAATCCTACTTTAGCTCCCAAGATGCAAGAGGAGTTGATAAAGTTGAGGGAGGTTGGTATTATAAAACTCATTAGACATTCTTCATGGGTATCTAATCTGGTACCAGTGAGGAAAAATAATTGTGACATAAGACTATGTGTTGATTCAGGACCTTGAATGTATCCTCATTAAAGGACACTTATCCCTTACCAAACATGGAGGCCATGTTACAAAAGGTAACTGTTTGTGACCTATTGTCAATGATGGATGGTTTCTCAAGATATAATCAAGTAAAAGTGAAGGAGTTTGAGCAGTACAAGACTACATTTACTACTCCTTAGGGTACCTATGTATATGTAAGGATGCATTTTGGCTTAACAAACACTGGTGCCACTTTTCAGAGAGCTATGGATGTAGTTTTCTCAGATTTTATTGATTTATTTATGGTTGTATATCAAGATGACTTGACCACTTATTCTAAGAAAGAAGAGGATCATTGCATGCATTTAGAGAAATTTTGTATCATGTCACTGGAATATGGAATATATTTGAATCCAAATAAATGTACCTTTGGGGTCACTGAGGGAAAACTACTAGGGCATATTTTTCCCAAGGAAGGAGTGAGGATAGACCCTAAAAGAGTAGCAACTATTGACAAGATTCCCCAGCCAAAAAATGTCAAGGGTATCTAGTCATTTTTTGGGTAGATAAATTTTTTGAGAAGATTTGTAACCAATTTTGCAGAAATTACAAGACCTATTTCCAAAATACTGAAGAAGGGTGAAAAGGTACTTTGGAGTGAAGAGCCTAGTCAAGATTTCAAGAAGATAAAACAAGCTATTGAAGAGGATCCAATTTTGAAGTCTCCTAACTTCTCTAAACCAATGCACACTTTCTCTTTTTCTTCTTTTCATACTATTGTTGTTGTTTAACTATAGAAAAATGAGAAAGGTTTTAAAATACCAATTGCATTCTTTAGCAAATATTTACAAGCTGCAAAATTGAAGTATGACACTACTAAAAAACAAGCATATGCTTTGGTGAAGGATGTAAATAATTTTAGAACTTACCTACAAGGGGCCATAGTTATAGCTTTTGTACCAAGTGCAGCTATGGAGGAAATTTTTACTGAGTAGGAGACAACATGTAGAAGGTGTAGATGGATCAACAAGATCCAAGAATTTAACATTGAAGTTTAGATTACCAAGCTAGTAAGAGGACAAGGCCTAGCCAAGTTAATGGCAAAGGAAAATTTGGAAGCTAATCAAGTTAATTAGGTTGAAATAATTGATTTTACACCTCTCTATGATATGAAAACATGTGGATGGTATAGAAGAATTATCCAGTATTTGCAAACTTTGCAACATCTGGCTAATATGGATGACAATGAAAAAAGAACATTGAAATTGCATGCTATCAAGTATGTGATTATTGACAATGAGCTATGGTGGAGAAGCTTGTATGGAGTACTTTTGAAGTGTGTAGATGGAAATCAAGCATTGGAACTTCTGCAGGAAATACATAATGGGGTATGTGGTGGTCATTACATGGAAAAGACTACCGCACACAAGATTTTAAGAGCTAGATTCTGTTGGCCCGCTTTTTTAAAGATGTTCACAAGTTTGTAAAAACTTGTGATGCCTTTCAACGATTCTTAGGAAAATTGAAGTTCTTAAGAAATTTACCACTCAGACTTATGACAGTTGAAGCCCCTTTCCAACAATGGGAAATTGATTTCATCGGGGAAATACCAGAAATATCTAGTGGAGGTCACTCATGGATTCTTGTTGCCACTGATTATTTTACAAAATGGGTAGAATCAATAGCTACAAAGAAGGAAACACGCAAGGTGGTAGTTTATTTTCTGTTAAATAATATTCTTATCAAATTTAGAGTCCCTTGGAGAATTATCTCAGATAATGCTATGTGTTTTAGATGAATTCAAGGACTTTTGTAAAATACATGGCATACAAGTTTCTTATTCTTCACCTTACCATCCTCAAGGAAATGGTCAAGTTGAGTCTAGTAATAAGAGCTTGATGAAGATAATCAAGAGAGTTATGGAGAAGAACAAAAAGGCCTGAGATTCAAAAATAAAATTGGAACTCTGGGAAGATAGAGTGACTATAAAGAAGGCTACTGGTTATTCACCATTTGTCTTAGTATATGGTTTGGAGGGAAGATTGACATAGAATAACCTGCACAAAATGTACAAGTTTGTGCAGGAATATGATGAAGAAATTTGTGATGATATACAGGACAAGATAAATAATCTAGTGCAGTTGGATGAGTCTAGGAGAGAAGTTCAAGTTAAAAACTTGAAGATGCAATTGTAGGTTAAGGACTTATATGACAAAAAACTTCTCCCATGAAGTTTGAAGTAAACAACATGGTGTTAGCTTGGAATGCAAGAGCTCAGGATAAGGGAAAGCATGGGAAATTTGAAGCATTATTGACTAGCCCTTATTTGATAGTCAACACTCATGGAGAAGATTCATATTTTCTTCAAAGCCTAATAGGTGAAATTTTTGTTTTATTTTGGTCTTGATACATTGTCTAGGTAGTTCCTCAGTTTGGGTCCTTTATTTTTAATCCATATTTTTGTCTACTTCAACCTAAGATTCTTGGGATCTCACCATGCCTTCAAGAGGCATACATTCCCAGTCAGAGCCACTGTTGGAACCTGAATTATCATGTCCCATCTTAAACCCTTGTTGCATTTAGGAGGGTTTTAGAATTTCTTTCCTTGAAGAAAATTGAGCGTTCTATTTTTCTATTGACTTCCTATTGCCTGCTACCAGTCACTATTTAAATTTTTTATCAGGCAACAGGTTTCCTCATCATGGGTCCATGAACCTTTGTTATAATGATTTTGTGGTTCTTAAGCCTTTTTTCTATCTATTGTATCATCCTAGGAAGTCCATTCCATTAAAACAACTTATGTGCATGTTCCTAAAAGTTTTCACTTAAATTGCACCCTAAATTTTGGGTGGGATCAGCGATGAAGCATCTAAAGAAATTTTCTCTCTAAGAAATTAGTCCTATGTACTTCATCAATATTAATGAAAAACATGAATTAGGTTGGCGATACATGCTAATTGTCATATCAGCTATGATTAATCAAGGTTAAAAAGGAATGTGGCATCATTTGTGATAGCCTTGCTGTTTTCAAGGAGCAATTTGATAATGGTCAAAAAATAATGCTCATGGCCACCTTAGATGAAGTTTTAATGGCTCTAAGATGAATGGTCCAGATTCAGAGCCAAGTTGATAAGTTACCAATTCCCTCTTATAGGAATTCTGAATCATTAATTTTGCATGCTCAAATTTTATATTTAAATGTAGGTTGATCATTGTTTATTCACACTACCTTTTTAGTCTACAAAAGAAGTAAGGCATGTGTAGTAGAGGAGATTGAGGTTTCCTAAGCAGAGTTTTAGTTTTTTCATCTTGAGAAAATTGGTATGAGATTAGGTTCTCTAGTCTATTTGGGATTTTTGTTGCTTGAGTTGTCTATAATTATTGGGATTGGGTTGTTTCTCTTGTGGATCTTTTAAGTCAAGAATCTTTTTATTTATCTCTTTACTAGCTCTAGAAAAAATGGGAAAAGATGGTGCATCATTTCCACCTGCTAGGAGGTCTAGGTGGCTAAGTATGTTTGAATTCCATGAGGACATGGTTAAGTAGGAAGCCATGGATTCTCTTGAGGTTTCAAATGGTAAAAGGAGGGATAGGGGTCATAAGAAGAAGTTGATTGTGTAGAGTACATACTACTTGAGGAATAGGACCCTTCTAGGTGAAGTAGTCAAATGCAAAGTCAAGGAATTGGCACTACCAGTGAAGATGGCCAGGAAGAAGGAGAAGAGTTATAGGGCTCGCCTGGGTAAGCACAACTCTCCTATCATGCTTTTAGACTCTCCTTCAGATGCTAAAAGTTGATATTGACTCAAATTTTAGTGGGAACTTCAACTACTGATACTGATGTTGGAGCAACAGTCTCAATGGGAACTTCAGCTATTGATACATATACAATGTCTTTCTCAGCCTTTAGAGCCTCATATTCTCCTATTATTACTAAGAAAACATCATTTCTAGATCATGGGAAGAGACCTATTGACCAACCCAACAAAACTACATTCAAAACTAATGATAAAACCAATACTTCATCTACTGAAATCCCCACAAATAAAGCCAAAGTTTATCTGACCCCATTTGACGCATCTCTAGATCATTAGATATTAAGGTTGCAGTTGGAAAGTGAAAAGCTGAGAGAAAATTTTAAGAAAGCTGAAATAATAGCTTCTAATGTAGAGATGGTAAGAAAGATTGCATTCCTTGAAATTTCCACCCATATTCCAAAGGGTTCAAGCTCAGAAAAAACTAATAGTGAGTTGCAATAGAGGAAATATGATGGACAAAATCCTAGCAGAAGTGGTGGTCGAGATGGAGGAGGTGTTGTTGGAGGAAAGAACATAATGATTTAAGTCTTATTTTGAAGATGATGAGGGAGGTAAGAAAGGAGGAGGTGATGGTGACAGTGGAAAGGAGAAGGATGGTAGCCACTCTGATAGCAAGAAATATGATGAAAAAAGAGATGATCATAGGGATAGACATACTAGGAGACCACTCCAAGTAGATAGATACCAGAAGTTGTGTTTCACTAGAATATTGAGCTATCTTAATCCATTTCCTAAATATTTTAGGCTTTCTCTAGTCAAATTCTATGGAAATAATGCTTTAAGTGGTGAAGACCATTACAAAGAATTCACTAATGTTATGGATGATTTTGAGGTGGAGGAAAAAGATGTAATGATGAAGTTGTTCATGCAGTCTCTGGTTGAGGATGCAAGAGAATGGTACAGGAGTTTACTTGCTGAGAGCATTGGCTCTTGGGAGGAATTCAAAAGGGTTTTTAGAGAACAATACGGTGACAAGACTGATTCAACTTTTTTGTTGAATCAATTCAATAATATCATAAAAGGGTTTAACGAATCTATTGTTAACTTTAATACAAGGTTCCAAAAAGCTAGAAAAAAGTTTCCTCCTCATCTACACTTAAATGATCATGTATGTTTGGAAAATTACTGCAATTCTTTTGATGCGAAAATGAGTTTTCATTTGCTAGATAAGCATCCTCAATCTTTAAGAGAAGCTTTTAAGATAGTAGAACATATTGAAAATATCAGCGAAACAATTGGTAAAGTTGGAAGAAGAGATGATCCGAAACTTTTCAAAAGTTCAAAAAAGGAAGAAAAGAGTTTAGGCACTAAAGGGGGCACAATTGAGGACAAGCTTGATAGATTTATGAGAACTATCAATGATAAAATTGTAAGGCAAGAGAAGACCCAACCAAAAAACTACCAAAGGAATGAAAGACCCCTTAGATTGCAAGACCACCCTTACAATACAAATTGGTATAATGGGAATCCTATCTTAAATAATCAGAGAAATACCCAAAACAAAGTCCCTCCAGACCCTCTACAAAAGAATTCAAGAAATTTTGTTGAGGATACTCCTTGGTGTATGACTTGCCAAATTCCACATTCCTCACAACAATGTGCAGTAGCACAAATAGTGGAAGTAGAAGATAACATAACTAAGGAGTGTGATTAGCAGGTCCAAAGGTTTGGTTCACCAAAAAGAACCAAAAGGAAATAGGGTTCCACCTTTTAGGAGATGAAACTAGACTTAGGACCTATTTCACTCTTTGTTCATTAGGAAACCAAGATCCCGTAGCCAAGTGAGTCAATTGAGGGATGGAGAATGTAGTACCCCTCCAGTCGTACTATTATGTGTTTAGATTTGTTTATGCTATTAGAAAGTACCTTTACTATGATAGACCTTGATCTTTGTTATTGTTTTATGATCGTTGGCTTTAGAGCGATGTAGATGTTATTCTATGATGAGATGATGCACTATATGGATGTTATGTTTTATGTTATGCTTTAGATAAGAATAGTTGTTAATATTGATATATGCTTATCGGTTGATTAATGATGCTTTAATTTCATCAGTCTTAATATGATTGTATTGGTGAAGGGAACGGGATTACATCACTCACAAACGAGCGCTCTATGATTTCTCTTCACGGTGTGTCTGCTAAGTTTTATGCATGTTCGACATTCATTTTGATTGCAGGATTGTAAGTATAGCACATTGTCTCCACTTGGTTTCACATGTTTGAGCGTGTCCATATCCCAACAGTATTGTTGATTGGGAGATAGTAACAGGGTTTCCTTGTCAAACCACAACCCTGTCATAGTGTGTCATCAGTTTGTGCCTGGTATGTTGTTGAGTCATGTCATCTTTGGTGTTTTGATAATTTGTTGTCAATGGGAAGTATATGTGAAAATTAATATTCAAAGTGATCATTGAAAATGTTAATTTGTGTATTTTAGATTAAATTGTTATTTAATTTAATTTAATTTATTTTATTTAATAGGTAAGGTAATTTAATCTATTGAGTAAATTTATCTTATTAAATGGATTAAGTAATTAAGTAAATTTCATTCATGTGGTAAAGCAAGTTAATCTTAGTGGTTAAATTTATTTGATTAAGTCAATCAACTAATTAATTAGATTTATTTTGTTGAGTAAATAAATTGATTAATTAAACTTATGTTGTTGATTAAATAAATTATAGTTATGGATTAAATAAAATAAATAGTCAAAGTTCTTTTGAAAAATACATAGATTAAATGATTTAAATCTATTTGAAATTAAATTTTGTTTTTAAATTATTTAAAAGTAAATATCTTGGGAATGCATGAAAATATCTAGGGTGTTGAAAGGGGGATATTTTGGAAAATTTTGACTAAGTGTGGGAGAAAAAGAAAATATTTGGAATTTTTTTGTTGGGTTGCAAAAATAGAAGAGGGTTTTCTGGTTTTCATTTTTTTTGGATTTTGAAAGTGGAGATCTTGGAAGGAAGGAAAATTTGGATCTTGCAGGAAAGCTCAACTCCAAATCTCATTTTGTCTTCAAGCTTCAAAAACAGGTTCTTCTATGGCTTAATTGTTTAAAAGTTTTGATTGTAAATTCTGAAAGATTGCTTAAGATATTGCTGTGAATTTTTAGAAATTTCTGTAGAGAATTATGATAATTTTGTAGAAAATTTGAGAAAGCTTAATATCCTCTTTTTTTATCTTACCATAGGAAATTCAAATTGAAAACAATAGAAGAAGTTAGATGTGTGTAAATTCCAAGAAAAACTAAAACCCTCTTATGAATTTATGGAAATTATACTTCTAGTAAATAATTATTTAAAACCCTCATGCTATAAATCTGAGTAATTCTCATTTAGTTTTATTCAAATTTATATATATATATATTATTGTGTAGTTGCTTCATAGAATTCCTGTGAAAATTTCATTTAAAAAAAAAAAATTCTGATAAAAAATTTTGTGTTGGGAAATCACTAGTCATAGGGGGGGGAATTTGTTTTTTTATTTTAAATTAAAAATATATATATTTTGAAAAATTTTGGGGTGTTGGGGGAACTACCCCCATAGCTGCCCTCATATGGGAGGTGCTGGTTGTGGAGGCAGCACCCAGCGCTGCCCCCTTACACAGTGACCCCCATAAGGGGGAGGCTGTGTAGCAGCCCCCACAACAGGGGCAAGGTTTGACCCTGCGCCCCTGCGTGGGAATTCGTGGTGTTGTTTTTTTTTTAATATAATTTTTTTTATTTAATATTTAATATATATATTATATATAATATGTATATTATATATTTTAATTTTTTTTATTTATTTTATAAATTTTATAATTATATATATATATATATATATTATATATATTTTTTAATATATAATATATATATATTATTTGCAAACTCAATTTGTAAATTTGGATTATGTTTAAATGTTTAGATAAAAAAAATATATATATATATTTTTTAAATATAGGAAAAGAGAATTAAATCTATGTTTCAATGTATATTTATTTAAGAATAATATTTTTTTTTAAGTGCACGTAATTAGAATTGGACAAGTAGTTAATTAGTAAATGTTTGGGTTATATTTAAATAATTTAGAATTTAAATGGTTTTTATAAATATATATTTAAATATGTATATATATATAGTTGTATATATGTTGAGTATATAATTATATATATGTTTAATTTATATATTTATGGTTAAATATAATTAATTTAAGATTATTTTATTAGATGATAAAAAAAATTGATTTTATAATAAAATGATTTTATTCAAAGATTGATTTTGATCTTTTTGTTTAATTAAGGAAAATGGATAATGTACACATGGTAAATGAATGAATATTTAATATGAGAAATGGATAATAAATGTAAATAGAAACACATTGAACCAAACATAATTTAACTTTCAACTGGATAATATTGGTAATCTACTCTAGGTTCGGGATACAGACTTTATATGGCTATAAATGTTTATCAACCTCTTAATATGTAATCGGGTTATGAAAATTATCGTGTCAATGAATGAAGGGTATGGTAGCCTTAATAAACTGTAAAATAAATGTGTAATAAATGAAAAGAAAGCACCATTTTATTTTGGCAATGTGGTTAAGATTGAGTGAAGAGATAAACTCTATGTAACCACATTATGTGACATCTTCTAATACCTTAATGTTGACCATCAAGGCTATAATTAGCATAAATGGAAAGTAAGAATAAATTCCACCGTATAAGAACTAAAGCTATGTTGTAATCATATTTTATTATAATTTAAAATTGACACTTTTGGATAATATACCTCAAATTCGGGAGTATATGTATAGACGTTATGCTACTACATGATGACTATAGAGCTCTTAAATAACAATTGAGCTATCAATTGAACCACGAGACTAGTTTTAGATTGTTGCTTGAATTAAGGGAATGAAACTATTATTTATTTTAATGGTTGTGTAGAGATATAGAAAACCCATTTGCAACCTCATATTATAACATGTCCTGATATCTTATTACTTACCATTAATTTCATATATAGATATAAGTCATCAAGATGAACTTTTCATATTTCATGAACTAGACTATTTTAAAAGAAATGCATTTCACCAGATAATAAAATATATTTAGAGATTAACAATATATACTATTATTTAATGTATACATTTGGATCCAATAAATATAGTGTTGTCAACCATCTAAAATTGAATTATGTATCGACCTTTCTTAGAGCAATTTTATGACTATTGTGTTATGTCCAAGTAGCTATTTTATAATGAAAGGATTTTAATTGGGAAATGGGATTTTAGTATGTTTAAATATTAATGGGAAACCGAAGTAAACCTTTAGATTTAAATTTATTATTGCTTGTCAAATGCACAAGTAGTTATTAAATAAGGGAATGATTTTAGGGGAAATGGTTATTTGTTTTAGATGAAATGAAATTTTTAAGAAAGCAAATTTTATTTATATTTCTTATTGGACGCAAACAAATTTATGATCAGATTAATTATGTTCATGTGATGTATTGAGGAATTATAAAGTTAAGCAATTGGTTATGATTTGTCCTTATTCTATGAATAAAATCTGTCTTGATTTAGAAATAATTGAGCAAAGTATTACTGTTTATATCAGATTTAGGAAATCTGAATATTAGATGTTTTATTTGCCTAATTTTCTTTTAAATTGTGTCTTCTATTATTTCTATGGTGGTATTTTACCTTGGGTGTTTGAAAACAATGTATTGGTGAATTAAGTGGATTTAGGAAATCCAAAGTAGATTTAATTCCTGTTTAATTGCCTTTTCAAATGTAATTTCTTCTGTTGTCGCTTTGGGGGAAATTGTTTGGTAGGGGTTATTAAGTCTTCCAGATGGGGTTTTTAATTAATTGGGGTTGTCATATTATGATTCTCAACCTATTTTGAATCCCTTGGTTAGTGCATGGTGCATTGTCATTATTTTACCCGGTTTCCATGAACAGGGATGATTTGTGCCTCCTTTGGAAGGAGTGGATTATGTGCTTTGTTTCCTCCAACTGTTTGGAATGAGTTTCATTATATGTTGCCTCCTAGAGTTGGAGTGATTGTTTATCTAGTTTGTATGCACTTTGGAACCCTTGGTGATTGGTTTTGTTTGGTATGTTGTCAAGTAGAAGAGTGGCTTCTGTTAGGCATCAAAGCCCAAAGAGGTAAACTAGGTAACCTTCAGAGGTGGTTTAATCAAGTGATAACTAAAATGATTTATTTAGAAGTTTGGGTAATATTTCACACTAATCAAGATAATTTAGCCTCACTCATAGACACAAGTGCCCGTATAGGCTTGGGATGAGTGGGAAGGCCTGGAATGGCAAGGTCATCTATCTTGTCTTTATGAGAGGTATATGATTTCGCATGAGTGAGTAGGGGGGTCGAGATTCGGTCGATGCCACTAGGATATCCCATAATGGGGGTCGGAGCCTATGAAGATTCTTAAAGGATACCCCATGTCGAGCTATGTGATGACACTCTTTCTATGGCAACAGTTGGTATGTGATTTTGTGTGTATGGTTTCTTAACATACTTGATCTGTTATATGTCTAGAAGCAATGTGACCATGTTAGAGTTGTACTTTTGTTGTACCTATGATTGGTTGTGTTAGTATGAGCCAGCTTGTGTCAGCCTGTGTCTAGAGGTTGTAGGTTTTTCCTAGGAAGCTCTTTTACTATCTCCTAGCATGGGGGTTGGTCCTTCGGGTACCACATGGTTGGGTGGAACGTGCACCTTACATCTTTGGGTTCCCAGTTCTTGTTCATGATGGTGAGTACTTCATGATTGGAAAGCTCATGTGTTTTAGTGAAATTGTATTTCTATCATGTTCTCTCTTGTATCTATTGGATACCTTGTAATTTAGAATTGTATCACTCCTCAATCGTATTCGAGGAGAATCTTTGTAATTTGTAATTGTAACACTTTTGTATAATCTATCTCATTTGGAAATGAGAGTTGTAATTGTAATATTGAATGGAAGTAATGTATGAATGGATCCTTATTGTACCTTCATTTTATGTGATATATTTTAATGCTATAGATGTATGATCTTTAATTATTGAGTTATAAATATAAGTTATGTTTAGTAAATTTTGTTAGTAATGGGGTTGTAAATAACTGTCATCATGTACCTTAGCGAATGCATGTGTAAATGTAGGTTACTTTACTTGTTTAATTACACTTTAAAAAATAAAAAAATAAAAAATTGTTCACTTTCGTTATGAGTGTGACATTATCTAGGGTTGCGTGGTGGGGCATTACATATAACTTAGGGGGTTTCCTTGGGTGTGATTAAATGGAGGTTAACCATTAACTGAAGCTTCAAAGGAGAAATGAAAACTCTCATGAATAAAACCCTAGAAACTTGAAAGCATTAAATCAAATGAACAAATAGAAATTAGATAGAAAGGAACCTAGGAAACTGATGGATTCCAAACAAGATCCGTAACTCTAAAATTATTCTTTTTGAAGTGCACTAGGAATCATACGCCAGACTGGGTGATTTAGTTTTGCAACAAGAACTTGGGTAGAATCTAGAATCTTTAGGTGACAAAATAGGATCTACAAATAACTAGTAAAAAGGGGTATACTGGGACTCATACACCTAGAGGGGTGATTTAGTCCGAGTATTAAGGTTCGACTAAGACTTTTGTAGCCTCTAGTGATCTTTTGTATATTTTTCTTTATCTGATCTCCAAGCTCGACAGTCTGAATTTTGTCTTATAGGTGAGTTTCGGGAATGTGCAGGATCATCATGGAAAAGATAGGCCCTTAAGTGGCAAAAAAATTAGAAAAATCATAGTTATGCAACTTGATGTAAAATTTTGAATAAGTTATCTATATTATTTAAAAAATATGTAAGAATAGAATCTATAGAAAATTGAATGTAGTTTCTAAACTACTAGGTTTGTTTAAAAAATAAAAATCTATTTGGTGAAAATTTGAAATTTCAATGCAAGAGTACTTAATTTTAGGGAAAAAATAAGAAGTAGGTGTTTGTCCGACCACCCTAACTAGAATAAAATGATAATAATTTTTATTAGATTTTAGATATAAGTAGAGGACTCATGTCCAATGTGATGCATTTTTTTGTAATTTTTTTTCAAGTAAATAATTAATTATGAGTTTTTATTACAACTTTTAAAAATATTAAAAAACTCGTATGTCTGACCACCTTAACTTGGTCAAAACTTCATAAAATTCAATTTTCTTTTTTCAATTCTATAGTATGTGAAGCATAGAATGTGACACATGTTTTGGATTCAAAAAATGTGATATCATTTGAAAACTATAGATGTTTTTCAATCAGTCTACCAATCAGGACTTTAGTCGTAATTTTAATAGAAAATGAATAATAATCACTTATTAAATTCAAAGTAAATCGTAATTTATATTGGTGGAAAGCTAAGAATCGCCTTTAAAAACCCTTTTCATTTCATCAATTTTGGGTAAAAAAATAGTCGTCAGCCACATACCCATCATATTGCCACTTTTTGGCCCATCATGATCCTGCACATACCCTTTCCATGAAGATGACAACTTCTTGACAACTTTAGCAACTTTTTCAACATTGTCTTCAAAGGATCTTTGAGCTCTAATTCACCTAAATTTGTAATCACACATGAAGAAGGAAAAATTTTGTTGTCTTAGGGAATAGGGGTTTGCCTTCGTTAAACCCCATTTTGGTAATTAAACCTTGAAATGAAATGAAATAGCATGAAGAGATGATGAATGAACAAATGCAATGTTGCAATTCACCAAACCCTTGAGATAAAGGCTGAAAAAATGTGTGAAATGGCTCCAATGGATGTGGATCTTGACTCTTAATTGAATGCTTGAAAGTTGACTTGAATACTTTTTCACTTGAATTGTGAAACCTAAATCACAAATGTTAGCTCAAAAACAAACATTATGCATGAAGACTTTGACATGATGCTTGAATCTTGAATGTAGCTCCAAAATACTTTGATAATCAACTCTTGAATGCTTTTGACTTCTTTCTTGATCATAAAATTGCTAGGGCACTTGAATAATTGAAATTACAAGGAGAAATTATGTGAAATAACATTCTATTTATACTTGTTTATGCCTAATTTCCTAAAATTACAACACTAAAAGCTTACATCAGATCTAGCATAATAAAATCCGACCAAGAATTTTTTTTTAAATAGGTCTTGGTTAAAGTGGGACTCATACGCCAGGTTGGGTGTATGAGTTCCAATGGATCAAACCTAGGACACAAACTCCAAGAAGTGTTAAGTTCAATGAAATGTTTAAAATTAGGCCCCAAGACCTAGGTGGAACCGATATGCCCAAGGTGGCGTATGAGTCCTAGATCACTAGATCTAGAACACCTAACCTCAAAGATTAAATTATGATTTACCATTTGTTAAATGTCGAGATTATTCTTAGAAAAATGCATTAATTCAGGCTTGTGGATGCAAAATAGGACCAACTAAGGCATAAAGAAGCCCATTTTTAATAGGGAGGGCCCAAAAAGGTGTGAAAATGTAAAGGGATACATTTTTCTACACTACACCATCAACATGGAGACACTTGAGCATTTTTCCAAGACAACACACATCATCCGTTTTCCCTCATATTTTTTTATGAATAGGAAGGCATCATGCATACCATCTTTTTTATGTTTCTTCCTAATGGGGGAACATTGTTTGATGCTTTTAGATCATCTTTTGCATTAAGTGTTGAGAATCTATCACCATTGCATGAGACTTAATATTGAGGGGTGGTTGTATGGTCTCTCTTCTTATCTGTTATGGGGGGGGGGGGTTTCCTTCTCATTCATCATTGCAAGCATCTTATTTTTATCTCTCTTTTAGGGAGGAGTTTTGTCCCACTGGGTTTTCTCCTTTTCTTCATTTGTGAGAGATTTCATTTTTTTATGGGTTCCTAAAATTTCCTTGAAGTTAGGAACCATCCTTGCATCTTTGCATAATTTTCATAATAAACTTATTCTCCTTGAGTTGCATTACGTATGTTGGTGAAAATAGGTTGCTTACCTAACTAGTTCATTACTGGGTTCTATTTACATGCAATGTTTACTCAGGTTCTGGTTGAACTTTTTCTAGAAGTCTTAGTTGTCTAGACAAGATCTTATCATATCTTATCTAGTTGGCCTTTATTTAATTCTTGCATCGTAAACCATTTAAAAAAGTTGAGTTAGTTGTCTCATGACATACCTTTAAGATACTTGTCATAATCCTATTTAATCCTATGTCTCACCTTGGCTATATAAAAAGATGGTCTCATGTGTACAAAATGAATTCATAATAATCCATTGATCAATTGCATGATCATAATCTATCATTTGCATCCTTTGATAGTGTTAGAAAATGAATCAACCTTTATTACAATATTCAAACAACAACTCTATAGCCCAAGACACAAAGAACAATATTGCTAACAGCTCTAGAAAGATCAAAATTGCATTTGTGGCTTTCGTTTGAATTTTAGAACTGCAGCTCCCTCTTATGATATAATTAGTTTTTGGGTATGCTTTTAACCAAAAAGTAAGAAAGGAAAGAAAACACTAATTCATAAATATGAAACTAGATAAAAAGAACTTGTTGGTTTTTTTTTAAAAACCAAACTAATCTCTAGAAATACCTATGGACTTTTCCATTTCCAATAATCAGTACTCCAAAGGGATTGGCCAATGAACAAGTGAAAGTTGTAAAACTTCTACTCCTACACTTTGGGCTCTGTAAAACCTGGGAGGGTTATCCCATAATGTATACTCAAGAACTTCACATAATTATAATCAAATACATTGTCAATAACAAATACTCATAAAATTGCTCAAGGTCCTAATGCATTAAGTAAGTTGGCAGCTTATTTATCAATGTTTTATACTTGGAGCATGAGAAGGTAGAACTTCAACACAAAACAATTACAATGGTATCCACTTGAAATTTTGTGAATTAAAATTGATTAGCTAATGAATCAACACAAAAGTTGAACCATAAGTACTGTGCACGAACCAGTTCCTTTATCCTAAGCACATAGTTAATATCAACCTATATAACTAGATAATAATTTAACAATAGCAACGTATAGTCTCAAGAGATACTGCATTACAACATTCCCCTATTACATTCATGACTAATACTACTTATCAATATCCTAGCACCTGATTCTTATGAGTTAACAATCTCATCCAAGCATTTACATTAATTCATTGAATCAATAAGTAGGAATGAAATCAAACATCCATTGATAAACAATAAATACAAATAAAAGGAATCCAGGATTACTTTCATTCATAACTCATAAAATGAACAGAAGGAGAGACAATGGCCATGAAATTGGTATTTCTCTGTATATCTTTCCTATACTATTATCTAAATTACATACATAACAATGAACTTTAAAAACTTAAAGACCAAGAAAACCCAAAAACAAGCTTAGTATTCTTCTTACAATTCACAGTGTTAATTGCAAAACAACTAACCCCTACCATATGGCCCTACATTCCTTGTTATAGAAACAAAGGAGAAAAAAAAGCCTCTGGCCAAAAAGTACAAATGTCAAAATCCTATTGGATCGCTACATCAAAGATTCTCCCATTCAGTTACAATGCATTCCCAAGAGGTGGGACACATGTGAGAAAATGAAAGTAGTCTTCATTCATTGTTGGAGATCTGGTCTAATTTTCAAAATGGGTACAACTGAACAGTTACCTCAAAATTTTTGCCCATGCACAAAAAGTGAAAAGAAGAAAAGCATGAAGAGAACAGAAAAGGAAAAGACCAGAGAAAAACCCATGTTTGCAGCCTTGTCATCAATTTATCTTTGAAAAAGATGCATTATATTTTTCCATTCTTTATCAAAATCCTAATCTATACTAAATCTAGGCTATGTGGTGCATTCTCATCCATCAGTTACTCATCATGATTATAGACTTCAAAATTTCAAAACAATAGCCCATGCTAGACCCCACAATCCTTCCAAGTACCTACCTTTCCATGGTAGGAATTCATCTTTAGTAGGCTAGTCAAAGTTCATTACTTCATCAACACTCTGTCTATAAGGTGCATACTTGGTAAAAATTTGGCTAGCCTCAAGTTATCAAATTCTAATAGGACAGTTTCAACATGAACTAACATATCCATATTTACTTTTAATCTCTCCATATCAAATATCTAACAAATCCTCATAGCTTGATCTAAAATAACCTGATTTGTTTCTTTTCTTCACTCCTGTAAAGTTTTAATGCTACCATCATCCCTTAAAATGGATGGAAGAAGGCCATGATGAGACTCATGAAAGGATTTTACTAATTCCTTTATTTTGTTCTCTAATGGCTCAATATTTCCTCTGTATCCCTCAATCTTACGTATAAGAACCATAGTATGCTTAAAAAATTTAGGTGGATTGGGATCCTGCTTAACTCTAATTCCTATCAATATCAAATCATTCATCCTAGGGATCCAAATTTCCATGCATGGAATAGCTCTTTCTTTGTCAATGTTAAACATTCTGACGACATCAACCATGGATGAATAACTATAGTGAATACTATTTAATTTGTTATTCACTCTTCTATTCAGATGTTCTAGCACTGTTGTGACAATCTTCATATTGGTCTTGAAAACATCTTTATCATGACTGTTACATTTTTCTTTGTATTCATTTAATTTCCTAAGCAATTCCTCCCTATTGATATCCCCTTCTGCCTGTGTCCCTTCTGTTGTACTGGGTTCTACTACTGAAATGGGCACACTTCCCATATTATATGGCACAATTTCCCATGAAGAACTTACATCAATAGTAAACTCTAGGGATACATCTTCATGCACGGTGGTGGGAGAATCAATATCATTTTGCTTGGGATTTCTAGGTTGTAACCTTTTCAATACATCATCAAATAATGCAACCTTTTTCTATAACTACATATTATCCTACTCAAGATCTCCATATTTAAGCAATATGTTATTCAATTCCATCCTGAGCTTACTCTTTTCTACAGTCACAAACTCCACAGTGGCCCTTGTGAATTGTGCATCATGAACTAACATATTTACAGTTTCTAAGGTCGATGTGTTTGACACTCTCTTTATTATCAGGCCTCCACTGTAGTTAGGTGCAGGCTCAACAATGTCAGGATTTCTTGTGCTTGGGGCTAAAGACCATATAGCTAAGGCTTCCCATTCCTCACTAAAACCAAACCCCTGCAGTCCAAGTGTAGCTTCTTCTTTTGTATCATAGAGAGGTTTGTCATATTTCTTGGTTGTGTCGAAAGCTATGGTTGAAGCTAGATCCCATTCTAGTAGTAACAAGATTCCACTAGTTCTCACCAATTCTTGACCCTGCTTTGCAGTCATTTTTTGAAATCTAGCTCTCATTTCATTTGAAACCATTTTCTGAATGATAGCATCAGGTAGTTCTGGATGAAGGATTCTTTCCATAGCCAGGCCCTTTACATACTCATCTCTTTTAGCTCTGTATGCAAATTCCATAAAATATTTAGACTTTATGAATGAGTCATCATCTAAGAACTTGGCACATGCCTCAACCCACATATCATCACTTCCATTGAGCCCTCTAAGATCAACTTTACTCAATCTTCTTCCCAATTGATTTTTTTGCCCTTGCTACAAAAGTAGTGGGAACTCCCTCCTGCATTTCTTGTTCTAACACCCAAATATCATCATCAGAGCCTTCATCATCATAGTCCACTAAACTAGCGGCCTTAGTCTTTTATCTTTTCAATGGTGGCTCTTTGTGTGGTATTTCACTAGGTGGTGGATCTAATCAATATTCAAAATTTCAGGCTCCTTTGGCCTTGATGGAGATAGGGGTGGTATTTTTGGCATAAGAGAAGGAGGCTTGTGCTCCTCTTGTTGAGAGGGAACGTAGGCTTCATCAAATTTATTTTCCTTGCTTTTCTTCCTTACAAAGTATTTTATCTTTGGTTCCTCAGGGGCTTGTGATGTAGACTCTTTTCCCATAATAGGGATTTATCCTCCACTCTATTCTTCTACAATTGGAGCTTTCCCTTTATCCTTACTGATTATCCCTTTAGTTTCAAGGTGGCCTACTATTGAATTAAAATTCCTTGTTACATGCTCCACCTTTTGTATTAAATACTCAGCCTCTAGGAGGACCTTGAAATTAGGTTCTTCCTACTTTATTTTTATTTGTATCTTATTGAATGCAATCCACCTTGCTAATCTCTTTTCCTGCTCCAAAGTGTCTGATACATTTCTTATTACATCTTCTAGATATTGGAAAATGTGGACATATTTGTAGATCTTGTTTCTCTCTTTCAACCAATCCATGAAACCTTCAGGATCATATCTAACCCTCTCAACTGTCCTTTGCATGTAATATGTTTTGAGTATTTCAAGGATGTTATTCCATCCTCCTTTGGTTATTACAAAATCAGAGAAACAAGTGTATATAAAGGAAACAAAGTTTTTCTTCCCTAATTCAACAAATGCTCATTTTCTACATTACATAGTTGCCACATAACCTCAAGGAAACCAATTCTATTTGGTACAAACCTCAAAAAAAAGTGAGGTGCCACCTTGGAACCATATACTCTTAAGATAGTGTAATCAATGTGTGAAATAAAATCTCCCCAATTATGATCAACTCCTAGCTCAGGGATTCTCTCCTTCGGTCTTAAGAAATCATGTAGTGCGGTTAGAATTCTAGGTAACTTCACAATCAAAGTTATCTTTAGTTTAGAATCAAAGAAATACTAGAATGTGACATAATGATATGTCCTATCATCTTTGTCCAAGTCTATGGTCTAGCATTGCACTAGCAAATCTAAGTCACTCCTCTTTCTTTCCAAGTCACCCCTCTTTCTTTCCAAGTCAATATTGTGTCCAAAGTAGATTGCACCCTTGTACAAAAAAATGTGCATCAACAGTGAGTACCAATTGAACCTTACCACCAATTCACCTTTCTTCAACCTTATTGATCCCTCATGCATTCTTTCAGAAAGAAATCTTACATAATCATACACTACACAATATTGAGGATGTTGAATATGGGAAGCCATATACATCCATGCCATTGGCATTCCAAAGATAGGATCATAACCAATTATCTGGAAAATGGAATAGAAAGTCCTTTTGAAATAGGGAACAAAGTAGTTGATAGGGAAAGGCTCTTTATCATGTGACCCTATTACAATCTTTTGTCCTACAATTTCTGCTAGGAATATCAGCTAGATATGGACTCTGAATGAAATCTTGGTTTTATCATACTCTTGCTTAAGAGCATCTTCATTTATCTTATGCACGCTTTAAGCTTGAAAATAAGACCCAATTCCTCTTTAGTGATCTTAACCATTTCTTTCCCATCATATGTTCTTATAGTCCTCGTGACTAGATCATAATTAGAAACTATTTCCTTAAGAAAGTCGACATCCATATAGAAATTTAGCACAATTAACTTTCCCAAGTCATAGTTCCAAGGGTTTCTTATTGGTGTACTCATATTTCTATTTCTAAACCAACTATAAAATAACTCCCATCCAGTATAAGGCAACTTAGCATCCCTGATAGAGCAGCTCTTGTCAAACAGACCCTCTTCTATTTGAGAACCTCTAGGAATCAATTGGCCTTTAGGTTTGTCACTAGTTGAGGGTGGTAATTGATCCATAAGGTCTTTATTCTAAGGTCTTTTGGGAGTGGAAGCTTCCCCTTTAGATGAAGACACTTTTACTTTAGGAGCCATAATGCAAGAAGTACTACAAGGTAGGGTTTTCTTTGCTTGACTGAACAAGGCCTATAACTTTTGTGAGGGTTTGGAACAAATTATGTAAATGCAGAATCAACAAATTCTTCTTTATGAGCATCAAACCTTAACAATTTTGAATCAAGAAAACCGTAACAAACTTAAGCTTGAGAAATTTTAACTTATCAATAATGAAAAAAGGAAAGCAATAATTGACTTACTAGTTTTCTCGCGGGTTGACAACCATGGTTTCAACATCAGAAAATATTGAGAAACCATACCATGAGCTCAATGAGTGTATTGAGTATAATTTTTAATGTTGAATTATTCCTTTAAGGTAAACATTAATAATTAAGAAATTCCTTACTTTGGTAGCTCAATGTCCTTTTAGTTATTAAGGCTCGCTTGCGTGAACCACAATGGCTTGCTTGCCTTCAACTAGGTTTTTGAATACTAGTTGTTGATATTTAGGAGAGTCAATTGATTAACGATCCAAATTTGAATAGCTTATTATGAAAGATCCGACTATGGACAACCACAACACTTATCAAATGATAGGAGGCCACATGGAAACACTTGCTTGTAGTACACGGGCTACACCATCTCTTTGTCATTATAGCTCTGATCCATGTGTCCTTTTCCCCTAGCCCCCATGAGTGCTAACTCATGCGCAACTTTCATCAACAGAAAGATGGGGAGAGGCAGAGATTAGATCTCTTGGCCTCCTCATACACACTCCTTAACTAGTAGAAACTATTTTATTTTGTGCTTCTCAAGATGACTCAACGCAACAGATGCTTGCTTCCTTGTTGGAAATATGGAAGGAAAGATGGGGCCCCACAGGATGGTGGGGAGTGGCCTAGATTGACCCATGTCACCCACTATCGATTGTTGATTTGGTTGAAACTCAACAATACTAACCCTTGGGCCCATCATCAGCGGAGAGAAGTGGCTACCGCCCACTAGCCCATGTGATTATTTTAATAATCAAGGAAAATAGATGGGCACATGGGGAACGGTCCAAATGTGGCCACCTCATCTATCTCCCACCATTGATCTTCTTTGATGATCAACTATATACCTTATCAACGATGTCTGACCCACCAATCAACCAGGACACATGGCTTTCACCGATGAGCCCATATGAATAAGAGAATGAGAGACAAAATAGAATGGGCATGTGGGCTATGGTTCATATGTTATGCAATTGATCGAATGACATTTAGGGGTCCATATATCTGCACATGTCAAAAATGTTAATCCAAAAAGGGTCCTGACTAGGTCAATGGGACCATACCCACAACATAAAAGACTTAAGAATTTTGAATGGGAAATATTAAGCCCAACTTAGGAAAATTTCAAAATAATGGTCCAACAGGATCAATTGGTGAAATACGATCAGAGGCTTGGTCACTCAATCGGTTTTGATGTCAAAAGTCATGACTTAAAAGATTGATAACTGACACAAGGAGTCAACAAAGAAATAAAACCTAGGTGATGACATAGACCCAAAGGGTTTTTTGAATGAGACTTTGGTAAACCTAAAACCCTTATACAGTGGAAGGAGACAAAACCCACAACTTATTAAATTTAGCAAAATTTTGGAAATGGAACACATAAATTTTTAGGGGTTCCATCAAAATTGAAGAGACCATTAATGCTAAAGCACAAAGACTCAAACAACAATGACCGATGGAAAAGATATCAGAGAATTGATATGATCACAATAAATGAATATAATATTAAGAGGATATTCTACACAGAAAATAAACCTACATCATCGATTTCAACCAACAGACCGATACGATGAACATCATACTTACAGCTCATAACTCATAGATTAAGAGAAATTGAAATCCTAATTCAATTCAGAAATGTCTCTTTCTTTCTCAATTACATCATAATGCACCTAAAGGAAATACAGACCCTTACACAGTCATCTTAATTAGACTTATAGGAAAACTCTAATATCCCAATCTTAGCAGTTAAAGTAATGGCCACTGGGTTGAGCAACGATTTCTTGATAGCTAATCTCCATTGATAGACTCAGAGAATTAATATTTAAGGAAAAATATCAATATGTTGTATCTTTGGTTGTATTTAACAGTTAGCTGAAATGTTTCTTGTTCAAACACCTATTGAATGGCTATTCGTACTTGCCAATGGTGCACGTTTTAGGGCCTGATTTAAATGATAAATGCATGTCTTCATAATTCCATGTGTGTGAGCATCCAGATGAAGAGGCAACTTGAAATATTTCATAGAAAAACTAATTCTTGTAATAATTTTTTTATCACATCAACATTTAATTTTTAAGCCATATCACTGCCCTTTCATTTGCCCAGTCCCAAGGAAATCCAGATTAGATTGGCTTCCTATTTTCTATAAATTTGGTGAAAACGACCCTCATTTCACAATTCAAGTTACATTCCTGAAAATTGCGAGTGTTGAGAGTGACGGTTCCTCAAGGATTGAATACATTGTGATTGAAGAATTTGAATGTAGTCCCTTCTTTAGGTTGTTGATGAACCAACGAAGGGAGGTCTTCACAATTCAAAGCGGGATAGAGGAATAGGTGGTGCGTAATATCCTGGGAGAGATCTTCCTGAACCACGTTCATGTTCACAATGTAGAGCTCTTAGAGGGCTTCATATACAATGTAACTCATACCTCTAGAAGGTGTGATTGGGGAGTAAGGGCAGAAGAACACCTAGTTCAACCTGGGGAGTGGCCATTGGAGGACTAAGCCAGTTTCCTAAGATCGGCCTAATGGGTGATGCCATATGCTTCACTACCATATCCCAACGTGAGATTATAGAGGAAGTGATTACTCTCCTTTGTGTAGGGCTGGTGTGAAATAGCATGGGGCTATTTGCCCACTTTATCCAATCTCATGAAAACCTACTCTCGCTAGCCTAGATTGAGCGCCTGCAGGAGGTGGTGGAAGGGATATGTGTTCTGATATTTTTCCTCTGTGTTTAAAAATAGTATGCCAACAATTTCTTTTTTTAAGCATAAACACGATTTTTGTAACACCAAACACTTAAATATAAATATAATATAATATGAAGCTTTTCATATTCTGGTGTTGTCTTCTTCTTTTATCAGAGCATTCTTCCCTTTAATTTATCGCCACATTTGATAATGATGTATGTGTATGTTAAATTTAGATACATATTTGTGCTTTTTTCATGGTTGTACTTATTTGGCCGAACATTTATCTTACAATGTTGTCGCTCATTAAAGAAGTTACCAAAATATCTTTGAAATCCATCACAAGCTTGGAAAAACTTACACTTAACCGTCTTTGTTCTTTGTTCTTCGTTTTGAAAGGGACATATCTATAATCAGTGAAAAAGAAGTTTCACGAAACCCTGTCAGATACCGGCAATGGTTTCCAAACCTATTCAGAATCCCGATCACACATAGAATTTCCTTTCAATTTTTCTTTACCGATAAATCTTTAAAAAGGTTATAGAACTTTAAGTACGGATCGACAATCTTTAAAACTTTTAGACCTAAGACTTCCCACAAAGCTTTCAATGTTTCGAGGGGTTACAAAATCTTCATAAAAGATCGACAACATAAAGAAACAGGGGACGAAGGATAGACTTCATAAGGGGTGTCTCCATGAGAAGGGGTTATACCAACCTAAGCGATACCTATTGAAGTTCGTAAAACGTGAGAAAATATCGACAAAGCCCATACTTAGGAAAATTTTCGATAGAGGTGATGATTTTAGGGGTAATGAAGAAAACTAGAGTAACAAATAGAATATCAATATTTTCTCATATATGATCTTTCTTGTGCTTTCATGAAGTTCCTAGATCTTGGGTGGCTACAATCTTCAGCCAATCTTGCATGGTGTAGAATATTATATACCAACTTTTACAAGTGTTGATTCATATTTGTGCTCTTAGTTTTCCTTGTGGGTGTTAACTTTGTTTCTCATTAGATAGGAATGTGTCTTAATAGTGAAGGGTCAAGAAAATAATAATTTATATCACTTTATTTGGCCCTCAATAGTATACTAGCATATTTATGGCATTCTCACTCTTGTAGTTCATCATAACTCCTATCAAATTTTATGAAAATTGAGCCTAATCAATTATTATAGAATTACATTAGCATAGACTCCAAGTTAGAAATGTGTAGCAATGAATTTAACATGATTTATATTAAGGGATGTAAAACTATTTTATCATTATTTGTATATATGCAAATTCATTCTATATGCTTAATTAGGGTAATTTAGGTCAAGTTGTGGCACACAATATGCTAGGAACTTAGTGTCAAATATTAGGAGTACATCATATAGTAGGTATGGTTATTGATAGCCTAATTTTAGTTTAGCATTTATCTTTAATTATCTTGTCAATGACCTCCAAGAATACCTTTCTAATTCAATAGAACTTTACGTGAAGGGAGTTTCATACTTCTATTAACTGGTCCTTGTTTCTTACTATCTAATTATGATTTTTTTCTCCATGATTATGTTGATATATATCCCCAATCTTGAGTATTGAGTCTACCCTCTATAAATAGAAGAATGTCAATGATACCATGAAAAATGTACTTTTCACAATAAGACGTGACCTTTTGAGGTTTGAAATATTCATGGAAATATGAGTGATATCACGTATATCTTTCCATACTTCCTTTAGATAAAATTAATGTTTAAAATTTTAATTCATGTTCAACCAATGTACTTTCTCATCACACAAACACTTGGTGATAGAGTTGTAGTAAAATTTGGTATTATTTTATATTTTATTGTAAGATGAGATGATACACATGTTATTTATGGGGGTTTCTTTCACCATCATCTATTTAATCTCTATGCTTTTACAGATCAAAATCCTATAATTAATAAAGTATGATCTAAAATGAATATGATTTTTCTTATTAAATATGTTTTGGGATAAATAAATATTTTGATGTTAGAGAATGTTTAGGAGGTACATCCATGTGCATGTTGCAATATGCGTAAGATCATTAAATTAGAGGACTTTGTACATTTTGGAAAAATTGCTAATCTTAGCAATCAATAAAAGTGTCATTAACATAGTGAATTCCCCATTTATCGTGGAAAAATCCCCCATACTATGGTGATATCTCCTATACCATTATGAATGCACAATTATTTCTTTAACCAAATTAATGTATTTAATACATAATCTCATGGTGTGTAGTGACTTTCTAGATCATGAAAATCTACAATTTCTCTACTTTTATGTTTACTTCAACTCCTAGTTTGTGGGAGAGTCTATTTATATATTTTAATGATTAGATTTTATAAGCTCAATTCTTGATTCTATCTTTGAGAGTTGTGATATATTTTCTTATTTTTTTCTCATGTATCATGAGTATTGTAATAGTGGAGAGATATTAGAGTTCGTTTGGGATTATTATTGGATCTTTCAGATTTGACATCTTGTTGGGCCCCTTGCAGAAGGTACAAAAGGCTATGAATCAATATTTGTAAACCATTTTTTTAGCACTAAGTGTATGCTTGAATTTTAGTACAAAAACTTTCCCACAATTGTTTCCTCCAAGGTCTCTCGATTCTCAGTTTTATGATGTTTGAATTATCTTAGAGTGTATCTTATTTTCTAATTCATTTCATTATGTTTTTAGTCACATTATTTGAAAAATTCAAAACAAAAAAAATCTATTATTGATAGGTTAGTTAAGTAAAATCCTCATTGTTTATGGATCAAATGGAATTCCAAGCCAATTTAAATCACAAGGGCACTAATATTTTAAAATTCGGATTTAGGAGATATGATCATGCTATAAACCTAAAAAAACACTAAAAATGAAGAGAGTGGTCCTACTTTTATAAATTTTAAGGATGAAATTAAATTGTATTATAGCTCAAGTAGAAATAAGACAAGGTATGATTATGAAATTTATCATCATGATCAAATTTTTACTTAAATAATTTTCAATTGTTTTTGGCCACTTTTTGGTACCCATGTCCATATACATACCCATGAGGCGAGCTATCATAAAAAAAGAGATACTCTTAATGGAGTTGTTTAGATCCCAAATGTGAGATTCTACAAATAGATGTGAGATTTCTTGCAAGTATGTATCATAATGTGGTCAATCATATGGACATAATAAATAGGCACAATAAGCATTCATGGTCTATTGAAATGAGAGTAAGAGTCTCTATAGTTATTTTTGTAATATCCACAATGTAAAATTGACCTAGGGAACATCTAAATAGATGGATGCTCAACTAAATCTCTTGACAACTACACAACTATGGTCCTTGTAATGATAAGGGAACATCCCACACTCTATGTGATAATATTTCCTTAGAAATAGTAAGATAAATTAGTCAATAAAATTTCATTCTTGTCTAACCACTAATTTTTTTGCTAAGAATCACTTGGATCAAGAGCAAATTCATAGAGATAGGTCGGGAGATTCTACTAAGTGCAATTATTATTTACCTCTTTTCACCAAAACTCAATTTTTTGGTGATTCAATGTGACAACATAAGTGTTAATTATAACTGAAAAATATTGAACTACCCCAAAAAAATTCATTACGATACTTCATATTTAAAGTGATTACAAATATTGTAATCATGTGTTTATAGCTCTACAATAATTTTATATGATTTCAAAAAATGACAATAGCTATAATATGATGAAATTTTTTAATTCTACATGAGATATTATCTAAAGTATAAAAAAAATCTAAAATCCAAATTGTGGATAAAAAGGTTATGCTTAGTTGAAGTTCTCTTTAGGCAAGCACAAAAGTACATGTCTTATAGTTCTTGACATGGTATCTATTACTGACTACGTAAAATCATGGCACTAGTGTAAATAATTAGTCACTTGAATGGCACTATGTCATCAGCTAACATGGAATAAATTATATAAGTAGTTTAATTAACCGCGACTCCAAGATGGTCACTAAGTCATGATGTTGACATGTCTAATCTTAGGTACAAAATGCACTTGCTAGGGCAATAAAACATAGTTTCCATGGACTCCACTAAGGTTGGCTGGTTGAACTACACAAACACAAAAAGAAGGTGACTAAAATATGGAAAAGTGCCTTGGCAATGTAGGAAACAAGTGACTACTCCACCCTACGTACAACACAAGGCATATGTTAGTGCTATTACAAACATTGTGTAAGTACTTAAAAAAAATTAACATTTATTACTTTACTTTGAACTAAATATCATTCAATATAATTTAAATTAAAAAATTCTAACAAAAATCAACACAAAATCTTTAAGAGAATTTCTAACCACATTTCATAAACAGCCATTGAAAATTAAAGAACTAAAAATAATAACTTACAACTTTTGAGACAGAATTCAAATTTATCTTGTTTCCCTAATATCATTAAACTTTCACTCCACAATTATGAACCCTAAAACCCCTACATAAATCTCTTTCCTAGACATTCATTACAGAAAGAAGACCATTTACTTGAAATGAGCACAATCCACTAGAGGAGGTCCTGCCGAAATTCCTAAGGTTTACAGCTATTAGGTGAGGTTTCAGGCTTGTTTGGGAAGTGGCCATGGAAGATGTCCAGACTCGCAGTAGAATCTAAATTTTTGGAAGGCTTGAATGCCATCCATTGAAACATTGTAGCGGCTCAATGTTTCTCTCAGCTTTCTCCATTCTTCTCGCTCCTCCTCTTCATCCTTCGCCTTACTTTTGCTGTTATTTCTTGCTTTATGTGAAGCCTTCTGTTTCTCCTTCGCCTTACTCGTGCCCTTTTGCAGAGAGCTTTCTCCCTCCTCATCTTCTTCTTCACATGAAGCTGAAGCGTCTCTTAGCTGCTTTCCTCGTTCTTTTTCCTCTTTGAAAACTTTCTTGATGATCACTTTCAGCATATCCTCCACCTCCTCCCCCTCTTGCAAAACCTTTACTATCGCTGACTTCAGCGCGCCTTTAAGATCGCACTGCTCCATGTCTTTTCGCTTTCCTTTCTTGGACCTCTGAAGCCCTTTTATTTTTAAGGAATGCTCTCGTTTATTCTCTCTTTCTTGGCTTCTTTCTTCTTTCAGTACATTTCTTAGCACTTCCTTGAGAAAATCCTCTTCCTTTGTATCGTCCTCGCTGGAACTTGTTCTCATGCTCTTCTCGGGCAAGTTGCAACTTGTCTTCTCCCTGTCTGTCTTTTCTTTGCTGGCATTATTTCGTATAAAATTGTCTCTCTTCTTGTCAGCTGGCCACCTCTTATCGATATAATGGTCAACAATCTCTCTCAAGGAAGGCCCACTAATCTCCTCTATAACTTCCCGTTTCTGAATGTCACGTACCATAATGCACTTCCTTAAAACTCCAAGGTCGCTCCATTCCTGCATTAGTGCATATAAAGAATTTTGTTGTTTTTGGTTATCAGAACTAAAATTTGTGTACAAGGAAATAAATAAACTACCACTGTTTGTTCTAAGTGAACACCTTTGAGATAGGATTTTAAAAAATTAAGACGCTGCCTTACTTGTACAAGAGTTGTTATGAGGTGCTTCCAACGCCAGCAGACGAAAACCCATGCACTTAGTTCAACCTGCCATCCTGCCAGTCGCTTCACTTTGGGGTTTCTACACAAAATATTCCATGCTAGCCGATGGTACGCCAGCAAACATTTCCACTCTCGGGGATTTCGCGTGCGCGTGAATTCAGCATTAAAAAAGTAAAAAGCATTCTTTTCTCCTTCACTGTATTCAGGGAAGAGCATATCAGCAGTTATTGGGAGGGGATCCTGAAGCCATGGCCCACTCTCATTGTCGTTTCTCTCTTTCTGAACGCCACTATTCTGATTGTTCTCACCTGAATGCAACACGTCAAGGCATTATTATGGTGTTCCTACCTGGAATGCTAACTATTTTTCCTTCTTGATAAGTAAACATGATTCAGAAACTCATAGGAAACAGAGTTAATATAATATACCCAGCTCAGTAAACTTGAAACCTGCGAGGCTTTTGATTGATGGTTCCTTGTCGGTTGTCTCGGCTATCTCAATCTTTGTTTCTTCCATTCCCGAACCTTTTGCTAAAAATCAGTTTGAATTAAAATAGATTGTGAATTATGCGACCGTACATTGCACAAATCATCGCCTAAAATGCGCTGTATTTGAATTGAATGATCTATTCACCTGATTTCCCAATTGTTACTTGCCATTCCGTTTTTACAAATCCTTGTTGGGCAGTATCTGTTAGGAAAAGCAACGTTATTAAGTATAAAGGCCACATTAATTCATCACTACAGTCAGGTATAGATCCTAAATCTACTAGCTTTTGTTCAGCTTAAAAAGATTGCATCTGGAATATTTTCACCTGAAAAGTTGCGGGCTCTTTCTTGTTTAGCTCCAGATTCTGCCAGAGATTCCATTGCTTCTCCTCCAGCTACAACGACATTGTTGGAATAAAATATTAATTTCTACTAAATTAGTGATCTATGTGATGCAAAATTTCACATATATTACCCAAAATGCTAAATTGCCCATATTAAATTCATTGCTACAGGTAGGCAGAGAGCAACAATTTCCTATTTTCTGTTATAATTAAAAGCATTGCAACTGGACTATTTTCACCTGAATGCTGCACACATAACCTTGATGCAAGATTAAAATATAAAATGTGTTTAATCCCAATTGATAGAGTCAGAGAAAATCACCTAATTTAACTTTCCTTGCAATAAAAGTTCCCATTTGAAACTTTGGATTCACTTTTCTACCCCCATAAGCATTGAGCATTTCTGTATGTGCTGCTGGGACGGTAGACCCTTTCCTACTATCTGACATATCTAGCTGGCACTGTAAAAAATGCCCGAACTCTGAGTTACTGGGCTCGGGTAGGTCTAGTGGCAGCTGAATTATCTTCCTTAAATATTTGTCTGCTAAGTCCTCACTTGACTTATTTGGTTTGCTTTTCTTGTCCCCAAACTTTCTTATTATTGCCGTTTCAATCATGCTCTTATCCATGCCCAAAATAACGTTGATCTCGCAAGTAGCTAAAACCAGATGCACTGCTGACAATATCTGCCAGTTAAAAGTGCTACAGAAATTCAGAAAACCAGAGATTCAATATTTGATAATTATAACAATTGCAAATAGACGTGGTTTTTGAGGTTATACCTGCAGAATCACATCTTCTTGGCAACGATCGAGATCGTCGACGAAGACTACTATCCTGAGATCGTCCTCGAAAGCAGGGGGGGTCTTGGGAATCATTGTTCCTGGAACATAGTTATCATCCCAACTAAATGTAACGCAGCACCATAGAAAAGCAAACGCCTTCCACACCCAGGAGGGTCTATAATAGAGTTCAGCTTTCAAAAACTTGATATCAGAAATAACCTGCTGATGATAGCCAAGCTTTTGGCTGTGGTCTGGCAGACATATATAATCCACCACTTGAGAACTGATTGGTTTGATAAAAGGCATCACTGACTTCCCGATACCCCAAGCAGTTGCAATCATCGATGCTGGTAGACCTCCGTATTTGAATTTCTTTATAGTTTTATGTTGGGCTGTATCAAGTAGCAACCATACAATGGTACTGAACCAGATGGCCATCAACACTGCAAGAAAGCATGGGATGACCACTCCAAAGCAGATGCTGTTTCTATGGTTTCTCCAATTATATTTCCAACTAGTCCTTAGCTGATGCGCCACCGTCATTGTTGCCTCTAATTCTTTTGTGATTTCTACTGCTAGGCCTGCCCATGCCTCGGATTTATTCCTGTATTGCCAGGCATTATACCATACAGTCAAAATGGAAGGTATAGTCCCCTGCATCGAGTCTTCTTCTTCTTCATTTTCTTCAAACTGAATCTCAGCAGACCGAGAACAAATACGGAAAGTTAAAAATTGCATATAGATTAAGATGGAGTCATCATCTACTCAAGAAATTTATAGATATAAATGTTTGTAAGAAAATTTGTCAGTATATCCTCGTTGTAGGTCTAACATTCTACAATTAGTTCTCGGTCCTGCAGTTCGAGACATCGAAGCTCTCTTCAGTACCATTTCAAGTTTTTAATTCTGTAAAATAATTTTTGAACTGCAAAACAATATAAATTTGTAGCAATGTATAGGAAACTGTGGAATACAGATTATGGGCAGTCCGGTTTAAAAATTCAATTAGTAAGACAATTAATATAGGTCTGCATACCATATCGCGCCGATCCATGACGGCCAGTGACTTAAAAATTCCATGATATCTGGGTTGATAATTTCCTAAAAAACCATATAGAGGATCTCTCACCTGCAGCAATCCCTACATCATTGTACGGAGTAATTAGTAACCCCGTGCAAGTATAAGAGTGAGCAGAACTGTTTAGACAATACCTACTACAAATGGAAATGATTATAGTTAGAAATTATGAGAGTTACCATATATTAGAGGTTGTGATTATTATATAGATAAATTATTTAAGTTAATTATTAGCACCATACACGTAAGTAGAATTAATATATTAGAAATTGAGCATGCGTAATCTGTGTTAATTCTAACGGTTTTTTACAATAAGTACATTATAAAGAATTTAAGGGAAGATATATTAAAATGTATAATAATTGAGAATTTATTCATTAAAAATAAATGATAATCATTATAATAGTTTATATATAAAATGTTGTGTTACATTTCATTAAATTTCATGTCTTTATATTTGCAATTTGCATCCTCATTTATGTTTTACCTTATGTTAATAGTCTATAGAAGATTTAGTTTAATGGGTACATTAATTTTTTTTATTATCCAACTATATCCCTTGTTTTTTAAGGTCAATGAGCCCTAAACCACCTTTAGATCTTAGTTGAATGCAATGAGACCCAAAAGAAGCAATGAGTCTAGCACTACTATTCTACTTAGATGACAATTTAAAAAAAAAATTAAAAAGTATTCAATTCTTCATAATCTTTCTTGGACAACAGCAAATAGGACAAATTATATTATACATGGGTGGAAATGAGAATTTTATTAGTAATTTGAATCTTACTTGCTAAAGCTAAGAATTTTTTATCCAAGTTAAACAACTTATTTTTTAGTCTATTTAAGAACTAGGTCTATATTTCAAAAAGAGACATCCAAACCAAAAGGGATATTGAGATATCTAGTTATCACCCTATGTTTAATTTTTTCTCCACAATTTATGAATCCACTAAGGTATAGATCTATTCAAGACATCAAAAATTTAGTTTTATTATGAGCTCATTGAGAACAAAAAATAGAACAATACATATTTAGGATGTCCAAGATATTGTTTAATTCTTCTTCATTTTTTTCAAAAAAAATAATATCATCATCAATAAAGTGGAGTTAATAACCACTAAATTTTGATGAATAAATGTCTTAAATAAGATTCATCTTATTTTCATAATAAGATATTCTACGGAATTAGTTGTAAGCACATATAAAATGGGAGATGAATAAAATTAATTCCTTAATAGAATGTCATAACTCTAAGTATTCTAACATAAACTAATTAATACCCAGGTGAAGATTGGCCCTTTTGAAGAAAATTTAAACATGATTTTAGATTTTTTTCCTAAAACCCAACCAATATAGAATTTTAAGAATGAAGATCTAACAAATTCTATTATAGGATTTAACAAATTCAAACATAGAAGACTAGTGGGATTAACATTTATATTCAATTAAAATGATGGCTTTGGGTGGAAAGAGAGTGCGGGGGTTTGAAAATTCCTAAAGGGGAGGGTGATGGCAATGTCAATTTGACAGATGATGCTAAGAATTTTTGGTTCTTTGTTGGCTTGTGTCAATGTTTCAACCCATTAGGCAACAGGGAGAGGTTATTTTCATCTCTTCTTCACCCTACTTGAGTTGTTTTTGTCATTGTTATACTATGTGATTTCATGTTGGTTCTTCCTCCACCTATCTAATTTTGTTGCTTGAATCAATTGGGGAACTATTATGTTTGTGTGGATGTTTTATTTTCTCTTACCTATCCTAGGAGATACTTCGGTTGTTTACATGGGGTTTCTCTGGGAAGCGTGGTGGGAAATGCTATTGGGTTTTTGGCTCTGGTGTCTCTCTGTCAGGTCTTGGTTTCATCTATGGTGTTACCTTCTAAGGCTATTTGTAGAAAAATAGGGGAGAGAAAATAGAAAACACAAACCTAGATATTTATATTAATCAAAATATTGTTTTACAAAGCTTCATATCTTTCATAATAATGAACTTCACTACAAACTTCTAATTTCTTTACAACTCTTGAGAGCTACATCCTTGAGATTTATGCTACATAATTGCTACAAGTATAAAACCTAAAATCACATTTGATATAATTAAGCATAAACATAAAATAATATATTTTTAAACACCCAGGAAACGTGTGAAGGCTAGCAAAGGAGTTAATACAAAATTTCTTCAAATCTTTTCAAAATCTATCTTCAAAAGATTGTCTTTAATACTAAGATTTTTCTGTAGGTACGGATGCTGATATGGAGCATCTGAGGAGACAGGTTCAGTTGGAGAAATCAATAGAGTATTTGGGACTATACTTCCAACACTCCCCCTTAATCATAACCACAAATATTCTTCTCAAAAATTTCTGGAGCATCCATCTTCATTTCCAACTCTATAAATTTTAGAGCTTCTATCTTTAGATTTCATACATTGATTACAAAATGTTGCGGCATTTAACTATGATATTTTTTTACCCATTGACAACTTCAATTGAATTTTTATGACCTCATACAACTATTATTCTCCTAAGATCTTCTGATCCTTTTATGAACTCTTCTTTCTTACTTTTTCCCCTTTTTTTTGTAGAATGAAAATGAATTGAGAGTTGTAGCTCTTTCCATGTTCTTTTGACTAGTTTTACTGATGTTACGACATCAACAATATTATTTTTGTGTGTTACTGAAAAAAATCTATTCAATTGATTGTTGTCCTTTTTCTATCCCTATTTTATTCTCCTAAACATTCCCTCTTAATTTTGAGCCTTTCACCATTCAAAATTTCCAAATCTAAATTTCTAGAGCAATGTCTTTCCAAAGCAAAATTTTTGGAGCTATCATGTTTGCACCTATTAGTTTTCTTTCCTAGACCTGTTCAGATTTTTGATGCAATGCAACTTTCTATGTGGTGCACTTTATTGTTGCTGCAAATATTTTAGAGCACTAGAGCTCTACACTGTGTGCAATATCTTCTATTGATACTGATTCTTCTTCTCCTTCCTCTCGTGGTTGCAACCAAGTCTTCAAAATTTCTAGAATCTCTTTTTTCCATATCAACTCCAAGGTCTTCAAATATTTTCTCAAACATTTTCTTTGTTGATAACTTCAAACCATTTTTAGGTCTTCAAACCATTTTTCAACTTTTGTTTTGGATCCCTCAACCTACTATGACAGTCCTTCAAACCATTGATTTTTAAATCTTCAAAAATTTAATGTAGAAGTACACTCACAACTTGCATAATGTGTTACAACACAATGATCAAACCTCTCTTGTTTGCTATCTTTGATGACATATGAATTCTTATACTTGAACAATATTTTGATCATACCTTTGATCTTCTTCCAACTTGGTTCATAGACCCATCCACAATGCATTCTTATGCATCCTATCATTGATTCATTCTTCCAATCTTTGTTCAAACACATTTTCTCACAATGATTCTTTAATCCCCATATACTACAAGGATGTAAATTCCAACACGTATCCTTGGTATGACATTTCCTATGGAAATGTGTACACTCAACACTCTTCATTTCTTGAATGAATTTACTTGAACATGTACCATACTTCCCCTTACCTGTAACATACCTGAGACCTTCATACTTTGACCTCATAATTGGCAAGTGATTTTCTCTTTAGCTTCGGTAGGGTTTTTCTTCCCTTAGCTACACTGAGTGGACTTTCCTTAGTAGTGATTATTTCTTTCCGATGTGCTAGTAAACTTCAACCAAAAGAGACAAAGCCGCAACCTTTTGGTGGCTTCTGCTAATGCAATTTCTTCACATAACCCACAATCTACCTTCTCTTAAAATCTCCCATTCCTTTCAAAATACTACTTGAAAACACTCATTTTTGGTCTTTATCTTCAACAATTATTCTTTTCCTTTGACCAACTATGATTTCCTTTGTAGTCTTTCTCTAATATTTTGACACTTTTTGTCTTCAACTACAGTTGTTGCCTCCTAATTTATTAGGCTCACTTTCTTAGTGTCTTGCAATCTTATTTCACCTCTTTAGGGTGATAATCACCTCTTTTATTTGGTTTCCATGATTTCAACCAACAATATGACTAGGCTCTCAAGCAATGTTAGACACTTCCCTCTAGCAATCTTCTAACACCTTCAAACATTTTCATGATTTCTTTGACAACTTCTGGCTCAACCTTGACTTCTTCTCAAGCAATGTTAGCTTGAGACAAAACTTGCAGCAAACCTAGTGACTCTTTTCACTTTAGTGTGTGCTTCCAACCAGCCCTTCAAGCTTTCTTATCGAATTCTTTATTTATTTTTATCCTCTTTGCTTATAGCAACTTAAAACAATGATCTCCTTTTGTTTTGACTTGGAAAATTCATCCAACAACCTAAGCTACAAGTCTTGAATCCTCTTTTTTTTACAGTAATCTCCTCAAATTGCTCTCCCAAACACAATCAACTGGCTCTAAAAGCTCCTTGATCAATTGTGGCTTATTTAAACTCTTTTTTTAATTTTTCTCTATTCTTCTTTTTGTTCGCTTGGTGATAGTTTCACCATATCTTTTTAGCTGCTGCTAAATGTAGACTTTGGATGTGTCCACCTTAGATGATGCTCCACCTTTGGTCTCCTTTTCAACAACTTTGTAAATTCGGCTCTATCTTCTCTAGGTACGACCTCCATCATATTAACACCTTCTCTTCTAAATAATATCTCCTTTCAATAGCAACATATTTCCTATATGCCCAGTGAACTTGACCAACATGGCTCTGATACCATTTGTAGAAAAACGGGGGAGAGATAATAGAAAACACAAACCCAAATATTTATATTAATCCAAATATTGTTTTACAAAGCTTCAGCTCTTTCATAATCAACTTCATTACAAACTTCTAATTTCTTTACAACTCTTGAGAGCTACATTCTTGAGAGTTATGCTACATCATTGCTACATGTATAAAACCTAAAAGAACATTCGAGAGACTTAAGCATAAACATAAAATAATATATTTCTAAACATCCAAAAAATGTGTGAATGCCTACAAAGGAGTTAATACAAAATCTCTTCAAATATTTTCAAAATCTATCTTCAAAAGCTTGTCTTTAATACTAAGATTTGTCTATAGGTATAGATGCTGATATGTAGCATCTAAGGAGATAGGTTCAGCTAAAGAAATTAATAGAGTAGTTGGGATTATACTTCCAATACTATTGAGTTTCTCAAAGACCTCAATTTATCCCTTGTTGGGCATTTGGGGTTTGTTGTAGTCTTTTCTCAAATCAAGTATTTCTCTATTGTTGGCATATTTTCCCCTTGCTTGTGCTCTCTTTGTCGCATTTCCTTTGTTAAGCATTTTAGTTTCATAAACCTTGTTTCTCCATATGGCCTTTTCTATATTCTAGCTCTTCATTTGTTTTGCCTTTTTTTTGAGGTCAATGGTGCTTGTGAGGTGATCAATTTTATTTTCTTCTTCTTTCCCTTCTACTCAAGTGCCTTAGTTCCATGCATTCTTTCTTATGCATGTTGCATAGTTTCAGTTGTATACCTTTTGGTGGTCTCCAGAATGCATATTTTGGTGAACTTGTTCTTGCTTATTCGGATCCTATCCTTGTTCCCTTAGGAGCTCGAGATCTTTTGGAGGTGTCCTATGATAATGGATGTTCTTTGTAAGTTATTCTCTCCACATCCCTTAGACAGCTATTTTTTGTATCATTTGGTGTTCCCTATTGGGTGGTGGAGGGGGCTTTGACCTATTCTAAAGAAGCTAGTCTTTCACTTTGGTTCCTTCAAGTTTGGTGTGAATAAGGGTTACATGTGAACTACAAAGTTTATGTCTGGTATTTAGATTTTACAGCCCTAGAGGTTTTGGGGTTTGTGATTTTCTAGACTATTTTTTCTGAGACTATGGTTTTTTTAGCTTATATTGGGGCTATTTTGGAAGCTCTTTTGGAAAAGTTAAACTTGGTGTTTGAGGAAGCATTGTGGACATCTTTCCTAGAATACATACTCCATTTGTGGAAGGTTTGTTGATGATCTTCAAGGGTGTTGTGAACTCCTAGGTTTCATGCATTTTTTTTTCTAGACTACATTTTATGTTCATATTGAAGGCCCAAGTGTTTATCTTTTCCATGGTTGCTAATTTTACTCTCTTTGCGAGAGTGTTTTCTTTCTTATTTAATTTATAGATTGTATCTCCTATTGAAGTGGCGACCTCTCCTTTTGATGTGGAGACCTCTTCTATGTAAGTGGAGTCAATTTCTAAGAGTGTAGTAGGTTGCTAATGCTTCTTCAACAGGTTTTCTCCCTTGCAGCTACTAATGAGATGGAGGCCACTCCTATGGAGGTGGAGGTTGGGTATGTTGGAGAGTCATTGAGGTTGTGGAAAAGGTACTCTTGGAGACTTATCTTATAGAGGTGGAGAGGAAAGTTGGATGATGGAGACTCTCCACTCTTTTAGATTTATTAATGTTTATAGCTCAAAAATTTATTTCTCAAAGTGTCAAATTAGCTTTAGGATGGTTGTCTCAAGGAGCATTGATGGGCTCAAATTTTCTAAACATGTTAATGTGCTGGAAGTTTGGGTTTCAAGTCCCACTAAAACTTGCATGTATTGGTTTGATGTGTAAGTTATCTTGTTCACCCTTGGGGTGGTTACTGTGGAAGGATGATGTGTTGTTGCTTGGTGGATGGTCTATTGGCCTGTTGTGTTGGTAGTAAGGCATGTCTTTCTAGTGGTTTTGGTTTTAGGTCCCATTCAATCTTGCATGTAATGGTTTGAAGTTCAAGTAGTCTTATCCACCTTCGAGGTGGTTACAATTTTTATTGTTGTTTTACAACTTTGTGGGAGCCTTGTTGGCCTGTTCTATTGGCTATGAGGTTGTAGCATAGAAAAATGTATCTTTGAAAAATTTTATGCTCATTTAGGCCTTTCTTGTGGATCTTGGCCTAGTTTTCCTTGATTTAATATTGTAATGTGGTCAACACATTCACATTAGGTCTTGGGTCTTTGTGAATCATTAAGAACTTTATTATGCCTTGTAAAAGTGTTGTGAAGTGTTATAACACATTTTCACACTTTTCTACTACAATCTTATTATTATAATTCACTTAAATAACCTCTTTTTTTCATTTACCAAGTCTTATTTCAAAGTTTTGTAAAGTGTTGTAATAAACTTTCATGCTTTTCTACACTTGTCATCAATAATTTGACCCTTTCTTATGTTTAAATGACTCCTGTATACACTTACCGACCCTACTTAAGTGTATTTTTGAGAATAGTCCCATTAAACATCATTTAGTACAATTTAATTCCTAACACCCACTTAAAATGCTTAAGTGGGACCAAGTCGCCAACAGGGTTTTCTCTCTCATTTCACCCCCATTTACCCATTCAATCATTCAACCAAGCCTTCAAAGTATTTTCAAGTACATTGGAGCTATCCTTTGCATATCTTCAAATTTATATTCTAAGGGTTTGGTGAGTTGTAGCATTGCATGTTATTCATTCATCATTCTCTTTTCATTTCATTTTATTTTCAAGGGTTTAATTACAAAATTGGGGTTTGACCAAGGAAAACCCTTATTCACTAACCATTAACCCTTTTTCCCCTCTTTGCATGTGTTTTGTGGATCTTGTGTGCAAATTTATCAAAGTGCAAGGTGTGAAAAGTCATCAACAATTTGTCAAAGTCATTCAAAGTCATAAAAGCCCTAAAAGAAGCTTGGAGAACACCTACAAGTTAGATTCTACAAATTTGGATCTGGAAACCTGTCAGGAATAGAAGTGCATATTACAAACTATAAATTCTTGTTCTAAATTTCTCGAGATTCAGAAGTGAACTAAGTCGCCATTTATGGAAAATTAGTCCTTCTACTAGGCCTAAAAAGTGGTTTTTGTAGTTTTGAGTACCTAGTTCCCCGAAACCTATTTCGACAGAATTTCCCTGAAATAGGACTAAGTCACCTAGCTTGGTGTAAGTGTCTTAGTTGGCTTCAATAATGATTTTTGTAGGATTCTAGAGCTTCTCTCCATCACTTTCCATTTTTTAGGTGCACCTCTATAGTGTCATTAATTTCTATTATAGTTTGTGTGCATCTTTAGTTCATTTTTCATATAATAGTGTGTTTTCAAACTGGACCGTAAATTTTTGGCTCTCTAGGACTTTCTAGCTCTTCTAGGGTTTTTCACCTAAAAGGAGAAAGAAAGGGCCAAAGAATCTAGCTAGTTCACTCAAATTAAGATGTGTATGATGTTAATAATGTTAAATGATATTATATTATTGCATCTAAATGAAGAAATTGATTGATTATGAATGTAAAATCTAAGAATTATGACTTGTTTGAAAACACATTGTGTAATGCAACAATGAACTAGAAATGAATGCAAAACTTAACAAAACTAAAAAAAACTGAAAGTATTCACTTGGAATGTGGATGAAGACTGGAAATGACATTTTAAATGATGTTGATGCTAATTTTTAGGCCTGGAGGGACTCATTCACCATTCTGGGCGAATCAGTCATAGTTCTTCAAAACTGAACTGAAACTCGTTTCTAACAAAAGGGTACTAAAAAATGCAAAAAACTCAAAAATGACCCTGGAGTGGGACTCATTCTCTACTCATGGTGAATGAGTCCACTTTTGAATTTCTGGGCTTTGAAAAGTGAATCTAAAGCTTCCAATCTGCACTTTGACTTCCTATAGGTGTTTGTTTCCGAAACTCTGATTTCTGAACCTAAAAATGAGTTTTTGTTGATATTTTGACTTGTTGAATGAGGAGAAGACTTGAGAAACCTTTTAATTTGATTCTTAATGACTTCCAAGCTTTCAAGAGACCTAAATCTGCAAACACACAAGAGGAGAAAAAAATGTTGAATGTTAGAGCATGGGGGTTTGCCTAAGTCGAACCCCTTTTAGGTAATTAAACCAGAATGATGAAAGATTGGAATGAAACATGAAATGATGGAGTTTATTACCTTTCCATGATGTTTGATCTTGAAATTCTACAACAAAACATGGAGAATGTACCCTTGAAAGTCTGGAAATTGATGTCTTAATGCCTTAAAATGATAAAACCCTAAGTTGCTTGACTTGAAATGCAAGATTGGTGGATGAATAATGATGAGAGATAAGAGATTTATAAAATGAGATAAAATAATTATATTTATAGTAAATTTACCTATTTCATCCTTTAATACCTCATCACAGGCTGACATAAATCTCAAATTTCACTTTTTTCCCACCCAAAGGTCAAAATTGAGTCAAATGGGACTGATTCACCACACATGGAAAAAGGATCCCACTTGGATGGGACTAATTCACCATGCATGGAAAATGGGTCCCATAGGGGCCATTCTAACAACTAAGATACCAAGAGATAAGGAAATAAGGTTTAAATTGCAATTTTGTCAGGTATTTGATCAATTTAAGCCTCAGGATGCACAATGTGGGTTAATAAGGGCCTACTAGTGATGATGTAAATGTCAAATAGGGCTTGGGATACAGAATTCAATGTGAAAGTGTGATTAAATACACTTTACAATATTAAAATGAGGTCCACATAGCTTAGGAAGGCACAAGAACCAATGTGAATGTGGGGGACACATTACAACACTAGTTTATCATTAATTTAAATAAAACCTTCTAAATTGATGTAATAATGTTATTAAATACATTTTATAATGTTGAATTAGGGAGAAATGGATTCATTAAGTCTAGAAAAGCATGAAATTCCATTACAAGACTCTACAACACCTTTACAAGACATCAGTAAACACATGTTATTTGATTTACAAGGGTCCAAGAGCTAGTGTGGATGCATACAATGCCTCACAACACCTGAATCAAGGCCCCATTAAGTCAATTTATCATGAAATATTCCCATGTCAAGCAAGAGGTCCTTTTTTCTATGGCACATTAAGCCTCCACTTTAGTGAGAGGATGGACTTGCTTCAAACTCATACTAAAATAGACATTCAAGAGAGATCCAAATGTTCAGATGCAAATGACAAAGAATTACAAAGATCAAGAAGGCAGTCAAGCCCCCAAGATCCAAGATCCTAAGTCAAACCAACAAGATACACAATCATGCAATGGAAAGAAAGAGAAAGATGGAAATGAAAAGGTGGATCAACCTTCGATCATTTTTCCAACTAGTTGGTGATCACATCTAGGTTGTTTGTCCAAAAAGAAAATGCATAATCACTCTAGGGCAATGAAACTCTTGGTTGTCTGTCAGGTGAGAAATCCCAAAAGGTGAGAAACATATGCTAGTTGGTATGCACTCACAAAAACATTGGTGGCTATGGCGAAATTCATGCCACTAAATGAGATTCTTGCTCAACTGTATCAAAGTTATACTTCTTGATAACTTTAACAAGGCACCACAAAGGAAAATAATTTTTGAGCTCTATGAGGTAGGAAAAACTTCGTATGCTTGACACTCATAGACATTGTAAATGTAAGGTAGTGTAAGGATTGTTAAATGGATTTTTCTTAGTTCATGTAAGGTATCATCTTAGGGTGGAGGTGGAGGTTCGTGAGACATGTTGATCCCACAATAGTGGTTTACAATTTTTGGCCAAACTGGACACAAAAATATTTTTTTTTAACTAAATCTTCACTTTCGGGCACCTATAGCGGCTACACCGTGAGGAATTTGAAGATGATGCAAAATAGAGTTTTGTGAAATTTTGTTTGTAGATTCTAAATATATTTTTTTCTTTTTTTTTTTAATCATATTGCACTTCTTTTTCCATCTCCCTCAAAAACTAGTTTTTTTCAAAAAACAACATTTTTAAAAAGTTACGCTCATCGTGTAATGCATTAATTTTTTTCCATGAAGGATAAAATTTTAATTCTTTTGAGTTTAGATTTTTAACTCTAATATAGAGTGCTTCCACTTTGTTAGATAGTTTTTTATTGAACATTTTTTCTTTAATCAAGTTTTGAAGTCAAACCAATTACAATTCAGACATAGCATGACCGTATAATGCATAAATTTTTTTGTATGTATCAAAATTCAGTTTTATTTTTTTTGTTGGATCAAGGACTTAAATATCTAGTGCACTCATATTTTTAATTTTTTTTTTTTTAACAATCGTCTATTTTTCCACATGTGCAGAACAAAGAGTTTGATTTTCGGTGAAAAACCTACATTCACAAGAAATAAAAAATAAAGATAATAATAAAATTAAATTTATTTAAAATAATACTTTTTGGGAAGCTTATAATAATGACTACATACTTACAAAAAATTAATTTTAAATGAATTCATTTGATCCCCTAAAAGGTAAATCAAAAGTTGTTTTTCATCAGCATTTTGATAGGTGTAAAGGAGACTCCGTTATAGGTATGGTTTAAAACTAGCGGGGTTCTATCCAAGGGGGTTTGATCTAAGGTAGTTTGATCAAACCATTTTCAATTGGAATGATTTAAATGAAAATTTTAAAGGCTTAAATCATTATATTTTCTAAAAGTACATGATTTCAGCAAAAATTAGAATCTCCCCGAAATTGTAAACTAGTTTTGTGGGATACATTGTGCTTAGCATCTCCAAGAGAGGATGTGCCAAAAGGAATATCATGCTCTTGGAGCCTGGGAATAAAACCCAATGACTCTACCAAGAAAAGGACACATTGCAAGAAGAAAGAAATCACTCAATGAAATGTGAGTGGTGATGTATGCCCCCACTTTAAAGCAATTGTGAACACTAGTACTATGAGCAATTGATTTAAAGTAAGAGGATATGAGAGATTACTCAAAAATCCCTATTCTAAGTCATATGTTTTGGATAAGCTACGTTATGAATAAGGTCATATGTCACAAGCGATCCAACTTAAGGCACATCATCCACATCCCAAGCTTGCTCTTATATGTTCATGAAAGGTTAATAATTAGTCAATAGAGGCAAGGACAAGTGACATATGAGGATAAGGCTATCGAATCCCTTTCTCCCACTGAGTACAGGACAAAGGTGAGCAGAAACAATTGATGAAATGTAGGCGGGAGTGAAAATCAGTATTAATTAGAGGAATTAGGTGCCTCCACATAAGAAAGAATACCAAACTCCTTAAAATGTTGAATTTTACTACCCAAATCTGTACATTCTTTGGTGGAATGACCATGAACTCTATGATATTTGCAAAATGAAGTCTTGGAATAGCATTTCTTTCAAGTTCCAGGAGGGAGGGTGATCAAGTGAGCTTGGAGGAGTCTCAACAAAATACCCTCTTGATCAATGGTAGAAGGTGGGTTTGTGATTTTCATCAAAGACACATCTTTCTTAGTAGTAGATGCCATAATTACACAAGGCTCTTTAGATTGTGAGATTTTATTCATTCCATTATAGGAGGGTAGAAAATCTAATGTATTCAAATCATGAACACTTTGCAAGATGAGATGGACATTAAGCCAAGGTGTAGTTGTTTGTTTCATATTTTGTAAAGGATGATGTTCAAGACCACTAGTATTGAGGAGTTCAGGATGGACAATTGTTAAGGAGGATTTAGGAGTTTTTTGTGTGAGATTGTTGATGTTGAGTGAAGGTTTGTTGATCTTGATCAAATGAAAATAACCAAGACCATGGGTTGTTTTTTGTGTGATAAGATCAATAGGGTTACAGATACCTTGTTCATTAGCACCACATCCTTTTCCACTATATCCAAGTTATTTCATAAGTGCATAACCTTTTCCATAAATATTTTCAATTTCTTTTGGATCGGTTGGTTGTTCATTGTTGTGTGGTTTTCTTCTTTGTCTAAAGTAGTGGAGGCAGATGCTTTCGAAAGGTCTTTTGTACTGTGTGTTGACATGATGGTTGGTTGGTCTTGTTTCCAATTTTTCTTTTGTGTGAATATCTATTCGCCCACAAATGATGGTGTGAATTCTAAGGATCCCCAATCATCACCAAATAATTTAGACACTGATTCCTAATTATTATTTTTCACTTCAAGAGGGTCTATGTTGGATGTTGGAATCAATGTTTCCAGAGGGCTTGTAGCTCCTTTTTCAAGGTGCAAGCATCTTTCAGGCTCGAAATCTACTTCAACTTGATAAATGTTATTGTTATGGAAATATTTCATTATACGATGAAGGGTTGAAGGCACTACATTCATCTCATGAATCTGTGGTCTTCCTAAAAGAAGATTATACAAAAGGTCATAAGGAATGACATGAATAGGAGTTTACAAAGTAGCCACCCCAACTATAATAGGAAAAGTGATTACACCGAGTGGTTGCTTTGTTGTGTTATCAAATCCTCTAATAGATATGGAATCAGGTTTTATTTGTGACTTGTCAACATGTAATCTATCAAGGAGATTCACACTACATACATTAAGGGAAAAATCATTATCAATAAAGGTTCGCTTTATCCCTATCCAATTGTATTGAGAAATGATCGTGAAAGCTTAGTTTTGTTTTTGTAACTATAAAGGAGGGAGCTCATGTTGATGGAAAGTCATGTCTAGATTGGTTTGATTCATTTGATGGATTAAAGCTGCTACATCATTCAAAGTTGTACCAGAAGGAAATGCAATTTGTTTTAAGGCTATTTAAATAATAGTGTGGTAATTTGGTGAGTTATGAAGTAAATCCCAAAGGGAAATCTTTGCAGGAGTATTCTTTAATTGTTCAACAAGATCATACTCCTTTGTGTGTGGGAGGTAACGAAGAGCACTAGGCGGATTGGGTAAAGGTAAAGGGGGTGAGGTTGGTTGTGGTGGTTGCAGATTATTACGAGTGTTATATGTATGAGCAACAATATTATAACTCAGTTGTTGCGAAACATTAGTTTGAGGTGGTTAGAGGGTGAATTAAGGTTTATGTTGAGGGTTTTGTTTGTGTGAAGGTGGGTGGAGGGTAAACTTGAGTTTAGGTGAAATTTTATGTGAAGGGGGATAAAGGATGAGTTGAGGTTGAATAATGTTAACATCCCATAACAAATGAGAGTCATCATTGGTTGTGAAGGGAATGCTACCTTTGTCTTGGGTCATAATATCCTCCCTAGAGGGAGAGTTCTTAGGAGAACAACAAACCACATGTTTGTGATGATTAATGTTCGGTTCATCCAAAAGAACTTCATTGCAACTAAGGGAGTTGTTAATGGTTGAATGTGTTTGATAATTGATAGTGGGGAGATTAGGGGAATATTCTATTTGATTATTGGTTTTTTCTAAGGTCTCATTCTCTTGTTCCATATTATCTATCCTACAAAGAGAGCTTGTAACATGTTCATCCAAGTTTGAGGCTTGTAAAGTAGCTTCATCACAAGTAGGAGAGGCATCAAGAGAAGGACCATTATGATTTTCAAATAGGTTTTCCCAAATGGGAGGAGCATTAGGGAAGGGAGGATCGAGGGTTTCATGATTCTTAATAGGGATATCTTCTAACACCAGCCCATCCTCTTTACATCAAGGAGGGATATTAGGAGATGGAAAATATTGATTGTCATGACCATGGAGATTAGGTAAGGTGACTTGTAGGAATGTGTCTATGATTTCATGTTCTTGTTGTCTAACATCGTCCAAAGGGGAATGAGGAGATGGACCATCATGGCCCACAAGGCTTGTAACTTTCTTCACCAAGATACCTTCGTCACTAATAGGAGAGGTATCGGAAGAAAAAAAAATATGTGTGTTATGATTATCTACACCTCCATTCACACCAATGGGTTATGTAATGTTTTGGTCAAAGATATGTTCTTCATAGTTGTAATCAAAATCAAACTCATAAGATGGGATGTTATGCTTATAAGATACATGTTTAATCAAATCAAAGGTACATTTAAAGAACATGAAATGAAAAAGTAAATAAAGTCCAATGCAATTTTCAGATGTAAAACAAAGTAATTTGTTTATAATGTTATGCAATAAACTAAAAAATGGAATGTTGGAAATGCAAATGTGAAATGATAGAATGCATAAAATGAGCTATTTTAGGCTAGATTTGATGAAATGCATGATACAGAAATGCAACCAACTAATATAGGCATGAAATGGCACCAAACAGAAGCCTAAAAATAGGGTTTTCAGTTTTGTAAAGCGTTGTTTCAGAGGTAAGAAGGGACTGATTCGCCCAAGGTGGCGAATGAGTCCCAATATGGATATTTTCAAAAAAATTAGAGATTTTTGAGCGATTCTGATGTTATCTAGGTGCTATGATGCAGACCTAAGTGAAAATTGCAAATTTTTAAAGAATTTAAATGGATTTAAATGCTAACAATGCAACCTAAATGCACTTTTTTATGAATGCAAAATTTGAAACCTAACATGCAAATGAATTCATGCAAACTCTAATGCAAGATCAATGAAAGCTAGATGTATGATGGACTCCAAAATTAGACAAGAAAGTGTTCTAAAAAGAATGTTCACCAAAATGAATTGTATATTTTTGGCTTTCTAGGACTTTCTAGCTCTTCTATGGTTTTTCACCTAAAAGGAGAAAGAAAGGGCCAAAGAATCTAGCTAGTTCATTCAAGTTAGGATGTGTATGATGTTACTAATGTTAAATGAGATGATATGATTGCATATAATCTAAGAAATTGATTGATTATGAATGCAAAATCCCAAAATTATGACTTGTTTGAAAAGACATTGTGTAATGCAACAATGAACTAGAAATGAATGCAAAACTTAACAAAACTGGACTAAACTAAAAGTGTGCACCTGGAATGTGGATGAAGACTGGAAATGACATTTGAAATGCTGCTAATGCTGATTTTTAGGCATGGAGGGACTCATTCGCCATTCTGGGTGAATGAGTCCCAGTTCTGGAAAATTGAACCGAAACCCATTTCTAACAAAAGGGTACTCAAAAATGCAAAAAACTCAAAAATGGCCCTGGAGTGGGACTCATTCGCCACTCATGGTGAATGAATCCACTTTTGAATTTCTAGATTTTCAAAAGTGGAATCTAAAGCTTCTAATTTCCACAAAATACTTGCACACAATAAGCCTAATAGTATTATCAAAGAGATTGATACAAGAGTTGAATTCAATGTATAATGTGACCTTGCTTTTATAGGCAAGGTGGGGAACGTAGTCAAGTTAAACATAATGGTTGACTAACCCTTCAATGATGGAACACTTGTTAACTCACATGAGAAGTGTTTTGTGAGTGGCAAGTGACCATGCAAGAGGTGTCTCACAGAGTGAGGACACTTGTCTCAACCACATTAGGTGAGATAAAATTAACTAGTTATCTAATAACACTATTTACACTAACAAATGGATCTCAAGTGTTGTTTGGGCTTCCCTATTCTTATGTGTACATTAAATAATTGGATGGAGGCTGAATTATCTAATTGAACCAACAATTTGATTGTGTTATATATGCTTCAATTTGAAACATTATTGGAAGATGAATAGTCTTGTGCAAATGTGATGCTTAAGATGGAAAATCTATTATGTTAGCTAAAATTATAAGTAATACAATATTCCAAAATTTATTAGACAAATTTGTGATGAAATTTAAATTTTTAGGACTGAAATTTTGAAGACATATATGGTCAAAACTTTGTATATGATATAATTTAGAAAATAATCTAGAACTAATACTATTATCACTTTAAGTAACAATGTTTTCCTCTTTTTGAAAGTATGGATCTAAAAACTTACAATCACTCTTACCATTCTCTTTCCTCTACCAAAAATAAAAATTAAAAAAAAGTACTCTTCTCACTATTAATTTTAGTGCATTTTTTTATAAGGTTGTAATAAATTTAATGCAATTAAGTAATGATTGTATGTTTATTTTGGATGTTACATAATGAATGATTCCATCCTTTAGTGTTTAGTTTATTCATTATGTTTATGATGTCACTCTTAAAAGGTCCATTTTATAAGTAATTGTCTCCTAATGAAAATTGTTGATGGTGTTTTTATGCACTTTTCAACACAAGCAGTGCGTAGGTGCACTACCTCTCTTGAAAGACAATCTCCCACAATCAAGTTGTAGAACACTATCCCAAGGTCTCTCGGGTGTCAGGTCATGACAGTGCTTAGATACCTCAGTAGTTTGATGTGATTTGCTGGAATCACAAGGCGGTCTTACAGAAATACGAAGTATGGGCATAAAACATGAAGTTGGATCTTCGGAAAGGAGTTTTTAATATGTAAGCAGTTATGTCTCGGCTGTAGGTTCAAACAGCAGTCTCAAACTCCGTCTAGTTGTTAGATTTTGCTTTATAATGTGCAATGAACCTTGGTATTGTTCAGTTTCTAAAGAAAGTAAAAAAGAGCGAAGGGGAAGAAAAGTTCCTAAGCCTAAAGCTTGCTGCGAACAGTGATAATGGAGTCCCTGCAATGGACAATTCCTTCAAAACAATATCCCACTTAACCAGGGATTTCACAGTATCATGGAAATTGTGCAATCTTCTAAGGGCTGCAGATTTTTATCCTTCATCCACCACATACATGCATGAATTAAAGATAAGTGTTTGGGGCAGCTTAAATCAGGTCCAGGCTAACTTTGCAAAGCTATTTACCTTCAGCAAACAGCAAAAAGTATGGACTAAGGGATCATCAACAAAGCAGAAATTTTCATGGACAGCCAACAGCATTCCTAAGATTATCCAAATAACATGAACAGCTAACTAAACAGCAAAGAGATCTAAGCTAACATCTAATATTGGAGAAGTGAATCAATAGACATGAGAGAAAACAAAGAAATGCACCAAGTCAATGCTATTTCTCATAAATTTCAGCAGCATGCCTTTACAACAACTCAACTCTCTCTTTGCAAATGAGAGGAGTGCTCTATTTATAGTTTTTCAAAAGTCAAATGAATGGCCAAGATTCATTTCATTTGTGTGGCCACGATTCATTACAAAATAGGGTTTCACCTACCCCCAAATAGATTTACAATTAAAAAACATCTTTTGTCTTTTCCCTATTTCGTCATCTAGTGGATGACACTATTTGCATTTCGTCCTGTAGCTGATTGCTGTTTCTTTGGCTGTAGCTACCTTTCTGGGAGGTCTTCTTCCTTGGCTGGGCTGTTTGGTTGCTCCTCGGAGGCTGCGTGTTCAATATACTTGAGGATTACGGCCTGGAGCTTGTCTACCTCGAGGACCTCGCATCTCAACGCCTGGTAGCTCCATTCCTTGGCATTCTCTTCCAGCCGCTTCCAATCCTCATCATACTTTGAGCCCTGATCTCTGAAGAGCTCTGATCTATCGAAGGCACGGGCAGCGAAACTCAAGAAGTCCGTTGTGATATCCCCGGCTGTCCCGTCCTTCATCCTTTCCTCAAAATATGACCTAACCTTCTCTGCATCCAACTGCACCGTGGGCATATCATGGCCTGTTACCATCTTGAGGTACTCGGCGCATTCCGCTCGGATTTCCTTGATCCATGCAATATCTGGATCCACCCTGCCCTGGATCTGCTCCATCCTCTCTTTACGGTTGATGAGATCTCTGCGCCATATGTCAACCAACCAGTGATCCTCCTTCCTCAATTCTAGCCTCTCTTCCCACGTGCTTTCTGGCATTTGAAGGATGGCCTCAACCTTCGGGAAGGTAGAGTCGTAGATCGCAGGGAAGCTGGTGCAGAGCTTCTTCGTGCTTTCCAAGGACCGAACTAAGTCCAGGAACTTGTTGATTATCTGCACAGCCAAGCCGATCCCTATGTTTCCGACCTTAGCAACCTGCTGGAACCAGTCCTCCGTGGTCTTCTCTAAGTTTTTCCTTCTTTCCAGCTTATCTATCTGCTCCTTGGAGAGTAGCTGTGGCGTGGCCGTCGAGGTAGTGGGGAGGTCGTCTATTGAAGACCACTGCTGGATGTAGTCAGTTAGGGCAGCAACCTGCGCCTTAAGCTCGTCCTTGGTAACCTTGTCTTGTTTAATCAGGTGCACTACCGTGGCCACCGACTCCTCCAGATGTTCGACCTTTTGTTCCCTGGTTGCTGTCCCTAAGTTGACCGTGGAGATATTGTAGCTTACTCCGGCTTGGCCAACAGTTGGCGTCGCTATTTGTGCAGCCCGGGAGCCAGAAGCGTCCATGGTTATCCTGGAACGGACCTTAGGCTTCTTCTCCTTCTTTGTTGTGGCTAGAGATCGAGCCAAGATGGCTTCCAACCTCGACCTTGGGTCGCTCAGGACAGGAGTAGCCTTTTCAAGTTGTTTTTCCAGCCAGTCGGGCATGGCGGATTTATCCTCGGGTGTACCATGGCTGCCTTCACCCGTCTCAGCCAGAGGCAAGACCTCTGCTTCCTTTTGCCTTTCAAGCTCTTCTTTTTCCCTGGCAACATCCTCCTCCTCGTCGGAGTCTGGATAAAGTACGAGGTGTTTAATGGGTGCCTCGGTGGTCAGTACCTGAATGGGATCCTGTTCTTTGGCTGCCCCTTCTCCTTTCTTCTCTTCAGCGGCCTCGGGTTCTGGACTCTTCACCATGTGGGTCTCAGCCTCAATGATATCCCTTTTTGACTGCCCTTCTTGCGGCTGCCCTTGCTCACCACGCAGCGACTGTTCTGTTTCCTCCCCAACATTTTTAGGCTGCTGAGCCAACTCTTCTTCCTCGTCCTCAGAGAAGACCCGAATAACTTCCTTGGCATCCGAGCCATCCTCTCCGTCCCCGCCCTCAGAAGAGCCTGTCTCTTCTTCCTCGTAGGCCACCTTGTCGATGGTTCTACGCCCAAATTCAGGTTGCTCATAATAATCATCGGCCTCCTCTTCGACAGGCTTGGAAGCCTCCCGTTCCAGTTCATCCATCTCCTTGGAAATCTGCATTGTGGCCTCCATGGCCGGCGGACCTGTTGGTGGTTGCGAAGGCTGAGATGTTGCAAGGGCCTGGGCCAGGGCTGCTTGGAGAGCGGGGTCCATTAGGAGTTGCGAGAGCTCAGGAGGAAGACCCTGCAGGTGCCGTGTAAAGGCCTCGGGCACGCTAGAAAGGGGGAGAGGCGATGGTATTGTTGCCAGAGGCAGGGAGGTGATGGGGGACATGGGGGCAGCAGAGGAAGGGGACGTAGTCATGCTCGAGGAAGAGTCGATATTGATTATGGACCCGGCCGGGGGCGAAGAAGCAAGGTGGACAGAAATGTCCACCGCCGGTGGAGATGAGGCGATTGCGGCCTGAGAGGCGGGCAGCGCACCAGTTGAGGGAGGAAGGAGCAAGGGGGGCTGCGTCTCTGTTATAGTCATTGTCTGCTTGAGTCTTTTGGGGGATGAACCTCCCGTGCCCCTTGCTATTTGCTCTTTGGGGTCCGCAGACTGTGCCGTTTCTGCTTCTTTCCTCTTCTGGGACCTGGTGATAGGGGGAGACTTGGAAGTCTCACCAGCTGATGGGGAGGCGGCAACGTCCTCCGTGGCGCTTGGCTCACTTTTGAGAGCTTCATATGTTAGGGTCACCCCCTGTCGTTTCAATTGTGCCACCTGCCCATCAACCCACTCTTTTGTGCGAGCTATGATTGGCTGCGTGATGGTATCTAGGTCCTCGACCTCTTGCTCGTCCCAGTCGATGGAGGGGATTGCCAGGTTGGCAACCGCAGGGTACCTCGGGTGCACAAGGGTGGATTCATCCTCCTCAAGCTGATCAGGTACTGGAAATAGCTGCACCCTCTTCAAAAATTGTATTGTCATCCGCATGTAGTGTCTCTTGCGAACCTCCTTATCATCCCCACAATCCGCCCAGAAATCTTCAACATGGTACTGGTGGGCGTATGCCGGCCCTAGCGCCTTCCTGACGTGGCCGTGGGGGTCCATTCGTGGGCGAGCCGTGTACCATTCAAAGTTATACTCTTTGAGTTCCTTTTCTGAGTTGCCGGCGCATTGAGATGTTTGTAATCGATAGAGGCCTCGGCCGAGGGTCATGGGATAAGGGATCCCTGCTACGTGTTTCTGGCTGAAGACTGCTTGAATATGTTGGAGCTGCCGGGAAAGCTCCAGGAGGATGATCCGGTCGTTCGGGTATCTTGGCAGCCTGTTCGGCCGTTCCGTGAATCCCTGGGCACGGATGTAGGTGAACTTAGGGAACTGAATGTGTAAGAAGGCATACTCCTTCAGGAGTGCCCTGGCGCTGTGAGACACCCTTCTTTCGAAGTCCCCGGCGATCAATCTAATGATGTGGCCTATGAAGGCATCATTGACCCGGCAGTACTCCTTCTTGAAGTGGCGGTATTGTAGCTGAGGATACCGGTCAAAAGGCTTGAGCCCTCGTTTGTGATCCCCCTCCGGCGCTGTGAAGAGTCCACTATACTGTCTCTGACCTGCCAAGGAGTACACCAGGTACGAGGTCATGTAGAACTTGTTACTTTTCTTGACATTCACGAACTGCTCGTGGAAGCAGTTGCTGATAATACTCCCCCAGTCGAACGAGCTCTTGGTCTTCACGTCCTCGCCTCCCCGTATGATTTGCTCAATATAGTAAGCCATCCACTCCTGGAAGTAGGCGGCTGCTGGGAGGCCCATGACCCTGCTTAGCATGGTTACCAGGTCATGATAATCCTCGTGAAAATCGCTGCGGAACAGCTCTTGGGGGACCTTTGCTGCGCTGCCCCGTTTTTCCTTCAACCAGTAAATATTGATTGACTTCTTGATGCCCAATGGATTGGCATCCCACGCTGCCTGACATTGCTCTAAAGTAGGGACGTGCATATGTGGGAATGTAGGAATGTGGAATGTTTTTGTAATTCCTTCCGGAGACATGTCGGCAAGGATATTCCCTTCTTTGTCCACGATCGTTCGCGTGTCCGTCTGGTAGGCTTCTCGGCAAGCCATTACTAGCTCAGGTGCTATAAGAGAGGGAGGGAAGCCGACAGCTTTGGCAATTCCACTTTGGCGTATCAGTCGGGCATTCTTTGTTCTAGGGTCGACCTTGACCCTCTGGATGAACTCATCTATGTCCACCTGGCCTATATTGGTGTCCGAGATCTCTTTCCAGTCAGTCGAGACCTTTGACTGGATCGGCTCACCTTGGAATTGAAACTTCATTTGGTCTTTGTCGTCTTTCCCATGAGCAGCCCTTCCAAATTTCTTACCCTTGTCCTTTTCGGTAGAGGCCCCTAAAGTTCCTACGGCCGATTCCATATATCCTGTAAGCAAACGGCGAAGTCAGCACAAGAAAACACCAAAAACGTTAATGTTAGTCCATTTTGTGAGCATATTATATGACTAACCATTCAAATGCATCATAAACTTAATTCTCAGACGATACCGATTTCACTTTAGGGCAATTGAGAGATCCGGGCCCGGAGGCCCGGACTTCCCTGGCAGGAATGCTGCCAGGAAGGTCAAACACGCATGAAAGCTCCCGGATACCCCTGCTGGCCAAATTTCGATGTTCTAAGAGACCCAAGATGAAGAATGGTATGATTTAGGACATGGGTCGAAGTCAGATTTTCAATTTGGATTGATTTGGGTCGATTTGGGGAACTCCGGGGGTTTCAGGCCGGAAGGCAGTCAGGCGAAGGAAGCCGGCGGCGGCGGACACCAGACGGAAGTCCGAAGGCGGAAGCCCAGATGCCAGAAGCCGGGAAGGAAAAGGTCGGTCGTTCCGGTTTGGTTTCACAGTTTATACCGGATGGTATTCGGGGCACCGGGACCCGGAGGCCGGGAGGCTGCTAGCTGACGGCCGCTGTGTGATTTTGATCGTTTCGAACGGCAGCGGCGAGAAGACTATCGGGGCCCGAAAGACGGGACGCCATGAGGAATAGGCCGCAACACTTACTTGTCGATGATTTGCACAGCGGCGGCGAAAAGGCAACCGGGGCCCGAGACACGGGGCGCCATTGGTGGACGACCGTCGGGGATCCCTATGAACGCGGGTGCGACAGCGGCGGTGAAGGATGGACCGGGATCCAGAAGGCGGGTCGACGCGGCCCGACGACTGCCGCAAGACGCTTGCTATGGTTAAAACGGCGGCGGCGGATGACATCCCGGAGTCCGGGCGTCGGAGTCAGTGTGGTTCCGCTGCAGCAATGGGCGAATTGTCACTGAGTTCCGGATCGAATCTGGACGCACATTCGGCGAACCGAGGACGCTGAAATGTGGGATGGCCAAGACAACCATGCTAACACTAAAAATTCAAATGACGGAACCCGGGAGGGCCGGCCCTATGCTGACCTCCGCCGGCGGGGTTAATGGCTCGGATCCTGACGGCGACGGAAGGTCTCGGGCCTCGAGGCGTTCTTCGCCCTGTGCGAAGAACAGCCGTGACATGGACAAGTCCCGGGAGACGAAAATAGCGATTCCGACGGGGCCGCAGAAATTTAAGGACATGGGTTTGGTGCGCCACGCAGAGAGCGTTCATGTTATACAATTTAATTTGGTTGCTTAATTTATTTAAATCTTCAAACTGATCAAAAATAACGGGAGAGAAAACGAGGATGGCCTACCTCCAACTCACTAAGCGGGATGACGATGGGATCCACTGGCAGAGTTGATGGGGCGATGCTGGGGTCGATGATCGCGATGGTGCAGTTTGCAGTGGGCTCCAATTCGGTCGCTGCTCCAATCCGCTAAAACTCGCAAGTTAAAATGACAGTGGCGGGCCTCAGTTTATATACCCCCCCGGTCATTAATGGTGCATTTAATGCCTCGTACGTTCGTGCCAAAAGTCGGTGAGATTCAAATTCGAGTCGGCGGCGGCGACGAGGGCTTCGGGATCCGGCGGGCGGGAGGCTGCTCAACAACGGTCGCCGCATGAATTTTGGTGACTTCGGACGGTGGCGGCGACGGAACTGCCGGGACCCGATGGGCGGGAGGTGAGTGAGGAGTTCGCCGCTGTTAGGTTTTGCACTTTGTTTGAATGGCGGCGGCGAAATGGACCACGGGACCCGGAGGGCGGGCGGCCGACGGGTGATGGTCGTCGCGGACGGCAATCATGGGATGGAAGTCCGGGAGTAGAATTCTGGCTCCCGGAGCCCGAAGGAGCAGGGGCCGGCCGGGAAACCCTCGAATAGCCACTTCATCACCAACCCAAGCATGGTTCCCGAGGGCTGAAAGATGCTCGAAACGTCAAGAAATGCAGGAGGAAACCTGAAAGGAAATTGAGGCCCGGCCCGAGGCGCAGGTCACCAGCCCGGACGGGCCCAAGGAACCACAAGGCCTCGTGAGGGCACCCAAATTAAAGGGGAAACCAATGGCCATCTTTTAGGATGAAACTCTAGGTAATACCCCACTCATGCAAAACGCTAAAAAGAGGGGCACGTTAGAAAACGTAAGTGCCTCCCTTATTGCATCTGACACAAGGCCCTGCTCCGGCCTGAGGCGGTAGCCGGTAAGCACAACAAAAATCATGGTTACAATTCTATTGAAAGATCATATTTGAATATGTGATCCAATGTAGGATAAATGAACGTTGAAAGAGAAAATTGATCTAGAGCATTAGAGATTGAAGTAGACTATTAGATAATTGTCACCGTAGATATAAAATATGATAAATTTGTAAGAAAACAATATATTTATGACAAGACTAAATTGAATATATATATATACCTTTTTCTTCTATAATATAATTAACTTATTATTTACAATTAAGACAATATTATACATATCACGTAATTTTAAAATATATATTATTTAATACATAAATAATGGAACACCCTTATCTCCTTTTTAAATTCAAAAAGTTTAAAACTACTTTTAAACTATATTTATGTCTCACTTTAAAATTTAAGCTAGAGCGCAAACTATAAATGTTACCATAGATAAAGGAGTCTTATCTGTGAATGTAGGGTCTGCGTCTACCTTTGATGTGAAGTTTTTTCCGTAACCAAATACTAGTTTAATATACATTCCAATCTTCTGAATGATAGTGTACTTTGGTTCATCCCACTTTTTAGCACCTGACCGTCTTAATACTGCTCTAGATTCTCTCTCTATGCTTTCTGTTGTCTGTAAGCTCTCTAAAGCATGCGCTATTTTCCTACGCCTGGCTTCCCCTTTTGCAGACAATCTGGATTCGCTTGCTCCAGGAAAAAAATCTTTTTGAAATGAGTTTGTGAATGCTAACTGAGCCGATGTCTTTATAAGAATGCACTCTGTCTGGAAGCACAACCCAGATTAAAACCAGATCTAATAATGTTTAGTAACTGTGCTAAAATATTTAGTAAGGTTGACTACCTGAAGCATAACGCTAGACTTTCCCATTCCCCATTCTCCCGAGATTCCCACATTAATGGGAGATTTCACAAAAGGATTCAAAAATAATGCAGCCAGACCATTGGCAAAGTCACTTCGCCCTGTTCAATGTTATAACAGAAAATGTTAGAAATATCGCCAATGAATTAGTGTTTGTCTTCTATTAGAAAGCTAGATAATTACACCTACCAAGATTATCCCGCAAAGCTGATTTGTCGGTTAGCTGTACCAAATCAATATTGCCAATTCGCTCGCCAATTCGCTCGAGAACTGTCAAAATAACATAATTTATTCAGAGCTCCACGCGTCATTTGCTTGCCGAGGAAAAGACACAAAAGAAAAAGTATAATCAAGCATACCATCTTCGACATTTTTTTGTGCTTCTGGTGACAGACCAGCTATCCATTTCTTACTACGAACGAGAGCCATGTTTGCTCCCCTAGTGACGAGCTCCCACGTCATATCTACATTGCCTAATCTTGCCGCCAACCTAAGCAAATTCTCCGCACCTAGTGTTGCCAGTATTCTACTTTTTTCTTTGTGGAGATATTTCTTGAGCGTAGATTTGGAGCTTAAACTTTTTTCTGCGGAACCGATCCCAACAGGGGAAGCAAACAAAAGCAGGCTTCTGTGTTTGTCGGACTCGAATTTGTCCAAAAGCAATTTAGCTATTGCCACAGCATCATCACCATTTTCTGCTTGAGCGGCATAATGCAGAGCTGTTTTGCCATCGCAATCACGTTCTTCTAACGGATGGGCTCCCTCATCGAGAAGCTTTCTAACAATTTCCTTGTACCCTCCATTTGCTGCTTTATGCAGTGGCGTTTGACCCAACGCGTCTGGTGCCCTAACATATTCCTTGCGCTTTTGTTCTGAAATCGCTCTCTTTGAAAGAAGCTTTTCTACCATTTTTAAGTTACCTCTCTCAGCAGCCACGTGCAAAGGCGTTGTTAGGCTGTCATCTTTAAGAAAAATATGATTTGTACCTTGTTTTGTAAAAATGAACTCGTCTAAGACCTCGCTCTTGTCATGAGCTCCAGCGACTGCATAATAAATAGCACTTTGGCCATCACGATCCTTGATATCTATGTTTGGGATTCGTTCTAAAAGCTCACGGCAAAGCGATTTGTGACCAAGGAAAGCTGCGACATGAAGCACGTTTCTGCCGTATTTATCACGCGCTGTTGCTCTCTCCACATTTGTGCCTGGTTCATTGCCACTATGCAGTAGTCCTAAAATAATATCCGTTGCAACCTTGTCACTTTCGCCCTCGGCAGCGTAATGGAATGTTGTCTTTCCTTCATCGTCTGGGTCAAGAGGATCGGCTCCTTCATTCAGCAGTTTCTGAACAAGTTCCACATAGCCCATTCGCGAAGACTCACGCAGGTATGATGAGAGGTGCAGTTTCTTAAAATAAAATTGTGGCTGGATGGACAGTGACAGCAGCCACACCACCATTCTCACATTGTTGTCTTGACACTCAACAGCAAAATGCAAAGGCGTCTTTCCATTCTTGTCCTTGGCATCCAACAAGTGACCGCTACCTTCAACATTGACTTCTGCTTTCGTTGAAATCAGAACACGAACAACCTCTTCATTTTGCTGCTTGCGCAGAAGTGCATAGTGTAGTGGAGTCTGACCATTCTCATCCATGGAAGTCACGCTAGCGTTGTGTTGAAGGAGGAGTCTACACATACTCGCGTGACCACAAAAAGCGGCTCTGTGTAGAGGAGTCCTCTTTTTATGGTCAACTGAGTTTGCAAGGCTTTCTTTTGTAAGCAGCTTTCTTGCAATTTTAAGTCCCTTGGATGCATCATCCAGATTTGCTGCATGGTGCAATGCTGTTTTTCCTCTTGCATCGTCTGTTTCGGAGGGCTGTACCCGACTGTCTAGGAGCCTTCCTACCAAATATACATCTCCTTTCTTTGCCGCTTGAACAAGAATGGTGTTTAGAATATCATACTTGCCGTTATGGCTGAATGTTCCGAACCCTCGGTCACGTAAAATCTCATTGAACCGGTTGCAATCGCCCTTGGCCTCTGTTGCCGCTCCTTCTACGACCGTCCATAAACCATTGGTGCCATAAAAGGTTCCTCTTAAGAGCTCATGGGCGTAGGCAATTAGGGATGCGGGAAATGCGCTATCGTCCATCCTCTTTCTCTCTGCTAGTGAATCAGGATGCATCACCGAGCTATCATGGATTTTGCAGCACTCTGTTACAATCGTGACAGCCATGGCGTCTGCCGCAACATACCAGACTGTATCAGCAACTGCCTCCCAAGTCAATTCCTCGCTTGTGTTGAAACCAAGCTCTCGAAACCTCTCCAAATCCTCCGTCAACCCCATTTCTTCCAAACAGTCACCGCCGAAGTCCGAGAGCTCTGCCAAGAATAACGCCTTTGATAAAATATCGTTTTTACATGTCATGGCTTTCACAGACTTCAGAATGTTGATCGTCAGGGCTCTCATGGAAGCATAACCTGAAACTAAACCCCTGAGCAAGAAGATACATTTTCTGTCACTTTGATCAATGTTAAAACCAATCTTCCTTGTCACACTTAAGATATAGGCTATCTTTGTAACAAGTAATTCTTGAGCTTGTGAGAAATAGTAACTAAAAACCTTCTGTGAAGGTGGTTGGAGGTTGTTTTGGTTTCTTTGCATTGGGTGATGGTTGCAAAAAGAATACATGCAATCCATATATCAAATAATATTGATATTAACAAACAATACAGTCTTTTCTGAACAACACCTTATTTGAAATTGAAATAATATAGCCTTCTCAATGACACCTTGTTGAAAATGATACAATGTAGCCTATGCTAGAGTATAAAAATGAAGAATGCCATATATAAATCATCATAAACTATATAGCATTCATTATTTTTTAGCATTGTAACCATGGTGAGAAAACGAAGGGCATGAATCAAAAATTTATTTCTCCCCTATGTGTAGATATGTATGTATGCCATAGTGGATGCAAACAAAATTGATACATAGTGATTGCTATGTTAATTTTTGTTGGGACATTCTTGGAATGATAAGTTGTATTTTTTTTTATATATGGAACATTGATATCACCATTGATTGCATTGATAGACTGTGTATGTTCTAGGTTGGTTGTCTTGGAGGAACATAGATTTTTTTTGAAATTATTTATGAAGAGATTTCTAAATGTTCCTTTTTTATTTTTATTTTTTTGTCATATTCTAAATGTGCCAACAAAAAAATTGAAATGTAAAAGAGTTTGTAATTTAAAAATTGAGAACAGAGCTCCTTAGCCTTTGATGGTTTAATTGAATCTTTGGCTATTGTGTTGTTGTCGTGATAGAGCTTGTGGCCAACCGCTAGGATTGCAACTCTTTTCTTTTCAAAGAGCAGTTCCAACAATGTTGGTGGAATCTAGCTCTCCCCAGGCTGCTTGACAACCCTTAGGCACTGATCCTGTAAGTTTGTTCCTTGTTTACTTTTTGTTCTTACACTTGTATTGGTTGTTTTCCATGTGCATTTAGTGAAATGCAAACATGCTTTGCTTGCATTTTCAGCCTTTCTACTCTATACTTTGACTTGTTTATATTTGGCATATTTATGTGGCCTTCGTGTTTTTGTTTGCTAGCTATTTGGGATTATTCTATGTGTAGCTATTTATGTGTCTTCCATTTTAGTGGACTTGCAAATAACTTTCTTTTTGTCAGAATATTTCCTATCCAACGTCTAGTGGTAATTATAGACTTGTTGATAGGCGTTTATGCATTTAATGCTATACATGTATATATATATATATATATTTGTACTTGCATTATGAAGTATAGTTGTGGGTGACCATGTACATCCACTTGATGGCAAAATATGTAGCCCATAGATAAAGCAATGTTGCCGTCACAAGTTGTGTCAAGTGATGTTTATTTCATTTCTCTAGGCAACAACCATATGTGTGTAGATTTAAAATTATGTATATTTGTTCTTGCATCTATTTGATTGGTCACTGTTTGAAAAATTATTTTCTAGGTCTTTGTTGAAATCATGATTGTTTCATTAAAATCTTTTGTTTTGTGTTGATGGTTCCACCACTATACAATTTATGTTGTTTTCTACAAGACATTGTTGAGACCTATTCTATAGCTTCTCAGTGTGTGTCAACCACCTCCACCACCTTTTCCACGACCATCAGAAGACTTGTGATATGGGAGGGCTGTTAGCTAGCCAAGAGGCTGCTGGCCTTAATTGTACTCTAAAAGGCATTGTTGGCTATCATCCTCTGACTTTGGTTATAATCAGGGGCTATAGACTTGTAGTCAACAATGCCTTTTTTGTAAATGACATAGACTGTTTAGTTGCTTTTGTGACTTTAGAATGCTGAATATTTTTGTGTCCATATATGTTGACTATTATATTGCTTTTCATGTGTGTTTATGTGGACTGTTTGATTGCTTTGCAGCTTTCACTACTACATGCAAACCATAAATTAAATAATGTGTTAGAATCTATTTAATAACAATCAAGAATGTGTATATATCTTTATCCAACATCAGATTTATATATTGGTGTGTTTTTTCTTTCCAAGCTGCATATATATGCATTGCATGTGTTCGATCCATGTGTAGTAATATGTTTCTTACAAGTATACAAGTAGAAAAAATGTGTGTTTGTTTTCTTTTGTTTCCTTTCTTTTATGCTTTGTCCAAATATCTATGTATCTAGAATTAGATGCAGGCATCATTAATATATACTCCTTTCCATGGGTATGTGCAGGATCATCATGGAAAAAATAGGCCCTTAAGTGGCAAAAAATTCAAAAAAATCAGAGTTAGGAAACTTGACATAAAAATTTGAATAAGTTATCTGTACTATTTTAAAAATATATAAGAATAGAATCTCTAGCAAATTGAATGTAGTTTCTAAACTACTAGGTTTGTTTAAAAAATAAAAATCTATTTGGTGAAAATTTGAAATTTCAATGTAGTGGTACTTAAATTTCCAGTGGAAAAATAAGAAGTCGGTGTCTATCTGACCACCCTAACCACAAAAAATGGATAATATTTTAGATATAAGTAGAGGACTCATGCCCTGATGTGATGCATATTTTTTTATAATTTTTTTTGAAGTAAATAATTAATTATGATTTTTTATTACAAATTTTTAAAAAATATAAAAACTTGTATGTCTGACCACCTTAACTTGGTCAAAACTTCATGAAATTCAATAATTTTTGTTTTAATCCTATAGTATGCAAAGCATAGAATGTGATGCATATTTTGGATTCCAAGAATGTGATACTGTTTGAAAGCTATAGATGTTTTTCAATTAGCCTATCAATCAGGACTTTAGTCGTAATTTGAATAGAAAATGAATAATAATTACTTATTAATTTCAAAGTAAAGCATAATTTATATCAGTGGAAAGGTGACAATCTCATTTAAAAACCCTTTTTGTTTCATCAATTTTGAGTAAAAAAATAGTCATCAGCCACATACCCATCATATTGCCACTTTTTGGCCCATCATGATCCTGCACATACCCCCAAGTTTATTGTTTGGGGAATTCTCATGGAAGCGCTATTTCATGTATGGGCTCCATATATTGTGAATGGTTGCAATAATAGCTTGGATTTAAAACTTACCAAAGTAATTTCAAGTAGTTTATACATTATTTTGACTAAGGCATCGTCTAGTGTTGGCTTGTAGATTGGGTTGAACAACATATGCAACAAACATTGTAGCCACAACCTATATAGTAAGTCTAATAAGGCACATTGATTTTACCATTGATCAGACTCATGGATGATGTATGTCCTATTCGATTTCATATTTCATATGCACAGATCTGTGTGTTTTTGACATTTCATGGAAACAATATTTATATGTTTGAGGTCCACCTATGGATATATGTTTGTGTTGTCTACACATAGCTTTGGATACATATATGTCTGTATAGATTTTCCTTTCTATGCGTATACATAGAGTGTTTTATTGCTTCCCATCTATACTCACTACATGCAAATCATAGATGAAATAATATCTTCCCAGCTATTCAACAAGAATCAATAATTTGTATATATGTGCAACTAACTTTTGAGACATATACATTGACGTGGAATTTGTTTTGCAACTCCAAATTTACATCTACTCCATGTGTTGGATGTATATGTACAAAACTGTTACTTATAGATATATGCATGGAAAAAAGTATGTGTCTCTTTTATAGTGTTTTATCCCTGTTTCCTCCACTGTGGATATGTGTGTATGTCAAATTAGATGTAGACACCATCTATATGTATTAGAGATATGTATGTTTGTGAAATTAGAGACACACATTATTCATCCCTGTGTGCATACATGTATCTATGTGAAATAAAATGCAAACAATATTCATATATGTTGCTTCATATGTTTGTTCTTTTTGTAGGTTAATGATGATTTCTATTTGATCTATGCTTCCTATCCAGTTGAGATGGTTGCAAAGTGATAAAATAGTACATGTCCTTCTCAATGGACTATTGCTAGCTATTTTTGTATCATTTCAAGGGTGGTTGTTATTTGTCTAGGCCTCAATAATGGTTTGATCAATGTTCCATGTCATAGTTGATATACAACCTTCATTTGTAGCAAACCCTTATTGAGGTCTGGATAGGTAACAACTATCCTTCAATGAGAACATTGACTATTTTATTTCTTTGGAAACATTGCGACCACACAAGAACCATATGAAAATTAGTCCTAATGTGAACCAGTGTTTAATTTTCCTAACCTTCTTTATTGATGCACCAAATGCTTTTCATTTAAAAATCAAGAAATATTGACTAGCTCTATCCTGACCGGACCCCCTATAGTAGAAGGTTTAAAAGATGGGAAGGTTGACGAAAATTCTAACCAAAGTTCACACAAATAGGGGATAACCACCCATCTTGCATGTGAGTTGTTAGAGTTACATGAACAGTTGCATAAATCTTGCATTTGGCATTTACAATACAAATTTCCATTCAAGAAATGTAGCAATACCAATAAACATAGGCATCAGTGTGTATGAATATTGTCTGCACCCACTATGACATATATATGTATCTACACATAGGGAAAATATATTGTCCACCATTGTAATCAATGGTGGTGTCAAACAAAATATCATATTAGGAAACCTATTCCCAATTTCCAATTGAATCAAACATAAACTGTATAAAATTAACTATTTCACTCCATTGCAACCATAACTACACAACGAGAGTGATAAATCAGACACCGTTGGATCGAACACTAGCCCACTAGTAGAAACCTACAAAACACAAAAAATACATAGTTACAAATTGATGGAAATCCATAGCCACAGAAATGTGAACCTTAAAGAGAAACCCACAGAAAATTGATGGTATAAACCCATACAAAAATATAATGTTTTCTCAATGGAACCTCATCAAATATTGAAACAATACAGCCTTTTCAACAACACCTTCTCAAAAATGAAACCATATAGCTAAAGCAGCAAAACAATAATCAACAATTCCCAATGGAATCTAACACAAAGTGGATAGGATTAACTATTTTATTTTGTTGCAACCATAACCACAAAACATAAGCGAAAAAATACATCGCCCTAAACAGAATTGGAAGATTTCTCAACAACACATTTTTTGAGGATGAGACAATATATCCCAAGATACAAAAGAGAAACCAACAAAACCTGCATAACATCAACAATTTTATTCTATTCCAAACATAGCCACGCAATGGAAGCCATAAACAGAAACCGAGAAAGACTCACGAAAACAAACTGAAGTTAAAATATACTCATTTCTTAACAAAACCCTATCAAAAAATTGATATAATATAGCCTTATCAACAACACCTTCTCAAAAGTTAACACTAACAACCCCATCCAAAAAATATACTCTTTTCTATACCTTATCAAAATTTGAAGCAATTAACAATGCCTTATCATAGATAAAACAATATAGGTTTCCAAAAACTATGGGCCACAAATAAAACAATATGGCAAACGGTTTTACCAGTATGCAACTCTTCCCACTTGGTTCAAACAAAGGTCTATTTGATAGCTTCCTCCAGGTTTCCTTCTTTGTCTAGGCCCACAAACATAGCTAAAACATGGAAACCATAAATAGAAACCCACGGAAATTCACAGTCTCAAATACATGGAAAACTATACACAAATCGCGAACTAAAAATGAGATAATATTCCATTCTTAGAAACTATATTGTATTTTCTAAACAACAACTTATCAAAATTTGAAACAATCAATATTACCTTATCACCAATCAAGAAATATAGCTTGGCATAGACTATGAACAAAAAATTAAACAATATTGCTAAGGGTTTCCCCAACATGCACTTGTTCTTGCTTGCTTCAAACACACCTCTTCCTGCTAGCTTTCTTGCAAAAAAATGGGAAAAATATTATCACAGGTGACACTTTTCTTTTTCTTTGTAGCCATCGCCCCATAAAAAATAAAAAATAACCTCCACCTAGCTTTGCAGAAGCTACGCAAAACTTGATCAAGCTTGCACCATGACAGAAGCTTGGCTCATTCGCTAACAACTCTGATAGTGCGTATAGCAACATAACGACAGCAAACAATGCCTTATCAAAATTTTCCCAGTCATTTTTTTGTTCCTCGAGTCATTAAATGGAAGGTTTTGTTACAACCATTCCTAGTGCATGCAAAGCATAGAACAATTAAT